>JAJPUD010004216.1:11854-31716 GCA_023553655.1 Myrmecobius fasciatus | reverse complement strand
GAGAGAGAGAGAGAGAGAGAGAGAGAGAGAGAGAGAGAGAGAGCCCATACCAGGGTGATAGCAGGGCCAGAGGAGACAGGGGGGTGTATCTGAGAGATGTTATTTAGGCAAGACTAAGCAACCAGAGTGGACATAGAGGGCGAGATGAATTGTGAGTAACAACTGGTTGCAGGAATTGGGATGAATCATCCTGGAGAAAAGGAAGGCAGAGGCATCTTAAAATCTACTGATCAGCTTCCTACATCTCTGATGGGTGCAAAACAAGTGAAAATGGGTTAAAGTGAAGCTGGGAAGATGATGAGATGATATAGGGAAGTTTAGGAGAAGGGCCCAGATCCACAGAGAGGCCCACATCTGCAGAGGATCCAAACAGATAGATCCTACAGAAGGGTCTAGACCCATAGAGGGTACCCAGATCCCCAGAGTTCTCAGGAAGAGATTCCCCTGTAAACTGACAGAGCCATTCTGGAGAGCAATTTGGAACTCTGCGCAAAGGGTAACCAAACTGTGCAACCAATAGTGTCACTATTGGGTCTATATCTTAGAGAGATCATAGAAGAGGGAAAGGGCCCCACATGTGCAAGAATGTTTGTGGCAGCCCTTTTTGTAGTGGCTACAAACTGGAAACTGAATGGATGCCCATCAATTGGAGAGTGGCTGAATAAATTATGGTATATGAATGTCATGGAATATTATTGTTCTGTGACAAATGATGGACAGGCTGATTTCAGAAAGTCCTGGAGAGACTTGATGCTAAGTAAAGTGAACAGAACCAAAAGAACATTGTACACAGGAACAAGAAGATCATGTGATGATTAGCTGTGGTAGACCTGCTCTTCTCAGCAATACATTGATATAAGACAATTTCAATAGATTTGGTATGGAAAATGGAGAGAACTAATAGAGAAACTGAATGTAGATCAAAGAATACAATTTTCATAGTTTTTTCTTTGCCTTTCCTGTTTGCTTTCATAGTTTTTTCCCTTTTGTTCTCAGTTTTCCTTCACAACATGACTAATATGGAAATAAATTTTGAAATGATTATACATGGATAACCCATATCAGATTGTTTGCTGTCTTACAGAGGGGGAAGGAAAGGGAGGGAGAGAGAAAAGATCTGGAACTCAGAATCTTACAAAAATGAATATTGAAAACTATCTTTACATGCAATTGGAAAAATGAAATACTATTCAAAAAGCAGTTCTTCCCCACCTCTCCCAAAGGGGCTCATATTTATGGACGACTGACATATCCATGGAGGGCTCAGGAAGAGAGAGATATTAGAAAAGAAGGTATAAAGAAAAGAAGGAAGATAGAAGGAAATAAACATTTTACTAAGCACTATGTATCAGACACTGTGCTAAATGCATTACAGATACTATCTCATTTGCCTCTCACAACACTCCTGGGAGTGCCATTATTATCCCCCATGAGGAAACTGAGGTAGATAAAGGTTAAGTGACTTGCTCAGGAAGACATAACAAATAAGTGTCTTACAGCTAGTCTTGAACTTTGGTCTCCCTGATTTCACATCCAGCTATCAGTGCTTCTTGGCAGAGGCCCCAGACAGAGAGATCCCACAGAGGAGACTCTTTATGGTTTCCCTTTGGGTGACATTGGACGAGGAGACAGGAAGGCAGCAACCCTTCTTCTGGAGAGTACGAGTCGTAGAAGTGTGTTTGTCATCTGCCCTGGCACATTTATCTGATCATCCATGTCACCAACTGATCTTCTAGAATGCCTTCCCCTGCCACTTAAGTCCTCCCCTCGGGAAATTTCCTCCATGTGCCAAAATCTTAGCCTCTGGTCTGTGTGTGTGAGTGTGGAGGAGGAGGAGGAATGGAGGGCCTGGTTGGAGCCCGAGTGACTTTCAGATGGATGTTTCTTTTCCAAGGTCTAGATAGAGAAGCAGCTATTATCTTTATGATAACTCAATTAGGCCACAGCTTCTCCAGCAAGGAGGGGGTGGGAGGAGAAGAGAGAAGAGCTTAACAAGGGCAAGCACTTAATAGATGGATGAGAACTCCTTTCTATAGTCTGGAAATTAAATTATAAGGCTGTCTACAGTCCAAGAGCTTTTCCCTGAGGCACCAACTCCTCCCATTCTTGCCTTTTTGGCTTCCTTGATTGTTTCTTACCCCAATAGTCACCCCCAAAGGCATGAGGATGAGACCCTGGAGGGGAGGAAGGAGGGGAGAAGACAGATCCTCATTTTCATCTGGATGTGTTGATGGACATAGGGAAAAGTGCCCCTTCCATGGGGGCCTGCCTGTGCCATTAGTAGAGTTCTAGGGGATAGGGAGGGGCTAGTGGCAGGGTGAGCTCTTCCTGGTCCTTCTGGCATGGACTGACTTTGACTGCCTTGGGAAGTCTGATTTTTTGGGAAGGACGGATCCTCACAGAGAGAAATCTCTTCCGTGATGATGGTGGGATAGAAGATGGGGAAGATGGCAGAGAGCTCTAGGCCTAGAGAGAAGGAATGACTTAGGATTGAAGTCCTAAGGTGACAGCTTTTACTCTCAATGGAACCTGGCTCTAGGGCCAATGATGGGATAGAAGAGGGAGGAAGTAAGTGGTTTCAAGGCTTCCAAGAGGAAAGTGCCCTAATGCCCTAGAAGTCGTGAGCTGGAAGCTCATTCCTCTGCACTACATGAGGGTCAGACCTTGATTTAGTCTTGTACTGATGACCCAAGGAGATGTGGCATGTTTGGATCCAAACAAAAAAGGAGCCTAAAAATCACCTTGCAAAAGGAAACAGGCATTGGGACGACTTAACTTGGAAAAAGAAGTCTTAAGAGAATTTGAAGGCTACTGATCAGATGTCTACATCTCTACTGGATATGACGCAATACAGGTGGACTGAAATTGAAGTAGGGAAGATGATTATCCATGAGGAAGACCTTTCAAATAAAAAGGATTTAGAATTTTGGAACAAGTCTCCAAAGGAGGTCATTGCTTTATTTACTAAACAGTCAATAAGAAGGGAACGGTTATAGATAATTGGGTGTGGATGAGGGAGGGAACAGAAAGATTCCTAACACAGAGCCCCTGCCTTCAAGGACTCTCCTGGTTCCTATTAGCTACAAGGTAAAATAGAAAATCCTCTTTAGTAACTTAAAATCCTACCTTTCCAGACTAATACATTACTTCCCTTATATCTTCTCCAGATGACTCAAAATGAGCTTTTGGCTGTTTTTCATATATGACATTCTATTTCCCATCATATGTGCCCTCCTTGCCTCTGCATCTCAGAAACATTTCTACCCCATGGTAGTTAGGCAGCACAGCACATAGAGCACTGAACTCAGAATTAGGAGGATCTGAGTTCAAATCCCCTTTTAGATACCTGTCTGCTGATACTTATTCTCTGTTAGACTCAGCTTCCTCATATGTGAAAAAGGGACAATAATAACATCTAATGTGGAGGACTTTGTGAGATCAAGACAGATTTTATGTATTTATTTATTTCATTATATATATATATATATATATATATATAGTGCTTTGCAAATCTTAAAGTGCCATATAAATGGAAGCTATTATTAGGATTATTATTAGAATCATTCAAGGATCACTCCAAACACCATCTTTCCTAATCTTCTTTCTTTCATTCCTCCTTCAATGTAATAAATCTAAATGAATGTGTTGGGTCTTCTAGGGAAAAGTCTGTGGCTTCTCCTTTTTTTGTAGATCATTGGGAATAGGATTGGTGGCCAGTCTGGTATGGTTTGGGTTCCACTTAAGAAGAGCTAAAAAATAACTATTTATCTTGGGTACTTTAGACATTCACCTGCCTGAAATTCTGGGGTGGGGAGCAAGAGGGATTAGTCTAGGTGACCTTTTGGGGATCCTCCTAGACCTCCATGGGAAGAGGAGGAGATAATTTCTGGAGAGCTGGCAAACACAAAAACCAGAAACACAACACTTGTAGAATTCTGTATTCAGATTACATCCTGACCCTCAGTGAAGGGAACAGTTCATGCCCTTAACAACAAAGATCATCTTTTTCTCATGTGTTTTGGTGTTGGATAGATGATTACTGCCTGAGATACAGCATTCCCCTCAACAAGGGAACCTTGAGAGCATCACTGTGTGGGTACCACTGGGCTTCTACCCTTTAGCTTCTCTACCCAAGAAAAAGGATCATCCTTGCAGAGAACAAGGTTGGAAGAAAGCAATTATTTCTAATCACCATTCCCTTTGACTTTCCCAATTAGAGAGTAAGCTTCTTGAAAGCAGGGACTGTCTTGCTTCTTTAAATTTGTATGCTCGGGGCTTGACATACGCTTTGCCTTTCACATATTGAATACTTAATAAATGCTTTCTCCTTCCTTCCTTCTTTTAATCATGATAATGCCAGAGGAAGAGGTAGAGGTAGAAGAGGAAACTCTAAAGAGGAATAATGGTGGACAAGAGCAGCAGACATGGTAACCCAAATCATGGTCTACCATAAAGCTTTTACGGTCACTTGTGAAGGACAAGGCACTAGGGAATGATGTGTTGACTGCTGGCTTGGGCCCATAAAGACTTTATGGCACCTCTCAATGTCATTCTTTTAGACTGGGATCTTTTTATTTACTACAGTCATTAGCAAAATGTGGATGGTATGAGAGACTGGACTTGAAGTAGGGATTCATACTAGGGATTAGGAGACCTGGACCCTGGCAGTCCTAGCTTTGTCCCCACCTTGCTCTGAGACTTTGGGCAAGCTATTTAAATTCTGTTTCTCCATTTCCTCATCTGTAGAACAGGGATACCATGCCTTCCACCCTTTCACTGAGGTGTTGTGGGGATCAAATAAGACCCTGAATGTAAGTGTTTTGAAAATTGTAAAGGGTCATACAAATGGAAGTGTTATTACAACCACAGAGGTAAGACAGCTGATATGTGGGGCAGGAAGATAGTAGCCATTGCCAGTGGCCCTAAGGAGGGCACGAGCTTTTCTTCTATTCTAAGGATGATTGCAGACAGTAGATATGAATAATCTTTGGGGATAATGTCTGTGGTAGTATAGGAGTATGATAGTAGAGCTGTAAAAAAAAGTAAGATAGCCAGGTGAGACCTTTCTACTGGAACAGTCTAGTTTTGTATTTGTTTCTTATACTGTTTATGTCTTTGGGGAGGCTTTCTCTTTCTGTAGTTCTGAATTGCCTGAGGTCTCAGGCACAGAATATGCTGAAGGGTTGAGAAATGATAACTCTTTGTCACATGGTCAGTGACAGTCATGACAATACTCTCTGAAGCTTTTCCTGTACCCTTACAATCAGGAGATGTGACACTGTGACAAGATGTCATCATCATCATTATTATTATGGCCCAACTTTGATATTTAATGCCCTATGTCTTTAACAAAGAGGGCATTTATATGCCATCCTCCTGGCTTCTTCTGTTGGTCAAAATAAAATTCTTGCTAGGAGCTTTGATAATCCCCCCGCCCTATTTCTTTCCTTTCCATAATTTAAGATGGGCTTGGTCCATCTTTTTTCTGGAAGGTGATATCATCTTTCATAATAATCAAGGTGTTTTTGGGAGAGCTCTTTTGATAGTGTAGATACCAGAGCCACCTTTCCTAACAAGTAGGGGGGATTTAAATTTTGGCGCAAACCACTTGGCCGAGAATCCAGCACTCACCCCCAGATCTCCTCTCGTGCTCCTCGCTTGGGCTGGGCAAAGAGAGGGAACCCGCCAGGGCACCTGCTTTGCGAGACTGGCAAGGGAGGGTTGTGGAGTATGTTTGTGACTTCATTCCACACACCCCCGGCTCCCGTGTGCCTTTAAAAAGGCGCGTTTGCTCCTTGTTCAGAAGCCAGAAGAAGACGCCGTCCTTGCCTGTTTTCGGCTCTGGAGTTCCTAAGTGGGACTAATATGATGATGGAAATGTTCCCTCACATTCAGCACCCAGGAGCCCAGAGAGTCAGCTGCACCTTCTCATTTAATTAAAGATTTAGCATGCATGCCCAGAGCTGCTTTTATGCTACGTTATTCTGCAGCTAAAGGGGGCCCCAAAGACATCTTGTCCACGTTGGATTTATGTGCCTGCATCTTAACATCCTGCCAGGGACCTCGCCTGATGTCCAGTGATATAAGTACTCCCCCTCCCAGCAAAGCCTGCCTTTCTCCTGCCAGCCAGTTCACACTTGTGCCAAAGGCCCAGGGAAGCCGTGTGCCAGCATCGTCCCCGGCTCTGCCTCCTCCCCTCATCTCCCTGGACCATAATCAGCTTGCCCAGGGAATTTTCGACTCAGCACCACCTGCAACCATTCCTAATAGCTGCCAGGAAAGCTGGCACAGGAAGGGGGCTGGGGCGGGGCTTGGAGGGAGGAAAACCAAGGTATTTGAGGAGCTATCCCCTTCCCACCCGGCCCAGCCAAGCCTGGCTCCTGCCATCCTGCCATTCCAGCCTGGGAAGGGAGTGTTGGGGGACCGGCTCTAGCCCTTGGTCTTGCCTTCCCCTCGGGGGCCTGTGGACGCGGACACCTTGTTAGTGTCCCCTTTCTGTGCCAGCCTGCCCCTCCTTGGGCAGCCCCTGAAGGAGGGCATCAGTTAATCAAGCTCCATCATCACTAATTAGCTATGATGGGTTTTTCTGCAAAGCTGAATTTTTAATCAGAGTAAGGAGAGGTTGGTGACTGGAGGTGTCAGGAAACAGGGTCAGGGGGTTGGTGGTGGTGGATGGGGGAGGAAATGCTCTCAGGACTGCCCCACTCCCAACCCAGTGAACCCCCTCCTTCTGGGGCTGCATTTCTCCTAATGGATTTTCACAACCTTTTGAGGTGGGGACACACACACACACACACACACACACACACACACACACACACCCTTCAATGGCATCGTCTGAGAAAATGCTGCTTTTCAGTGCAATCCAAAGAGCTTTAGCAAGTCACTGAGATGGAATGCATCAGATTCAATTCATTAGGACCGATGGCTCCCTGAATGGGGCTGAATAATTGATGGGCAGGAGCAGCTTGCAGGATGTTCAGTGTGCTCCACAGACTGAACACTGTAATTTTTTTTTAAAAGCCAACAAACATGGCCAAACGCCGGGTGCGGGCAAGCCGAGCAAAGGTTAGATGTTTTAATATGTGATGTTTACACTGTAAACTCTTGCTCCGCTGCTTGTAACGGGAAATGGATCCAGGCGGCCCACTGACAGCTGAGAGGGAGAGATGGGGCTCCGCTCTAATTCAGCTGCAACTGAGCTAATTTGCCGTGGCTGCTGCAAATCTCGGTGCACAATGATTGCGGTTGGGGTGCCTGGCTCACGCTGGACACCGCTAGGGTCTGGGGGAAAGGGTGGAAGAGCACCCTCAGAACTTCCAAAGGATCAGATTTAGAGCAGGAGGGATTATAAAAGTCACCTCGTCCAACCCCCTCATTTCATATATAGAGGATGAAATTGAAGCCCCCTGAAGTGAAGTGATTGGCTAAAGGTCACAAAGTGACCTCCCCATTCTGTGGCTTTTTAGAATCCTGTCTCCAATATCTTCCTTTATTCTCTTTGATGATGGTGACAGAAGAGTTACTTGCTGTGTGACCTTGACACTTAACCTCTCTGAGTCTCTCATTTTCCATTCCTTCTGTCTACCATCATGTTGACAAATCCTACACAGTGTTTGTCACATGTAGTGACATTATTTTGTAGATGACTATCCATAATCATCTATATATCCATTATTGGACCTCCAGTTTGTCTTGCCATCATCTTAAGCTCAATTGACCATTTTAATCCAATAGATGTTTATTTGTCTACAACAGAACTCATTTTTCCTTATTCAAATTTTATTTCCATCAATGGAATAGTCTTCTCATTCTCCATCTATGATGTTTCTTTCTCTTCTCCCTACTTCTAATCATCCTACTGAATCAGTCTCTTGAATTCATCCCTTTCTTTCATTTCTCATTTCTACAACCTTAGACTAGGCCCTTATCATCTAATATGAGGACTAAATAATAACTTCCCAAATGGTTTCTCTGCCTCGTGTTCTGTTCCAATCCTTCCTGTACACAGTTACCAGATTAATTTTCCTTAAAGGATAATTTGTATAATTTTACTCCTCTGCTCAGAAAGCTTTAATGGCTCCCCATTACCAAAAATGACAAGGCCCTTCACAAGTTAGACCTAACCCACCTTTCCAGTTTAATCTCTCACTGTTCCTCAACAGGAGCCTTCCATTTGAGGGAGAATGGCTGACACATCTACTATTTTCTAATTAATCAACATTCAATCAATCAGTCTTCCAAATATGCCATCCATTTCCCCACTTCAGTATCTTTGTTCACACTCCTCTTCCAACCTAGAATGTCTCCCCTAAAATCCTCTTCCTTTATTTAAATATCCACCATTCAAGGCCCATTTCAAATTCTCCTCTGCAAAGCTCTCTCCAATCTTCCCAGACCACAGAGATTCCCCCGTTTTCTGAACTCCGATAGCATTCTAACAATTACTGGGTTCTTATTGTATTGGTCAGGTCTACTTATTAAACTTTCCACACAGTCCTCTCGTCAGTTGGACTATAAGCTGGAATTTGTGATAAAGACATAATGGATGTGATATAAACTGGATTTTATGATAAAGGCTTGTCTTGTTTTGGGTCTGTGTTGCCCTAGTAGGCAGGTAGTAGTTATGTAATGCATACATCTTAAATTAATTACAAATACTTAATCACTATTTTTTTTGAATGAAACCATAACATTTTCAATTTTACCTGCTACTTAAAACCTAATTCATACTATCTGTAGGTCTTACCTATTTTTTGTGCCTGAGTAACCTGGTCTTCAGGTTCCACAGATATCTGTTCTCTTTCCTCACCCTAAAATTGTGTTCATTATTGTTTTTATCCCCCTGAAATGAATTATAGATGACAAAGTTTTCTCTAGATGACATAAATAACTAAACTTTCCATACATAAACTGATGGAGGCTCTTCTTCAGTCACCTGTGAATGCATAAAACTTTCTACAGTGTATATTTTCAAAACTCTCCCAAATCAGGAATTAGGTCTATGTTTTTTTTATGGCTGGTTCCCAATACAGTGTGGATCTGTGATTTCACTTGTGTGATGATTCTAGGAGCTAAGTAGTACAGTAGGTAAAGTGCTGGGTCTGGAATAAGGGAGCCCTGAGTTCAAATCTAGCCTCAGACACATTAGTATGTCTGAGGACACAACTGGACTTTCCCCATCTCTAAAATGAGGATCATAATAGCACCCACCCAGGGGTGTGGGTTGTTGTGAGAATTAAATGAGAGAGTGTTTTAAAAGCACCTTGCAAATCTTAAAGCACCATATCAATGCTAGCAATTTATCCAATCACCTGAAACCTCTATAACTTAATATATGATCTTTACGATTAGCTGTCACTCCACAAAATATCATCTTTATTTTGCCACTAATCAGATGATGAGCCAGAGGCTCTTAGATGGGTCCCCAGACAATATATATATATGCAGTACATTACCAGGTTTGTACTTTTAATCTCTGGTAGGAGTGACTGGGATTGTGCTTCATCTGCATAGCTTTCAAGAACCCAAGAGTGACCTCCACACCTCTAAGAGGCATGATAGTAATTCTTTATTAGAGACTCAGTGAAATACCAGGTATGGTGTGATTGGGGATTGGCCAAGAATTAGGAGTCAGTTCTTGGGAGAACCCGTCTTAGTGGGCTCTCACCCTTCACAGTTTTACAAGGGAGAAACAGAGATTCTAAATCTATGATTTACTACAGTTATCTCCTTTTCTAGAGAGGCACAGAATCCTGGATCCACTCTATATAGATTTTGTATGTATTTAGTCCTTTACATTCTGTTTTCCCCAATACACTATGAACTTCTCAAAGGCAGGGATTAATTATTCCTTTCTTTCTATCCCCAGAGTTCTATTGTTTTTTTTTTAAATCTATCCAAAGGGCTTTATTATTTTTTATCTTTTTAATAGTATTTTTTAATTTTTCCAAATACATATAAAGTTACTTTTCAATATTCATTTCTGTAAGACTTTGTGTTTCAAATTTTCCTCCCTTCCTCCCTTACCTCCCCCTTCCCCAAGACAGCAAGCAAGGTTATAAACATGTACAGTCCTTCTATACATACTTCCATATTTGTCATGATGTGCAGGAAAAATTGGACCAAAAGGGAAAAAAAAGCATGAGAAAGAAAAAGCAAGCAAAAACAAAGCAAGATGAAAATGCTATGCTTCGATCTACATTCAGTCTCCATAATTAAGAGCTTTACTCTTAATAAATGCTTATTGATTGATCAAGGTCTACTAGATACTAACAAGAAAGATGTACATTTTAGCTAAAACAGGGTCCCTGCTCTCAGGGGGCTTATATCTAAGTAGGGGAACAAGGTACACATGAAGACAAATCTAAGCTATAATCATTTCTGATAAATCCCTTGAAGATGTCTTTTCTTGTTATCCTTACCTTTCACTGCAACATGGACACTCTGGCTGATGGACAGCTGAGGCTGAATAAGAACACTGCAGAGGTATTCCCCTTCATCCATGCCCTTCTGGACATCCATCAGTTTGAGTGTTCCATTCTCAAAGACCACCTGGCGGTGGTTGTCAGGCAGCAACAAGGTATCTTTGTACCACTTGATAGAGTAGTAGGGATAGCCAATGACCCTGCAGTTGATGAGTGTGTCCCGACCTGCCACTGCTGTGATGTTCCTCATTGCCCGGATACTTGGGGGTCCTAGGCAGAGGTTGGGAGAGGGAAAACAAGGGGCAAAGTTAGCCGCGGAGAGCTATGTAACTCCCTGGAATTCTGTTCTGAGGTCACTTAGCAGCAATGGGGCAGGAGTGTTAGGTCTGGTGAAAGAAGGGTTAGATAAGAAGTCCTCTGACTTGAAGTGATTGAGAAAGGCTGGGATTTGGGGCAATCTCTAACTTCCCAAAGAAGTCTCTGAATTTACAAAATTGCTCACTTTAGAGGGTTCCATCCTTTTCCTAGAAGTTACCCTTTTATAAGACAATAATACATTCACCAGCCTGGGGAGCAGAGAGATGGTTAGTAGTAGCTAAATGTACTCCTTCTCCCCAGGGATTGTTAATTGTTAATTGTCACACAACAAATAGTTGTGTGACCTTGGATAAGTCCTTCTACTCGGTTTCATCTTCTGTACAATGAAGGGTTTTTATATGATGGTCTCAAAGGCCTCTCTTTCAGCCCTAACATTCAAATCATGTCTGACTCTTGTGACCTCCTTTTGGGTGTTTTCCTAGCAAAAATACTGGAGAAGTTTCTCATATCCTTCTCCAGCTCATTTTACAGTGGGGGAGATAATGCCTGTGGTAGTAGAATAAGAAATGTTCAAAAGGTATTTTTTTTAAACAAAATTAACTGTGTAGGCAGGGGTATGGAGGGAGAAAGAGAACAGAATTTGGTAATGTGAAATATAGTCCTGTCATAGAGTCTATTAATAGGGCAGAGGATAGAGAACAAGATTCCTATGGCCAAAGCCAAAGAAATACATTAAAAAAATAAAAAAAAAAAAGGATCTAGTGTCCATATAGGACTCCTTGGCCACCTCCAGGAACCACAAGAAGGGGCTAAAAGGCAGTATTTTAGCCGAGAACTGGAGAACAGAAAGAGGATGGAGTAATCTGAAAAAGTCAGGAGACAAAGATTTATAGAAGGTTATAGGATTTAGAGTTGGAAAGAAACTTTTTCTCTCTGAGTTTAAATTTTCTCTTCTATAAAATGAGGATACCACCACTTGTGGTGCTATCTACTTCCCAAGGCATTTAATAGACTTAAAAAATTATACAAATATGAACTATTATTATTTTTAATAATAACAACATGAATAACTGTAATCCTAAGAACCAAAGTCTTAATGAGGTTAAATGTTCATAAATGGGAATGATGATAGTAATATCTGGAAGGGATTATTTTGTGTTACAAATCTTAAAATACCATATAAGTATGAGCTATTATTGTTAAAAATAATAATATTAAGTACTAAGAATAATTATAATCTCAAGAGGCAAGACCTTGAGACTTAAATGGGAGTGGTGACAATAACACCTGGAAAGGATTATTTTGTCTTATAAATCTGAGCCAAGAGAAATGCATATTTTGAGTCTCAATGTGTGATTTATCTCGACTATATATAGTTGGCTTCCTGAACTTCCCTCACAGCAGAAGAAATACTAGCTGGGTAACTTAACTGATGGTCAAAGCTGGGACTCAGGGTAGTTGCTCAGGGCATATTTTTTATAAATGCATATGTTTTTGTACTTATATATATTAATAATTTAATGGCCCTAAAATGCCACTAATGAAGGCATTCTTCTCACTGGTGCAGATCACTGTCTTCCCTACCTTCTTATCCGATGAGATGCTTGTGTTTTTCTTTATAGCTTCTCTACTCAACAATCTGTAGGCCGTGCTTGAGGCTTTTTGACACTGTTTGGGTTCCAGTGGACAGTACGTGGGCCAGCCACCTGTTCTCCTTTCCTTTCCTATATGACTACTTCACTTCCTTTTCTGGTCACGTATCTCCTGTAGCCATCTAATCCAGTTTTACAGATGAGGAAACTGAGGCCTAAAGAAGTTATATGACCTGCCCAGAGTCACACAGATAAGAAAAGATCAGAGGGGAGATTTGAACCCATCATCTGTGCCTCCAGAGCAAATGCTTATTCTACTGTATCAAGTTGCTTCCTAATATTCCTTTATATATTGATTATCATTGAAATATATTGCAACTCTCTTGTACAACACTGATTTTAATGTTAAAATAGATATGCTTATTAAAGGTGATTGACACCGTCATGGAAGATGCCCCATGAAGAGTCCAGAACAGGGATTCCCAGATAGGGAAATTCTCCAGATTAGTGGTCTCAAACTCAAATAGAACTGATCCCTGGGGGGGGGGGGGAACACATTGACTTAAAAAATCAGTAACTAACATTATCTATATTGTACTGTATTTTGTATTTGTTTTTTTTGAAACATTTCCCAATTATGTTTTAATGTGGTTCTAGCCACACTCAGGAGTTTTTCAGACTGCCTACTCACCCCAAGTTTGATACCTCTGCTCTAGGTATCCCTCTGTGAGATAAAATTTTAATGATTAAACTAAATCTTGAGATATTTCAGGGCCTCCTAATGAGATTTACAATTACTAAAAATAATTATCACTCACTCAAATAATCCATGATGATTTTAAAAAATGTTGTCATAACCACCTACATGTGAGGAGCTAAATGGATGAAAAATGTTTGCTATGCAAATTATGGCATGCAGATGGAAGGCTTCTTCACTGAGTTAGTTCCTCACTACATATACCTACGACAGGCATAGCAGCTGGAAAAGGAGCTGGGCCCAGAATTGAAGAAAAGAGAAGGCTGGATGGAACTGGGAGATTGCCACTAAGCTTTTAATAATCTTAACCTCCAATTTGATACAAAAACTTATATATATATACATACATATATTTTAAAACATATTATGCGGCACATTTGCAAATCTTAGAGCACTTTAGTCTCTCAAAAAAAGAAAGATGCAGTTGACTTAAGTGAAAAAGGAGAGATCAATACATTTTTTAATACTAGAAAATTCTGTTTTCCAGGAGATGGAGAAATCTATTTTAAGGCTCAATGACTCTGGTGCAGAGTAACACACAGGGAGCATAATTTCAATCTGTGTATAACTTTTATGAATTTCTTTTTGCAGTGAAAAATATGTATGACTTTATAATGGACTAGGTGGGGAACGAGGATATTATCTGAGAGGAAGTGACAGTAGGAGACCAAGACCCGAGGGTACCATCTTTGACTGTGAAACTTCTTTGGGGTGATGACTATGAAAAGACAGCTAGAGGATGAGCAAGGATGACCTGTATCACTGTATCTCTTTCCTAGTATTTTATGGAAAGATGTATATCTATCAGAGGAAAGTGGGCAATTAAGATCTGCTCTACTTTCCTTCTCCCCCACTGAATAAAGGAAAGACATGCTTTGTATTGTGACCTTGTGGTAATCATGGCCGCAACCATTGGCTAAGTGCAGTTCAGGGTTGGGTAGGATGGTGATATGGTGAAGAATAGATTGTTGCAGTGGAAAATCCAACTCTCTCATTTAACTTGGGAGAACACAGAGGGTAAGACAGGAGAAGTGACTTGTTCAAGGTCATACAGCTATCAATTATTAGAGTTGTAATTACAGCCCATTTCTTTTGACTCCAGATCCAGTACTTTCCCCTATGCCATGACAAAGGGGCTGCTGCCTCCATATCTTTGAGGAGTTAGCTAGGAAAGAATGAATGAGGAATATGGCAGAAAAGAAATAAAACCTATATGGGATTGGGCTGGGGCCTGACTCCTCGACTATAGTCCCACTTTCCAGATCTGGATTTAGAGACCCCTTTTGAGTTCACAGTTCTATGATTTATTTTTCACCTTAATCTTAACTCTTCCCATTGGTAGTCCAGAGTGTAAGCTCTGGCTGGACTGGTTCCTTTCCCAACTCAGGTGTGCTGACCATACCGCACTTCCCAAATGGTGGGTTAGGAGGAAATAGGTTTTATAAAAAATAACTTTATTAGGTCTCTGGCCCCACAGCGACACTCCATCTTCCTAGTCCTGGTAGGCTTTGCATGCAGTGATAAGGGGAGTCATATGGCTGGTGAATCTGGGGCCTTTCCCAGCCCCTCAGTGACTGGAAAGAGGAAGAGAAGAGGGGAAGGATTAAGGAGGTAAAAGGCAGAGGAAGGAGAAGCCTAAGGCAGAAAAGAATGGGGAATAAAATACATCACTTATGCACACAAACAAGAATGGCAGAATAAGGGTGGGGCGGAGTCAAAGGAGAGGAGGGAGGGACAGAGAGAGTGGGGGGTGGGAAGAGAGTGAGAACCTCCACCCAAATCAAAAGCATAATTAACAATAGTAATCAATAATAATAAACACAATGATAATGGTGACCAAAAAGATGACAAAGGAAATTAATAGCCTATTCTGATATTTAAATGTAGACAGGCACCTCTTACGTTTATTCGCGCTTGGTATTCAGCACTGCCCACTGAGTTCCGTGCAGCGCATCGGTAGACACCCCCATCTCGGATCTGGGGGGCCGTGACATTCATGTGGCTGATGGTCGTGCCGTCTGACATGGTGTACTGGTTGGTGCGGTGCCCGCCGTCCCGCTGGATCGGCTCATCGTCCAGGGCCCAGGTGACGGTGGGAGGCGGGGCGCCTTTAGCTGCGCACATCAGTGAGAACTGCTCCCCGGGGTTTACCACCTTCTCGCTGAAGGAGGAGATGATTCGGGGTGTCCCATCTGGGAAGGGGCAGGAGGAAACCAGCCTTGGTATCACCACACAACACAGAGTGGGTCCCTGGGGCCTTTCCCCCACCCCAGCGGAAAGGGAAGGGGCCGAGGGAGACCCGGGTGGGCTGGAAAAGCAACAGCGACCCTTCCCAAAAGCACCTTCAAGGTCTGTCTTTGGGGCGGTCCTTCTCGGCCCCAGAGCGGGAAAATCTGGATTCTAATCCTAGCTTATGATTTTGGGCAAATCACTTAGTCCCTCTTTGCCTCAGTTTCCTTATCTGTAAAATGGGGGAAATGATGCTTGTCCCATCTATCACACCAGGTGACTGTGAGGACAAAACAGATGTAAAATGAGGCGTAGTGAAAAGAATGTTTGATTTGGAATCAGAAAACTTGGCCTGGAATCCAGAGGCCATCAATTAACTAGCTGATTGACACTGGACAAGTCACTTTCCTTTTTCTGAGGTTCAGTTCCCTGAAATGGGGATGACAGTTAAATTTAACTGCTTGGTAGGATCGTCATGAGGAAAGCACTCAATCCCAATTTAAGAGTGCTAGATACAGGAAGATGAGAAATTACTAATCTGCAAATTTAAAAACGGATATTCATGAACAAATTATTATTGTTACTATTATTGGTTTACCACATTTGCATGTCACACATTTTGGGCTCAAATACAGATGTTGGTCTAAGCCAGGGCTAGACTGCTCTGTCTCTGTGCCCCATCCACCTGAGCTACTTACTCCTATTATTTAAATGAGATGATGGATGGAAGACACTTTTTTGAGAATCCTGGTAACATAAAAGCTTGCTCTGTGTCCAGCATCCTAGGAGAGCTGCAGGGGAGGTCCCTGCCTAAGTCTGGGAGTTGCTGGGAGGCTCTAGTTCATCAGCATCCCCGAGGCAGGCTGGCCCTCAGCACCTCTGAAAGGTGGGCACACCGGGCGTCCTTCTCCCTCTTCTTTCCACAACCCTCTTCTTCCTCCGGCCCACTCAGGTCTATGCCCTTGCTCTTAGCTGTTAACTAATCCTCCCTAAGGCAAAAAGCTGATAAAAGCTTGCAAGTATGACGGATCCCAAGAAGCCAGGGGAGACCAGTTGGGGCTCAGCGGGGATTCTGGAAGATAAAAAGCCTTCAGGACCCCAAGAAATGAATAGGATGGGATTTCAGGCCCTGTAACAAGTAGAGAGTGAGTAGGTCTAGGTTAAGAAGCTTTGTTTTCTGCCCTGGCCAGATAGGGCTTGGCCGGGGGCAAGGTAGCCAGGGGCTGAGAGGCCGGGGGCTGTGGTGACTTGGGGCGTGGTTGCAGTGAGTGTGTGTGTGTGTGTGTGTGTGTGTGTGTGTGTGTCCCTGCCTATTCTCTCAGCCCCTTCCCTTCCACTCTGCTCACCCTCCAGAACAATGATGGCGAAGTCCTGGGCTGTCTGGGCTTTGCGGGTGGCGAAGCACTGGTAAGCTCCGGAGTGGCTTTTCTGGGCCGAGGTGATGAGCAGGGTCTCGTTGCTGAGCCCGCGGATTGAGACGGTCTCATCCGGCACCACCAGCTCCGTGTTGCGGTACCAGCGGATGGTAAGCTCCGGGGGGCCCGTCAGGGCACAGGACAGGATGACGGTGCTTCCGATGCCTGTCTTCAGCTGCTTTGGCGTCAGGGTCACATGGAGGGGGTCTGGGCCGGGAGGGGGGGCCGAGGAGAAAGAGAAGAAAAAAAAAGGCTTACTGCTGGAGGTGCGGGGGAAACAGCACGGCCTGGGGAGGAGGGCGGACCCCGGGGCTGAGCTTGGACAAGTCACCTAAAAGCAGAGTGGCGACAGAGTGGGGGTCAGGAGCCATCTGATTCCAGTTCTTCCCCTGACGCTAATTGTGTGACTCCTGGAAGGCCGTAACTTCTGTGCCTCAGTTTCTTTGGTCTGTAAAATGAGGGGGCTGCATTATGTGGTCTCTAAGGCTCCCTTCAGCCCTGCTGTGCTGAGTCTATGATTCACAGCCACTTTTTGCCAAGCTTCTCCACTAAGTGAGAAAAAAGGGCTTTGAAGGTCCAGGGACAGGATTCCTTCAGCTTTGACACCCTTTGTGCCACTAAAGAAGGCTGAGTTAATTCCAGCAGCTAGGCTGGTCCAAGAGAGCGTCCATGGCCTTGATCCCCCCTTTCTTTCTCCTCCTCCTCTTCCTCTTCTCCCCCACCTATTTAGGGCTCTACTTTCTATTTCTCTTGGGTTCTGGAGTCCGGTACCACAGAGAACACTAAGCTTTGGAGTCCCCTGTATAGCAGCTCACAGTGGAAGGAGGTGATTTGGCTGCAGGACTCCCCCAGGATCTTGTCTTGGCCTGGAGCCTTTGTCCAGTTGCCACAATGAAGCAGGGGTCAGACTCATGAACCTACCCACCTGAAAAAAGAGCAGTTTCCCCAAAATGTCCTTTCCTCTTCTTGAACTTGGCAATGAAGAACGGTCAGGGAGGATTAAGCAGACATCAGAACCAGCTGCTGTGATGTCTGTGATGGGGTCAGCTAGAATGCCCTCATCCCATGCTTTCTACCAAGGTGCCTCTTGGAGTGGTCCAGCTTTAGACAAGAGCCCCATGTGCTTCCATGTTCAAATGTGTGCATGTCTGCGAGTGGCTGGGAGTCTGGGGATGTGAATGCATGTGGCTACAGGTGGATGCATGTCCCCTTGCATGTGTGCATGGCTTAAGAGAGGCTGCTGAGTGATGCTCAGTTCTGTGGGGAGCAGGTTGCTCAGGAAAGCTCTTCTGTCCCATGTATGCATGAACATCAATGTCTTAGCCCATGTACTATAGGTAGAGGAGAGGGCATATGTTGGTTCATGTGTGCATGTGTGTGTTTCTTTATGTCTGTGTATATATTGCCTCTCTATACACACATATATGTATACATGCTGGTATGTTTTTAATGTGCATACATGTACCAGGATGTGAGTAAATGTATCTAGGAGTAAACGTGTGTGTGTGTACAGGTGTGTTGGGCCAGGCTAGGACTGCAGCAGTTATCCACATTCAGGTATGTTGTTTCTTTGCCCTCCCACTGTCCAACCCTCTTACTCCCACTGGATTCCTGAATCAGTGTCTATGGGCTTCATCAGGGATCACTTGGGATCATGCATCTAAGAACTCTATCTTTTTTTGACATAAGCTCTGGCATTGCATTGCTCTACCAGGATGCCTGGGTCTTATATGTATGAGTGTGCACGTGTGCACACACACACATGCCCATGCACTATGAGTTAGTGCCCAGTTTTTCACGGAAGGAGCCTACTGATTGTGTCCAGTGATGCTCTAGGGAAGGATGCATTAAACCAAACCTAAATTTCACTCTTATCCACAAACCCCAATCCATCTTTCTGCTGCTGTTTGCATGTCTCAGGCTTATTTAATACAGCTCAGGTCCCAACAGGAAACACAAGGCACCTTAATATCGAACTTTCAGCATTTTATCCAAAGCATTTACATCACTTACTGTCGTTCTCAACACATGGGGTTGATTTGCTGGGGACCGCTGTCTGCTCTTCCAACCACATTGTAAATCTTAGCAGGGACAGCTCTGCCACAGTAGTACCATAGATAATATCACACTCTAGCTCCCTGTGCAGCCTGGGGAAGGGGAGGAGGTATAGACTACGGGCTACATAGCTTGATCCCTAAAGGAGACTAAGCCAAAGAATGGGGACTGTCTTTGAGAGGGAAGGGGGCCCAAGGATATCTGTGCCCCTCAGCTAGAGTAGGAGGAAAGCAAGGATGAGAAAAGAGCTTTCTGGGACATTCTGTCTCCTAAAGTGGCCCATTCCCTGAATGGAGCCCCATTCTTTTGGGAAATTCCCTACTTCGCCTCTTCAATTCTAGATACTGCAACCTCCCATATTGCCTTTAGGAAGAGCCAATGTCCAGGGCCTCAGGTCACTTCTGCTCCACACCCCTCATATCCTGGGAAAGGGTAGAGAGGGCAGGCTTCCACATAGTCCAGTCCATCAGGCACATGTCCTACTTCCCTCTGTCTCACCCTCCCAAATCCCTATTCTGCCTCACCTCCATAAATTCTGGAAAGACAAGAATACAGATTCCCAAGCATAGACAGAAGGAAGAATCTTAGATATTTGCTTGGCAGTTTGATTGGGTATGGCACTGAATAAGTAGATTTAAGTAGAATTGTCATTTTTATTATATTAGCTCAGCCTACCCATGAGCACTTGATATTCTTCCAGTTGTTTAGATCTAGCTTTATTTGTGTGGAAAGTGAACCTTAGATAATCTCTAGCCAGAGCCCCTGCTTTTACAGATGAGTAAACTGAGGCATAGAGAGGAGAGATTTTCTTGAGGTCACATAGCTAGTTAGGGGCAAATTTCTGAATGTCAATCTTACTAAATACACTAAATCATTTCTCACTCAATAGAAAAAGAGACTGAGTTAGATCCTGGTGGTCTAGTAACCTAATTAGAAATGAGGAGCTTCATTTATGACCAAGCTGACAACTCTTTTCCTTGCTTATGGATCCATGCATATGCATACACATAATGATCCCTCAACTTCCTTCCTTCCTTCCTTCCTTCCTTCCTTCCTTCCTTCCTTCCTT
>JAJPUD010004215.1:188253-205407 GCA_023553655.1 Myrmecobius fasciatus | reverse complement strand
AGAGAGAGAGAGAGAGAGAGAGAGAGAGAGAGAGAGAGAGAGAGCAAAGAGAGAGAGAGAGCAGAGAGAGAGAGAGAGAGAGAGAGAGAAAGAGAGAGCAGAGAGAACAAGCCAGCCTTGCTGATAGTAAATACAGTCTTTAGGATGGGAGCAGTTTCATAGTTCATATTTGTATTCCCAGGGCATAGGAGAATATCTGGAATTCAAAATTGTTGTTGACTGATCAAAAAATTAGAGTATCATATAAAAATATACACACATATACATATATTTTTTTTTCAAAATTCAAAAGCATTTTCTCTCTTCCATACCTGGCATATTTAAGGGTTCCATAAAATGTAGAGAATTCTTTGTCTCTTAAAGACTGCAGGGCATTGTATAATGATTCATGGTAGCCAGGTCCTTCTGTTCTTTTTCTTTGAGATCAATGACAAGATAAAATCACAAATTTAATTTCAATTTCTGCCATCAGCAACTTAAAGACAAAATAGCATGTTTTTAAAAAACATCTTTTGAATGAGTTGTGATCTCAATTGTTCTAAATTTTTAAACTTAACTTCTAGAAATCTTGGTAAAAAGAATAAATTGTGTCATATGATTTAAGCTGAAAAATGTCATGAATTGGAGAAAAGGCATAACTTCAGTACTTTGAGTATTATGACTGTCACGGAACATTTTATTTTTTTTATTAAAATATTTTTATTTTTCAAAGCATATGCATGGACAATACTTCAACATTAAGCCCTTGCAAAACCCTGTGTTCCAATTTCCCCTCCCCTTCCCCCACACCTCTCCTAGATGGCAAGTAGTCCAATATATGTTAAACATGGTAGAAATATATATTAAATCCAACATATATACACACATATATACATATTTATATAATTATTGTAATCCTCAAGAAAAAAAGAGAAGCAAAATAAAATACAAGTAAACAACAACAACAACAACAAAAACTCCCAAAAAACAAAAAGAAAATGCTATGTTGTGAACCACACTCAGTTCTCACAGTCCTCTCTCTGGTTGTAGATAGCTCTCTTCATCACTGAACAATTGGAAGTGGTTTGAATTATCTCACTGTTGAAGAAAACCATGTCCATCAGAACTGATCATCATATAATTTTGTTGTTGTTGTGTATAATGACCTCCTGGTTCTGCTCCTTTCACTTAGCATCAGTTCTTGTAAGTCTCTTCAGGCCTTTCTGAAATCATCCTGTTGGTCGTTTCTTACAGAACAATAATATTCCATCATTCCCCAAGTGATGGGCATCTAATCAGTTTCCAGTTTCTTGCCACCACAAAAAGAGCTGCCAGAAACATTTTTGCACATGTGGGTCCCTTTTCCTCTCCTTTAAGATCTCTTTGAGATGAGCCCAACAGAAACACTGCTGGGTCAAAGGGTATGCACAGTTTGATAACTTTTTGAGCATAGTTCCAAACTGCTCTCCAGAATGGTTGGATCCGTTCACAGTTCTACTAACAATATATTAGTGTCCCAGTTTTTCCACATCCCCTCCAATATTCATCATTATCTTTTCCTGTCATCTTAGCCAATCTGACAGGTGTGTCGTGGTATCTCAGAGTTGTCTTAGTTTGTATTTCTCTGATCAATAGTAATTTGGAATACCTTTTCATATAACTAGAAATAATTTTAATTTCTTCATCTGACAATTATCTGTTCGTATCCTTTGACGATTTATCAATTGGAGAATAGCTTGAATTCTTATAAATTTGAATCAATTCTCTATATATTTTAGAAATGAGGCCTTTATCAGAACCTCTGAATGTAAAAATATTTTCCCAATTTACTGCTTCCTTTCTAATCTTGTCTGCATTAATTTTGTTTGTACAAAAACTTTAACTTAATATAATAAAAATTATCTATCTGGTGTTCAATTAAAAGTTCCAGTTCTTCTTTGGTCACAAATGTCTTCCTCCTCCACAGATCTGAGAGGTAAACTATCCTATGTTTTTCTAATTTGTTTATATCATTCTTTATGTCTAGCTCATGAACCCATTTCGACCCTATCGTGGTATGTGGTGTTAGGTGTGGGTCAGTGCCTAGTTTCTGCCATACTAGTTTGCAATTTTTGTCAAATAGTGAGTTCTTATCCCAAAAGCTGAGGTCTTTGGGTTTGTCAAACACTAGATTGCTACAGTATTGACTATTTTGTCTGTCACAGAATATTTTAAAATTAAATATTAAGCATTTTTAGTTAACAGATCTTGGTCTAAGGGAGATCTTGGATCTAATCCAACACTCATTTTACAGCTGAGGAATACAAGGCCCAAATGAATTAAGTAACTTGCTTGGAATCACACAGGTTTTAATGGCAGAGCAAGGATTGAAATTCAGGTCCTGCAATTCCAAGTTCAGCACTCTTTATACTATATTATAATTTAAAACTTGGAATTATGTCTTACAAGTTATGAATAGACACTATCTGAGAATACTGAATGAGGATGAAGATAAACATAGGCAATAGAGACATAAAAATAGCTTTGCTTATTTTTAACTGCCCTGAGGTCTTCCCAATCTATACCATATTCGCTAAAATTCATTAATTCAATTTCTAAGGGTATGTGCTTTCCAGGGTTAAATCTTTTTGGGGTAGAGATAATAGATGGATTTAATTTTTCTTTAATCAAACACTTCTATTTTTACATAACAGTAGAGAATGATAAATTTCAAACAAAGGAAGGGTCATTAAAGGTGAACTATTGCAAAATAAGGCCTAGAGAAGTTACAAGACTTTGTAAGGTCACAAAGGAATGAATATTGGATCTGGATTTGAACTCAAGTCTTTTGATTCCAAATCCAGCTTTTTTTTTTTTTAGCCTGTGACAGTCTGCCTTCAAAGCACATCATTTTGTTCTTTTTTTAAATCCAACTTTACAAAATAGCTGGAAAACTATTTTTAAGGAATAAAGGAGTGAAACATGAGCTTGATTCGCTAGATTATTTTTGGATTTTTTTCATAATGTTTTGTTGTTGATATATTTAAGTTACAAGCCATTTCCCTCTTTCCCTTCTTACCCCCACACTAGAGAAGGCCAATATTTTACACAGATAAATACGTGAAACTATACAACACACATTTCTATCTTCCTATTCTTTGGAGAAAAAAGCATGTCCCTTCATAAGTCCTTTGTAGTGGATTTGAATGTTTACATAGGTCAAAAGAGCTTAGTTACTCATATTTCTTCTTCAAAGAATACTGCAGGCATTGTATACAATGTTCTCTTGGTTCTGCTCATTTTACCCTTCATTATTTTACATAAGTCTTTTCTATATTTTCTTAAAATCAATCCGGTCATTATTTCTTATAGCACAGCAGTATTCTACTACAATCGTCTACCAAAACTTACTCAACCATTCCCCAATTAATGGGCATTCCCCTTCAATTTCTTGTTCTTTGCCACCATAAAGAGAATGGCTATAAATATTTTAGAACATGTAAGTTACTTTTCCCCTGATTACTTTGGAAAACAGACCTAATAGTGATATTACTGGGTCAAAAAGTATACATAGTTCTATAACACTTTGGGCATATTAGATTTCTCTCCAAAATATTTGTATCAGTTCACAGTTCTACTAACAATATATTTGTGTTGGTTAAATGTAAATCATCAAATCACCTGTAAAGATAAATAGTTTTATTAACTCACTGACCATTCTGATTCCTTTAATTTATTTTTTCTTGTCTTACTGCTGTCGCTAGAATTTCTAACAGAACATCAAAGAACAGTGGCGATATTGGGCATCCTTACTTCACTCTAGATCTTAATAGGAAAGCTTGTGGCTTATTCCTGCTATATAAAAAGCTTGTTTTTTTAGGTAGATGTTTCTTATCATTTTAAGGAAAAATCAATTTATACCTATGCTTTCAAGTGTTTTTAAAAGGAATCAATGTATTTATCAAAAGCCTTTTCTGCATTTATTGGTATAATCATGTGATTTTTGTTACTTTTACAATTGATAATCAATTATGTTAAGAGTTTTCCTTACACTGAACCAGCACTTGGATTCCTGGTATAAATCCTACTTGGTCATAATGTATAATTTTTATGATATATTATTGTAGTCTCCTTGCTAGTATTTTATTTAGGATTTCTGCATCAATATTCATTAGTGAAATTGGTCTGTGGTTTTCTTTCACTTTTGTTGCTCTTCCTGGTTTAAATAGCAGCACTATATCTGTTTCATTAAAGGAATTTGAAAGGACCCCTTTGCCTCTTATTCCAAATAATTTATTCAATACTGAAATGAGTTAACCTTTAAATATTTGATTGAATTCACTTGCAAATTCATCTGAAACAGATGCTTTTTTCTAAGGAAGCTTATTTATGGTCTGTTCAATTTCTTTTTCTAAAACATATTTTAGATATTCCATTTCCTCTTTAATAGAGGAGAAAATAGAGAAGAATAGAGAATCTGGGTAGTTTATGTTATTGTGAGCATTTTTCCATTTCACTTAAATTGTTACTGGCATATAATTGTGCAAAATTAAATTCTTAAAAATTGCTTTAATTTCATCTTCATTAGTGGCATATTTACCCTTTTCATTTTTGATACTAGCGATATGATTTTCTTTAAATGAAATTAGTCAAATGGTTATTTTCATATTTTAATTCAATGTTTTTCTTACATTGTTTTATTAATTTCACCTTTAATTTTCAGGATTTTGCTGTTTAATTAGAGATTTTTAATTTTTCTTTTTCTGAAAATAGTAGCAAAATTCATTTGGAAGAACAAAAGGTCAAGAGTTTCAAGGAAATTAATGAAAAAAAAGGCTGATGATGATGGCCTTGCTGTACCAGACCTAAAACTATATTATAAAGCAGTGGTCATCAAAACCATTTGGTACTGGCTAAGAAATACAGTAGTCGATCAGTGGCATAGGATAGAATCACAGGACAAACTAGGCAATAACTACAGCAATTTAGTGTTTGATAAACCCAAAGACCCAAGCTTCTGGGGTAAGTACTCATTATTTGACAAAAACTGGTGGGAAAATTGGAAACTAGTGTGGAAGAAATTAGGGCTTGACCCACATCTAACACCACATACCAAGATAAGATCTAAATGGGTTCATGATCTGGATATAAGGAGTGATATTATAAGTAAATTAGAGGAATGTAGTATAGTTTACCTCTCAGACCTATGGAGATGGAATAAATTTATGTCCAAATAAGAACTGGAACTCTTAACTGAACACCAGATAGATAACTTTTGACTATATTAAGTTAAAAAGTTTTTGTACAAACAAAGCCAATGCAGTCAAGATTAGGAGGGAAGCAATAAATTGGGAGATCATCTTTACATTTAAGGGTTCTGATAAAGGTCTCTTTTCTAAAATATATAGAGAATTGATTCAAATTTATAAGAATTCAAGCTATTCTACAGTTGATAAATGGTCAAAGGATAGGAACAGATAATTTTCAGATGAAGAAATTAAAATTATTTCTAGTCATATGAAAAGGTATTCCAAATCACTATTGATCAGAGAAATACAAACTAAGACAACTCTGAGATACCACGACACACCTGTCAGATTGGCTAAGATGACAGGAAAAGATAATGATGAATATTGGAGGGGATGTGGAAAAACTGGGACACTAATACATTGTTAGTAGAACTGTGAACGGATCCAGCCATTCTGGAGAACAATTTGGAACTATGCTCAAAAAGTTATCAAACTATGCATACCATCTGACCCAGCAGCATTTTTATTGGGCTTATATCCCAAAGAAATCATAAAGGAAGGAAAGGGCCGCACATGTTCAAGAATGTTTGTGGCAGCCCTTAGTGGCTAGAATTGGAAAGTGAATGGATGCCCATCAATTAGAGAATGGTTGAATAAATTATGATAAATGAATGTTACGGAATATTATTGTTCTCTAAGAAATGACCAGCAGGACGATTTCAGAGAGGCTTGGAGAGACTTGCATGAACTGAGGCTGAGTGAAATGAGCGAACCAGGAGATCATTATACATGGTAACAACAATACTATATGATGATCAATTCTGATGGACATGGCTCTCTTCAACAATGAAATTGTTGAACCACTTCCAATTGTTCAGTGAAGAAAGCCATATACACCCAGAGAGAGGGATGCGAAATGTGGACCACAACATAACATTTTCATGCTCTCGACTGATGTTTGCTTGCATTGTGTTTCCTTTATTTGATGTTTCTTTCTTGTAGATACGATTTTTCTTGCACAACAATGATAAGTTTGGAAATATGTATACATATATTTGATTTGTCAAGTATTTTAACATAATTAACATGTAGTGGATATCCTGCCATCTAGGGGAGAGGTGGAGAGTAGGGGGGAAAAATTTGTAACAGAAAGCTTTGTAAGGGTTAATGTTGCAGAATTACCCATACATTATGTTTTACAAATAAAAAAATTTTTTTCTTTTTCTGTTTTTTTAATTGCATATCCAATTCATTGATCTGTTCTTTCTCTATTTTACTAATGTGGAAACTTAGAGATATAAATTTCCTCTGATTACTGATTTTGCTGCACCCCATAAGTTCTGATATATTGTCTCATCATTCTCTTTAATAAAATAATTTATCATTTCTATATTTTGTTCTCTGACTTACTCATTGTTTAGGACTAGACTGTTTGGTCTCCAATTAAATTTTAATCTGCGTTTCCATGGTCCTTTATTAAATATAATTTTCACTTCATTGTGATCAAAAAGGTTGCATTTACTATTTCTGCTTTTCTGCATTTAACTAAACTAAAAAGTTTTTATGGCTTAATACGTGGTCAATTTTTGTAAACATGCCATTTGCTGCAGAGAAAAAGAATATTTCTTTTTATTCAATTCTCCCCAGATGTCTAAAATATCTAGTTTAATCTAAGATTCTACTAATTTCTTTGCCTTCTTTATAAATTATTTTTTGGTAAGATTTATGTAGTTGACAGAGGAAAGATTGAAATCCTTCACTATTTTAGTTTTGCTGTATTTCCATCTGCAATTCAATTATCTTTTCCTTTAAAAATTTGACTTTTAGCATTTGGTGCATATGGTTAGTATAGGTAATATTACTTCATTATCTTCGGTATCTTTTAATATAATATATTATACTACACTATACTATGTATCTCCTTTAATTATATCCTGGACTATCACCAGGGGTCCTGATTTTTGTCTGGACTTCTGAGGAAGAAAGAGACTGATGACTTTGTACAACTCTGCCTCACTTAAATCCAATTCATATGCAAGTCAAGAGGACATCACGTGATTACTCAGATTCTTTGTGAAAATGGAGGACAACAATTTCTTAATCTGCATAACCTTCTAAGAGTCTCTTCCTTTATCCAATCCTCTAGCCCTTCTATTTCTCTGAAAGATAAGATGACTTTTATATGCTATTAAACATCTTATTCAGTCCTTAACCCAGTTCCAAAGAGAATAAGTTTCCCTCTACTACCCACCCTGTATCTCTTCCTTCTTTGCACTTTTAATAGTTCTATTTACTTCTCTTTTGTATGAGATAAATTTACTCCTCTTTACTTCTCCCTACCCAGTTTTATTTTCTGGGATCATCCCACCATAACTAATTCAATCTTGAGTCTTCTATCTACCCATACTACCCTAAATAATAACATTATTTAAGTGTATCAAAAAAATCATTTCTTCATATACGAAGTAAACAGTTTAACCATATTAATTCCCTTATAATTAATCTTTCATGCTTATTTTCTTATATTTCTTATTCTTGTAAGTTTTCTGTTCAAGTCTGTTCTGAACTCTATCTGAGGGTGGGGGTAGGAGTAGGGGTGGGGGTTGGGGTTTAATCTCTTGGTTCTTCCAAAACTCTATAATCCAAAGCCAGGTGTGGTCTCTGCTCTTCAGGTTCACACCTTGATCTATAAATGACTTCAGACACTCCACTTATCCTTGAGCTACCAGAAATATTCTCCCTTCCATTTATCACACAGGTGGCTACAAGCATGAATTCACTACTCTATCCCAAAATTGAAACCAAACCAAGGATTCTGTTCTTCTGCAAGGAACTCTACAACCAGCAGGGTCCCTACCCTTCATCAATTACACTCACTGGCCAGTGCTCATTCCTTGCCTAAGAACCTGTCTGGACAGTGAGTGTAGATCCCACTTCTAGCACCAGGAGAAAGGGCCCCCCCATCTGCTACCTAATGTCCACAGAGTATAGGGTAAAAGCTTTGGAAACTAAGGCTATTTCCTACACAGCTGTCCCCAGGACTTGCTATTTGGTGACTCAGCACAGAGTATTTACTCCATCTATACTTTAATCAGGCCAGACCACTAGATGAGGTCAGATTTTTTTAATGTCCTCCCAAGTTGTCCTAAGCTGGACAAATGACTTTACCCAAATAATTATTTTTACCTAAATTTATATTGAGGCATTATTTTAAGTTATTTGTGGGAAATTTTTACAGGGCCAGATAATTTCCTGCCTTATGCCTCATTTTCCCACAACTTTCTCAGTTTGTTAGACTCAATATAATTTTGTGTATGTCTAGATATGTCAGCAGCTTACAGGTTATGAGAAAAACTTAAATTCCTTCTTATACCTATCTTTAAGAGACTGTGACATTAATCTCTCACATTTAGCCAGAAATGGCAAGGAAGAAAAGAATGCTTTTTATTTTAATTTTTTTTACCTGTGAGAAGGACAATATTCCCACTGCATGTTCCTCCATGCTGCTTGGTAGCAAAGTTCCTGCTGCTCAGCACACCACTCTGAATGTTCATAATCCAATCCTTTTAAGTAAGTAGAAAGAGTGTGGCAGAGACCAAAATTCTGCAAAGCCTAATCAAGAATGAAAATTAAGATAAAAGTATAAACAAAGATCTTAATGCAAGATTCTTCATTAAGTCCAATGCTTCATCTTGATGTGGAACACATCCTGCAAGGTACAGCTGCAGGCAGATGCTATACTAAGCCAGAAAAGCTTTGAGTTCTTGCTAAATATAAACTACGTGTCTGTCACCTGAAGACAAGTCTAGCTAAATCTGGGGAAAACTAATCACCAAAAGGTTGGCCCACCACTATAATCAATTTACTAATACTATAATGAGATATGAAGGGTTGTTGAAATCTATATCAATAACAAGTGTCCACACTGATGAAATCAAGGATCTTTTAGAATACTGAAGAAGCAAAACTATGAGTATTATAAATATAAAAATATTGGGGCAACTAGATTACACAGGGGATAGGATACTGACCCTGAAGTAAGGAAGACTTGAATTCAAATCTGTCCTCAGACATGTAACACTTAACTAGTTGTTTGACTCTGGGCAAGTCATTTAACACCAGTTACCTCTAAATTGAGAGAGAGAGAGAGAGTGTGAGCGTGTGTGTCTGGGTGTGTATTAGTCTCACTTGCCTTGCAGCAAATATATTTATAACTGATTTTTCTATTTTCAAATAATATACATCAATATTCCCAAATTAAATATCTTTTCATATATTTTACAATGAAAACATGCAAAATGTCCCCAACTTATAAAAAAGACATGACCCAAAAATTTATATATAAGTTGAATGCTTGGCCCTCAGAATATATTTTCTCATTAAAAACCAATATATGTAGTACATACAAACAGATAAGAGTGTACACTAAATCTTTTACAGCTTCTTTTATTTCTGAAGACTTAAGATCTCAAAAAACTTGAATTTTTTTTCCCTGAAGATATGTGAGATTTCTGAAGTAAAAATGACCAGACTGCCCTTCTAAATTGCAGTTTTTAATTTGCAAAGTGTATTACTAAAATTAATGATGAAAACATGATTTCAAGAGCATCACTCATCAGGATTCCAACAACTGCAGAACAGGAGTTCTGATTCAAAGTCATAGACTACCTATATTGTAGTCTAATTCAAAGGTGCAAATTATAAGTCAAAGTTCAGATTTTTGCTCAAAGGTTAGATTTGCTTTGACATATTAGCCAATGATGGAATTGGAGAAAATCACTTTAAGACATCACTTAATATAACAATAATAAATAACTGCAATTCTCACCGCCAATCACAATAAAAAACATCTTAATTTGTTGTCCATAAACATTCTACTTAAACATTAAAGCAAGAATAGGAAAATACATGGCAAACATTTTGTGAAAAATGAAGAAATGTACCTCTATTATTCCTGCCTGGCGTGTAGTTGGGGAGAGAGTTGTCTCAAGGTCATAGGTCACAAGTGCTTTCCCCCACATTGCTTCGTGTTCATATGTCCTTATCCTGTGGCAGAAAAAAAACAAAAAAACAAACAAACAAAAAAAAAAACTGTGGATTTTCAATTGCTATTGGTTCCTCCCAGTTTCACAGAATATAAAATATGATCATTTACCAAAGAAATAATAGCATTAGATAGAAATGAATTAGTCTTTAAAGCATTTGAAATAAACTCACCTGATAAGGGGCTGTAACATTTTTCCTCCACCACAGCCATAAAGACTATCAGGTTCTCCAATACTTCTATAGATTTTCATAAGAAGATCCTATAATGTCAGAATACCAAAAGAGAAAAGAAATGTAATTTTGTGAATTTTAGTGTTATTTTTGAAATTATGCAATAATTAAAAAAAAAGAAACTATATAATAATGATTAAGGTACAATTTCTTCCCCTTCTCAAATTTATAGCTTCATAATTTACAAATAAATTGAATAAAATTATATTTAAGTATGCATTCCATGAAATATTTAAGTCACCAGTAGTACAAATGTGGTAGATTTCTGCTCAGTCTTCAGAGTCAGCCCAGAAAAATGTGGATGTGCTTTAAGACCCTCTACTAAGGTGAAGCAGTCAATGAGGCAGATAAAGAGGCCCTAAGTGTCAAGAAGACATCAGCTTCCATCTTCATCTCTAATACCTTATTAGCCATGTAACCCTGAGCAAATCACCCAGGAAGCAGCCTAGGCAACTCTCTAAGATGGAAGACTGTATAGCAGATGCAGATCTGCTCTGGTATAAGATGTTCCCTAAGCCATTAGATCCAATAAATATTCTCTCCTTTTGTCCCCTCAATCTATTAAGCTGGTCATTGAGATCTTTTGTTCTGCACTAGTTATGCACCCTCATGAAATCATAGATTCTAGAAGTACTGAAGCAAGTTATATTAAATTCAAACATGCATAAATTTTAGGACAATAACAAGAAGATGTTTTACAACCCTTAGAAAGTTATTTGACTTAGGGGCAGCTAGAAGACCAAAGTTCAAATCTGTCCTCAGATACTTAATATTTCCTAGCTGTGTGATCCTGGACAAGTCATTTAAATCCAATTGCCTCATACCCTCTTCTCCCCTAAAAAGTTATCAGACTAAATGAAAATTGTTATGAAATATTATCTATAACTGGGTACTCCTAATATGCTTGAAATGACTTAAAAACAATTTGAACTTTAAGTTTAAAGAAACACCTTAAATTCTGTTTCCATTATTAAGTCTATTAATTCATTTGGTAAATATATGACTGGAAAGCAAACAAATAAACAAAAATGATTTTGAGGTATACTGAACAGACTGCCCACTCCACTGGTATCCATTCAGTATTAAGAAATTTCTAAGAAAGCCTTCAGAACATCAAGTGAACCTCCCATGGGATATTGATAAAAGCACACGAGCAAGAGTTATATAGGGCAGGCATGTATGGTGGCAAAAGTGCATCACTACTGGTAATAGCCCCCTTGATCAGATCACAGGTCCATCAAAGTAATATAGATTTCACCACTTAAAATTTGAAAGACAAATTTCTTCCCAGATATTAATTTTTTAAAAGTGCCAACTAGGAGAATTTGAATTAATGAATTTGTTTTGTATCTGCTTAGCATGTTGTTAACAAAAAAACAAACAAACAAAAAAACTCCCTGTTGCTTTAATTTAGTTAATGTGTAAATGCATAATGTGTAAATTATATAATGTGTAAAAGTATATGTGTAAATTCCGATGTATTTAAAAAGGCCTGCTAGTCAGGTTAAAAACAGTAATAATTTGGTTTTAAAATAACATGTATAAACAGATATGTGTATGTATGTGTGTGTGTGTATGTGTGTATGCACACACATTTTTTTCTACACTCTTGACCTCAATAATGACTATTAAAATTTTTTTACTAATGTCCAAAAAGATGGACTCTATCTTACCTGTAAACTTATTCCAGTTTCTTCTTTACTTTTCTCACTCAAACTAGAAATAGTTGTACACTGACTTCCATCTTCAAATGTTAGACTTCTGCTTGCTGAGAAAGTAGTTCTATAAAAGAAATGACCCAATTTGAACTTCTGAGCACAATGTTTAGTGGAAAATTAACAAAAACCCCTGATTATCCTCAAAAATTACATTACTAAAGAAGGCATAAACTGCCCAAATTTATCATGCACCTTTGATAAATTAACCAAATTTATCCCACACACATCAAATACAGGCATGTCTGTAGTCCTTTATATTGATAATAGAACTTAATTATTTTGAAGAATTTTCTTCTTATTTTGAAGAAAGAAAAGTACTTTGAATTTACATTCATTTTATTCAATTTATTTGTAAGTTTATACATATACATACATATGTATATGTACATAATACATATGTATTAATATTAGTATAACTCAATATATATTTAGAAAGGAATAACAAACTTTTAAGAAAGCAAAATGAAAAACAGAGGATTTAGAGCCAGACAATCTGGGTTCAAATATTTGGGTATCTTTGCAAGTAATAACCTCCCTGGACTCAAATTCCTTTAGTCTTACAGGAGGAGGTGGGATTAAATAACCCCCAAGATCATTTCCATCTCTAAATATATCTTTTTTGCTCTTGTTTTTCAGTCATATCCAGCAACTCTTGTGAGTCAATTTGGGGTTTTCTTGACAAAAATACTTCAGTGTTTTGCTATTTCCTTCTTGGCTCATTTTATATATGAGGAACCTGAGGCAAACAGGATTAAGCAACTTGCCCAGGGACATACAACTGAGGCTGGATTTGAACTCAGGTCTGACTCCAGGTCCAGCACTCTATTCACTGTACCACCTTCCTAAGAAGTGCGCTAGTTGAACCCTAAGAAGCAGAGGTGACTACAAAATGAATTCCAGGCATGAGGGATAGGCTGTACAATTGCACAGAAAAGCTAATGTGGCCCAAGAGAATAGCAATATATTAATAACTGATAATAAAATTTCTCTTTAAAATTTGGAACATGCTATTATCTCATCTGATCCTGAAATCAGACCTGTTATATGTGTCAAAACATTCCAATTTCACCTAGGGGGAAAATGAGCTATTAATATTAAATGACTTGTCCAGGGTCACAGCAACTACTTGAATCTCAGGTCTATAGAGTTTGGCTTTCTGCCCACTATGCCATGCTGCTTTCAGGATATAAGTAGAGTAATATACATTGCAGTTTGACAGCAGAAAAATAATTTGTAGCTATCATGTGAAGAAGACTGCTAATTTTATCATTTTATGTTAAAGGTCAGGCTAAAGGGCTTAGAAATATTAATTCACCCAATATATGAAGAAGGGAAAGCAAGGAAACTAATTAGAAGGATGTTTCAATAATTTAAGCAAGTAGTGATGAGGGACTAATGGTGATCACAATCAAAATCAGTAAAGAATGAGACTAATTTCATAAGTTCACAAAGTAATCTCTTTCATTAATCATTAAAATTTACATTGCTAAACCACCTCCAATTGTTCACTGAAGAAAGCCATATATACCCAGAGAGAGGGATGCGAAATGTGGACCACAACATAACATTCTCATACTCCTTGATTTATGCTTGCTTTCATTGTGTTTCCTTTATCTGATATATCTTTTGTGTAGATAAGATTTTTCTTGCACAGCAATGATAAGTTTGGAAATATGTATACATATATTCGATTTGCCAATATTTTAACATAATTAACATGTAGTGGATATCCTGCCATCTAGGGGAGGGGTGGGGAGTTCGGGGGAAAAATTTGTAACAGAAAGCTATGTAAGGGTTATTGTTGAAGAATTACCCACACATATGTTATGCAAATAAAATTAAAAAAAATTTTACATTGCTATAAAGCAGAAAGTAACTATCCATTTGTCTTCCCAATTTGTTTAGTTACTTGATCATAAGCTGAGATAATGAACTGTAACAATAATCTTCATAATTTCTCATGTGTCAAGAAAAACTTGGCATCATCAGTAAGCTAAAGATTTAGTGATAAAACTTAACTGAAACAAGGATTTGATCATTCATTCATTCAAAAAATATTTACTCACTATTGATCAGAGAAATGCAAATTAAGACAACTCAGATACCACTACACACCTATCAGATTGGCTAAGATGACAGGAAAAGATAATGATGAATGTTGGAGGGGATGTGGGAAAACTGGGACACTGATGCATTGTTGGTGGAACTGTGAATGGATCCAACCATTCTGGAGCGCAGTTTGGAACTATGTTCAAAAAGTTATCAAACTGTGCATATTCTTTGACCCAGCAGTGTTTCTAGTGGGCTTATATCCCAAAGAGATCTTAAAGGAAGGAAAGGGCCCCACATGTGCAAGAATGTTTGTGGCAGCCCTTTTTGTAGTGGCTAGAAACTGGAAACTGAAGGGATGCCCATCAATTGGAGAGTGGCTGAATAAATTATGGTACATGAATGTCATGGAATATTATTGTTCTGTAAGAAACGACCAGCAGGATGATTTCAGAGAGGCCTAGAGAGACTTGCATGAACTGATGCTGAGTGAAATGAGCAGAACCAGGAGATCATTATACACAGCAACAATAATACTATATATGATGATCAATTCTGATGGACATGGCTCTCTTCAGCAATGAAATGTTTCAAACCACTTCCAACTGTTCAGTGAAGAAAGCCATATATACCCAGAGAGAGGGATGTGAAATGTGGACCACAACATAACATTTTCATGCTCTCAATTGATGTTTGTTTGCATTGTTTCCTTAGATTTTGTTTTTCTGGTAGATACGATTTTTCTTGCACAACAAGGTAAGTGTGGAAATATGCATACATATACTCTATCTGTCAAGTATTTTAACATAATTAACATGTAGTGGACTGACTCCCTGCCCTCTAAGGGAAGGGTGGGGACTAGGGGGGGAAAAATTTTTAACGGAAAGCTTTGTAAGGGTCAATGTTGAAAAATTACCCATACATATGTTTTGCAAAGGGGTGGAGCCAAGATGGCGGAGATCAGACAGGAGACTCTGTAACCTCCTCTAACCTTCCCTCAAACCAACAACTTATGAAGCCTCTAGACTGATTTTGAAGTAAAAAAATCCACAATATCTGGAGGACAACATGTTTCTACAAGAAGATACTCTGAAAGAACTTCAAAACAGGTCTGCTTTAACTGGTCAGGGGGGTGGTCTGCTGAACCCAGACTGCAGCACAGGGAGACCAGGGTAGGGAGCTGGAGCAGGGAGCTGGAACAGGAGTCAGAGCAGGTGTCTGAGAGTTGTGCTTTTCACACACCTGGGAGTCTTCTGTGGGTCTCTTGGGCAAATCTGTCCTGATTGTAAGTAGGTGGTTTGGAAAATCTGCCTTTTGTGGGGGATAGATTGTGAACCACTGAACCCCTGAAGAGTCCTAGACCTAGCTGCCATTACACAGCACCCTAAAGCAATCAATCAGCAGAACTGCTCAGCACCTGAAATAACTCAATCAGCAGAACTGACCCAGGGCAAATTAAAACAGCTATACCTCCTTTGCCTTGAACAGACCTCACACCTTTAAAAAAAAAAAAAATGAGTAAAAAACCAAAAAGAGCTCTCACCATAGACAGTTTTTATGGAGAGAGGGAAGAACAGACCTCAAATCCTGAGGTCCCTAAAGGTAAAGCAACTCCAGAAAAAGGACCAAAGAGGGACATAAATTGGACTCCATGTCACAAGGCTTTCTTTGAAGATTGCATAAAGAATCTTAAAAGAGAATTAGAAGAAACATGAGGAAACAAAATGAGATCACTGCAAAATAAAATGGAAAAAATAAAAAAAAAAATTCAATGAACAAATAAATGTAATTGGTCAATTGCAAAAGGAACTAAAAACAGGTTTTTTTTTTTTAATTAAAACTTCTTATTTGCAAAACATATGTATGGGTAATTCTTCAACATTAACCCTTACAAAGCTTTCTGTTACACATTTTTTTCCCTCCCTACTCCCCATCCCTCCCCTAGATGGCAGGATAACCACTATATGTTAATTATGTTAAAATACTTGACAAATCGAATAGATGTATACATATTTCCACACTTATCATATTTGTGCAAGAAAAATCGTATCTAAAAGAAAGACAAATCAGAGAAAGGAAACACAATGCAAACAAACATCAATCAAGAGCATGAAAATGTTATGTTGTGGTCCACATTTCACATCCCTCTCTCTGGGTATATATGGCTTTCTTCACTGAACAGTTGGAAGTGGTTTGAAACATTTCATTGCTAAAGAGAGCCATGTCCATCAGAATGGATCATCATATAGTATTATTGTTGCTGTGTATAACGATCTCCTGGTTCTGCTCATTTCACTCAGTATCAGTTCATGCAAGTCTCTCCAGGCCTCTCTGAAATCATCCTGCTGGTCATTTCTTTTTTTTTTTTTAATATTTTATTTTATTTGCATAACATATATGTGGGTAATTCTTCAACAATAACCCTTACATAGCTTTCTGTTACAAATTTTTCCCCCCGACTCCCCACCCCTCCCCTAGATGGCAGGATATCTACTACATGTTAATTATGTTAAAATATTGGCAAATCGAATATATGTATACATATTTCCAAACTTATCATTGTTGTGCAAGAAAAATCTTATCTACACAAACGATATATCAGATAAAGGAAACACAATGTAAGCAAACATCAATCAAGGAGTATGAGAATGTTATGTTGTGGTCCACATTTCACATCCCTCTCTCTGGGTGTATATGGCTTTCTTGAGTGAACAATTGGAAGTGGTTTGAAACATTTCATTGTTGAAGAGAGCCATGTCCATCAGAACTGATCATCATATAGTATTTCTGTTGCCATGAATAATGATCTCCTGGTTCTGCTCATTTCACTCAGCATCAGTTCATGCAAGTCTCTCCAGGCCTCTCTGAAATCTTCCTGTTGGTTGTTTCTTACAGAACAATAA
>JAJPUD010004215.1:168313-183253 GCA_023553655.1 Myrmecobius fasciatus | reverse complement strand
TCACATCATTGTTGAAAAGAACCATGTCCATCAAAATTGATCATCGTATAGTCTTGTTGCTGTGTATAATGTTCTCCTGGTTCTGCTGATTTCACTCAGCATCAGTTCATGCAAGTCTCTCCAGGCCTCTCTAAAATCATCCTGCTGGTTGTTTCTTACAGAACAATAATATTCCATAGCATTCATATACCATAATTTATTCAGCCATTCTCCAATTGATGGGCATCCTTTCAATTTCCAGTTTCTTGTCACTATAAAAAGGGCTGCCACAAACATTTTTGCACATGTGGGTCCCTTTCCCTCCTTTAAAATCTCTTTGGGATATAGACCCAGTAGAAACACTGCTGGGTCAAATGGTATGCACAGTTTGATAACTTTTTGAGCATAGTTCCAAATTTCCACCAACAGTTTATCAGTGTCCCAGTTTTCCCACATCCCCTCCAACATTCATCATTATCATTTCCTGTCATTTTAGCCAATCTGACAGGTGTGTCACAGTGGCATCTCAGAGTTGTCTTAATTTGCATTTCTCTGATCAATAGTGATCTGGAGCACCTTTTCATGTGACTAGAAATAGTTTCAATTTCTTCATCTGAAAACTGTCTGTTCATATCTTTTGACCATTTATCAATTGGAGAATGGCTTGAATTCTTATAAATTTGAGTCAATTCTCTATATATTTTAGAAATGAGGCCTTGGATTAGGAAATTTTAAAAAATTAAACAATTAATATATTATGTTTTCTTTTCATTGTGATAAATTACTGGGATGATCACTTATCAAGATGCTATATAGAGAGAATTCACGTTTCATGTAGAGATCAAACAAGATAATATCCCAACTCTTAAAATTTCTTGACAAAATTAAATCTTTCTGGAAAGAATATCTGCCAGTCTACCAGACAAGCCTAAAAAAGAGGGGTAAGAGAATCACCATATAGAATTAGGATTATCAACCCCCTTCTTAGCGGAAAAATAATATTTAACTTAGTTTACAAAAATGGGAAACAAAAGAATTGCCTATCCTCAGAGCCCTGGGTTTTTTTTTATTATTATTTTTTTGCAAAATGTACAATTTTAATACCATTCTTGACTTAAATGTTAATGGAATAAGATAAATTCCTTTTTTTTTTTTTTTGCTGAGGCAATTGAGGTTAAGTGACTTGCCCAAGGTCACACAGCTAGGGAATGTTAAGTGTCTGAGACCAAATTTGAACTAAGGGCTGGTTGCTCTATCCACTGCACCACCTAGCTGCCCCATAAGATAAATTCTTTGAAGGGAATTACATCTCATTCTTCTCTATTTCCAGTGATACCCAATCAAGTGCTATGCACTCTAATTACTAAGCAAGTAATACACATACCTTTTTCCGAGATGTTCTGAAAGGTTGTAGGTATATAAGCATGGGGTCAGTTGTTTTCTTATAAATCTCCCAGAACTCATGTCCAGTCTTTGTGGCTAAAATATTTTTCAAACATACAACAGCGGCTGATCGAACCTTAACACTGAAAAATATATACATTTGAACCATAACCTTTTTACACATTACATAAGCACTTTTGATAAATTTAATAAATGATCAACAAATTCCTTAGGAAGAATAAAAATGAGTTCAGAAGTATATACATAAGAATTTAATATGTATTAAGGAATTTAATATGATCATGTAATACAATGAAGACCGTCAAAAGATTAGACATGATCCTTCCACTTAAAAGGAAGAATATACGATAACTCATATTGAGTCCAGTGAAATTTAAAGTACTACTATTACAAATTTCTTAGACAAACTCAGTATCTTTCTTCTTTTTGACCACGAAAAGTAGTCTTTACCCCTCAGCAGTACTTATGTTCTATTTTGTGTTTTACTTATTTCTAGCTATGTCATATCCTTCTCTGGCCCACCCCACATCTTAAGCTCTAGGAAAGAAGACCACATCTTAGCTATCTTTGTATCATCCCATGGCTCCATGTTCCATATAGTTATTTTCCTCTTTTTTCAGTTTGGAACTGTGATTTTACTCGGTATCCTGTCAAGGAAATTCCTCTACAGAATAGTATCTGATTTCCATCTTAAAGACTTAGGAGAGTTGCCTAAAACACTGAAGAGTTAAATGATTTATCCAGGGTCACACAGCCAGGTTATATCAAAGGCAGAATTTGAACTTCTGCCGTCAAGGCCACCAATTCTATATTCACTGTACCAGAGGTGCCAAAAACGTGGCACAACATTCCTTAATTGGGAAATATTTTTTTAATTAGGAAATATTTAACAAAATAAAAATACCACAAAACATAAATTAACTGTAGTTTACTAAATCAGCCTAAATCAATCTTTATGCCCAGTTCTCTTGGCTTTTTTTTTTTTGCTGAGATAATTGAGGTTAAGTGACTTGGCCAGGGTCACACAGCTAAGGAATGTTAAGTGTCTGAGACCAGATTTGAACTCAGATCCTCCTGACTTCAGAGCTGGTGCTGCCCAGTTCTCTTTGAATTTGATATCCTTGCATGACACTACACTACTTTGCACATAATAGGTACTTAAATGTTCATTTGAATTCTCCAAATTAAAAAAAAAAGTATTTGGATATGTCATAATCTAATAAGGCATGAATGCTTTTCATTTGGATGTTAGAAGGTCTCATTAGCCTTAAAAACCACTTAAGGCTTAAGAAAAGATTTTTAAAATCTATTTCTCCTTTATGAGCTAAAGAGACTATTTTTCTTCAGCAGGGAAAGAGGTGACAAGGAGGGGAATATGAAAAAAGAAGTGGAGGAGGGAAGGAAAAAGTGGCATTACTATCACTAATAGTTAAATAAATAGCAAAATCATCTTAAAAGTCAGAGATCTAGTATCCTCAATCATTAAGAATATTGAGAATCAAAATTTGAAGTTAAAAAAATCTCAAGTTACACAAAGAGTTGCTGAATTATTTAGATTTTATCTCATTTATATTCTTTTCTCTCTCTTTTTTAAGACACTATTTCTCCTGGTTCACTTCCTACAGATCATTCCTTTTTTAATCTGTTGTACTAGATCTTCATCCACATCATTAATTTTGAGTGTATCCAAATGCTCTAGGTCCCCTTCTTTTTTATCTTTCTGCTCCTCACTAGTGGATCTCATCAACTCCCATGAATTCAATTAGCATCTTTATGAAGATTTATATATCCATCCCTAGTCTCTCCTGAGCTTCAGTCCAACATCACCAACTGCCTTATTAGACATTTCAAAATGAGATCCCAAAGATAATCTTATACTCAACATGTCCAAAGAAGAATTTATCATCTCTCCTCTGGTCCCCAAATCTATTCTTATTTTGAATTTCTATATTACTGTCAAGGGCACAACCACTGCTTCAATCATCTAGGATCAAACTTCATATTCATCCTCAATTTCTCACTTTACATACCATACACAATGAATCAGCTCCTAATCTTGTTTCTAACTACAATTGACTTGTATAGGCCTCCTCCTATAGTTAGGTGGCACAGTGAATAGAGAGCTGGGCCTACAGTTAGGAAAATCTGATATACAATATATAAATAAAACAAACCTGATTATCTGATAATCCACTGGATTGTGTGCAATTTCAAATCTAGTTGAAATCCAAATCTAGCCTCAGACACTTACTAGCTATGTGACCCTGGGCAAATCATTTAATCTTATTTGCCTCAGTATCCTCATCTGAAAAATGAGCTAGAGAAGTAAATGGCAAACTATCCCAATATTTTTGCTAAAAAAATACAACAAAGAGCTGGACATTGGAAAACAACTGAACACATGGAAAATTCATGTACATGAATTATTCCCTACGGGACAGAAAAATCAGGCAGTATTAAATAGAAACGATCATTAAGTACTCACCAATCTTCGACCAGTGCATTATTTAAGTATTTGAGCATTATGAAGGTCCACTGAAGTTCTTTATCCTCAAATAAATCAATGGCCTTAGAATAAGATGCATCTTTACCATGTTGAATAGCTATGGTAGAAAAATCTATAGGACCTACTTCTCCCAAGCAGTTTCCAATGGCCTCTACAAATAGAAACACCATTTTGGTATAAACTGAATTTTCTGCAGAATTGCTGCAGGATTGAAAAAAAGTAAAATAATCTCTTAATGCTAAGAAAGGCCTACTTCTTCACAATTCAAAGTTCAATTACATCATAAAAGATTTAAATTGAAATAAAGAAACAAATTTATTTAGGTCTTGAATGACCTCAAATTTCTAACAGTTCTAGGCTCTTTTTAACAACCTTCCAGTATCACTAAATGACTCTAAGTCATGGAAAAACAATATGTCTAGAGAGATCATTGAGCCTCTCAGCAAGTAAGCAATGGAAAGGTGACAGAAAAATTCATTATGGCCTTAGGCATCTATCTACATATTAATATACAGAATATATGCATTAAACGAAGTGAACTTGCAACTTTAACATAAGCTGATAAATTTACAGACATCTCCAACACTTGGTGTGATGAGATGTACACTTAAAATATAGGAGTAGAAAAAATATGCCTTATTCAAAAGAAATAGTTCTAAGGGAAAAGGAAAGGAAGCAGCACCTTTAAGTCATGAACATCTATGTGTATATAAAAATTCACAAACTAGAAAGTGGGATGTGCATTTGGGTGTGGATAAAAGAGGAAATAAAAATGAAAAGTTTCACTCTTGGGATCTAAAAACTTATAAATGAGCCTAGGTATAGCACAATGGGAATTTGGAGATAGTAATTTTATAGAGAGCAGTTGTAGTAGAATGATATGGTCAGGAGCATATTTTAAGGATTTGGTCCAAATCACAATGAAACAAAACACATAATCAGGAAAGTTTCCTGGCACATGAATTATAAACAGTAATGGCTACCCTGAAAAGCTGCCAAGCATTACATCAGGCATTTAGGCTGTGGTAGGGTTCTGGCAATGTCTAGGCTTGCACAAAAAGGTGCATTACAGGTATTCACTACTTTCCAGACTTTAAGACTGCTAGTCTCCATCTGCCATGCCAATGCCTGCTCCCATTGGTGACTTTTTTCTGAAGCTTCCATTTTAGAGAGGCCATAGGCACTTGATCTTCATTCTCCTCCCAGTCGTGCCTCTGCCTTACTGGACATCCATACCATAATCTACCTCAAGAACCTTAACTCTACCAGTTGCTTTTCAGTTCCCTTTTGTGTGATGTCTTCCCCAATAGAACGGAAGCTCTGTGAGGACAGAGACTTTTTTTTTTTTCTTGCAGTGTCTAATATATAGTAAGTGCTTAATAACTGTTACCTTGTGAAAAAGAAGGTAAAATTTTCTAATTAGAGGACTTAAAAAGAAGTACCTTTCTACTGGATTGTGTGCTATTTCACAGAAGTTATACTGGAAGGGTAGAAATACTTTCCAGTACTACCGTTTGTTATATTTGAAGCAACAGAGTTCTAATGATTTTGGGCCAAATACCTTCTTCCTTCTCCTGTTCTGAATCTATGAAAATATGTACAAAGCAGAAAAACTGCTATCTATACTGAGAACAACTCCTAAACACATTGGGAGGAAAAAATCATTCTTTCTACTGTACACAAAGCATGGAATGCTACTTTATTTCCTGAAGTTTAGTCTCAAAATTTTTTTGTAACAACCCTGGCACACATCAAATGACGAACTCTGGAAGTAGTAAGGCATTTATGGTTTGCTTCAAATCCTTTCCATGTGCACATCTGTAATACCTGTTTAAATAATTTACATGAACAAAATACTGTCCTATCATCCACATCTAAAAAGGAAGTATGAAAGAAACCTAACATATCTTATTTCCCTAATACCCAAATTAGCAAAATTGCACTGTACTTTTCTTTGGTGGTAGAGATTTTCATGCACAAGATCTAAACAACTGGTCATGAAAAGTTACAGACATTTATTAAGCTAAAGAATTTGCCTTGTGATACATGACTGTGATGGAATACTACTATGCTAGGAGAAATGAGGATCAAGTTGCTCTCAGAAAAACCTGAGAAGGCTATGACGAACTGGTGCAAAGCAAAGTGAGTGAAACCACGAGAGTATTGTACACAGTAACAGCAATAATATGAACTATAAATGACTTAGCTATTCTCAGGACATTCCTGATTCAAAATTCCAAAGGACTTGTGATGAAAAAAGCTATCTATCTCCAGAAAAGTAACTGATAAGAGTCTGAATTCAGATCAAAACATATCTTTATTTTTCTCGGGTTTTCTTTTACAGGGCTCATATGGAAATATGTTTTGCATGATTTCACATGTGTAATTGTTATCATATTTTTTGTCTTCATAATAGGTGAGGGAGAGGTTAGAGGGAGAGGGTGCAGAATTTAAAATTTCCAAAAAATGAATCATTTACCTAAAACTTCCTTTTCACCAGTATGGCTTATTGCCATCTTGGATAGTTGCAGTAAACTTACAGTAAGCTTCACCATAATGCCATCTTGTGGGTTATCTAGGATTATGATGGAAAAAAAAATCAGAAACAACCCATTTTCATTTAAAATACAGATGTATTAGTTCAAAAACACACACTTATGTGCAAGGCACTTGCTAGGGTTTGGAATATAAAGACAAAAAAATTCCTGCCTTCAAGGAGTTTACATTTTGAGATAATAATCACAACAAGCAAATAAATTATCTGACTATAATTCATTGACCATAGATTTAGAGCTCTAAAAATTGCCAGAGATCATCAAGTTCAATCATTTCCATTTATAAGATTTATAAATAATTATACCGAAGCTAAGGGAACTTAAGACTCTCCTCATGATCACACAAGTAGTAAGCAGATTTGAAGTCAAAACTATCCTGTTTTTATTCATCAGTTGCAATGTTAAGCAAAAATGTAAGCTTCATGGGGGCAGTCTAGTATGTTTTTGTACTTTTCAATGCTCTACACACAATTATCAATTTCTCAATATTTGATGTTTGTTTTTCAAAAATATTCCCCTCAACACATGTGCATTAAATATGCCTGAAACACCCTTAAAATATAAAACCCAACTATATAAATAGTAAAAACGCAACCAGCAACATCTGAAATAGAGGAAGAAAAAAAGTTTATGGGGCAATTTTTAGGATGACAGCCAAAAGCTCAAAGGAGCTTCTGAATGAACAAAATCATTAGCGCTAATGAGAAAACACAATCAACCTGGAAGAAAGAGCAATGAACTTGGAAAAGATGTAGTTTAGTCAGTTAATACCCATGGGACCTATGGAAGTCACTTAAATTTTTCAAGTTCTCATATACACAAATGTGGTAATATTTTGTGAGGAACAGAGGAGAAAGAGACAGAGAAAGAGAGAAAGAGAGAGAGAGAGAGAGAGAGAGCGCAGAAAAGTTTGTGTGTGTGTATGCCATTATTTGTTTGTTTGGTTTTTTGCTGAGGCAACTGGGGTTAAGTGATTTGCCCATAGTCACACAGCTAGGAAGTGTTAAATGTCTGAGACCAGATTTGAACTCAGGTCCTCTTGACTTCAGGACTGGTGCTCTATTCAGTGCGCTACTTAGTTGCCCCATGTGTATGCCATTATTATAATGAAATCCAAAAAGAACACTTGGGAATTACTGGAATATAAACCAGTAAGTATTTTCTTCCTTCTAGGTCTCCAGTAATGGAGTTCAATGAGGAACACAGAATTCATAACAAAAATATATCTGTAGTTGGATTTCTACAGGAAGGATATCCTCACTGGTCCCATCTATTTCATTAAAAAAAAAAATGCTGGGGCAGCTAGATAGCACAGTGGATAGAGCACCAGCCCTGAAGTCAAGAGGACCTGAGTTCAAATATGGTCTCAGACACCTAACATTCCCTAGCTGTGTGACCTTGGGCAAGTCACTTACCCCCAATTGCCTCAGCAAAAAAGAAAAAAAAAAAAAAAAAGCTGAAGCTTTTTCTTTACATCACAATCATGACCCACCCTTAGAATAATTCATGTTTAGAGGAAAAATATATCTACAAAAATCTACATAATTAAAAAAGTTCAATAATCAGTGAAGGGGAGAAGGCTAAAAAACTGCTTTAATCATATATTGAAAAACTGACACTATTAAGATAATGTAACAGATGAATAAAAACTAATTCAAGAAAACAGATCACCATGTACATAAAGAAAAATATTCTTAATACTACATTAAAACTGTTTTAGCTCAAGAACAAAACACATATATCTGCATTAAACCATATGACATGTAACTCTGATCATATTATTCTAACATTCAAAAACTTTTAATGACTCCTAATAGCCTACTGAATAAAATTCTAACTACTTAGCCTGGTATTCAAAGTGCCCCACACTTTGGTCCCAATCTACCTTTCCAGGTTTTATCAGGTCCTAATTACTTAGCTTATGTTTTAATCAAACCGAACTACTCATTGTTCCCCAAACAAATTTGGTATTATCATCATATCCATGATAAAGAATATCTTCCTCCTATTTCTATCATCTTTCAGGGCCTACATTAAATGCTATCTCTTCCATGAAAATTATTCTAAAACTTTAGCCAGAACTATTTCTTCTTCTGAATTCTACCACTCTTTATCACTATTATATATTTATTACTCTCTACTTTATATTAGTTATTTGTATTCATTTCTTTTCCACCTAGAATAAAAACCAGTTCAAGCCAAAGACAAAATCTACATCTCTGTAAATTTTTCAGTATCTAGACAAGTAACTTGTATGTTTCTTTCAACACAAACAAGAAGCCACTGTAAACATAACAGAAAATTAAAGTATAGTTACACTTCAACTACAGCAGAATAACAATGGCAAAGAACAAGGGTAACTGTAACACAATTTACAATCAATGTTAACAGACAAAATCCCTTGTTGTATTCAGAGAATCAAGATCCAGTTAAAAAGAAACTACTGTTACACTGCAGACTTTATTTGTCACAGTCTACTGAATTTCACATATCTGTAGTATTTGAAGACAATAAGAAGTCATCTTGAAAGGACATGCCATTTTATTCTAAGTCATATGAAAAAAAAATCTAGGAATGCACATTAATAAAAATTAAAAACACTAATAAAATGTCAAGATTAGAAGAAATTCTACTAATTTTGTCATTAGTATGTATATAAAATGACATGTAAAAGAAATTACAGGCTTCTAAATTTAAAAAATCTGCTATATAAAAATCTAAACTCTAAAAAGGGATAATTAAGGAAAATTAATATTATGAAAGCAGTGTCTGCTTTATTTAAAAACATTTATTAATTAAATTCCTCTAAGTAATGAGTTTCTAATATGTAAAAAACATGCTATAATGATTTGGTACCTTGAGATTCTTTCAAAAGATCTTTCATTTGATCTTTATGTTGTTCCAGTTGCTTTCGAAGCTCCTTTAATCCTTCAAGTCTGGTCAAAGGTAGTGAATCACAGACACTTACCAAAAGGAAATGATTAATTTCCTAGAAGAAAAAAATTTAATTTAAAATTGCTTCCAATAATGAACAAGAATTCAAGATTGGTTTATGATAGCTTTAGAAAGTCTGCCAGTATAGGATGTAAAGGATATTACAGATAAGAAGGTCATGGAATAACAAGCATGGAAGTGTTAAAATAATTATTAAACAGTATCTCCATACTGAAGAGTAGCTTTAAAATAAATGTTAAAAAGATATACACATAAAATTATAATCAGCACATATCAAATAAACAAAATGTCAAACATACATAAAGCTCTCCCATTTTACATACAATTTGTATGACTAGACTATCTGTCCAAAGTCACACAAGAAATGAAGGACCAGAATGCAGGTTTCCTGACTCTCCAGTTCAATGTGCTTTTTATTATATCATACCAGACTCTAATTCAAAGAAGACAATATCATAATAATATCAATGTCCCCCTTCTAGGAAGTTCTATTGTTCATCTTTCCTGAATCAAAAAGGTAAAAAACTAATAGAAATAATAATTCTTATCATAGTGGGAGGCAAAATAGAAAGGAAAAGTGAAGAAAATGTAATACATTTTGTAAACATACATTACAATATAATTTTACAAAAAGCAAATTTGGGCCAAGAACTCTACAAAAAAGGATAAAATTCAGTTCCTGATTTTAGATGTCTAAAATGGTGCTATTCTTTAGATACATCATAAAAGACACACACAGCAGGCTCAATGAAAGCATTTAACTAAGAAAGGAAGATTTCAGTATCTATAGATATTGCATGTAGAATGAGATTTTTTCCCCCTAAAATATACAGGAATAAATCTTTTCTTTCATTTAAATTTTCTTTTTTTCAAATCTTTCAAATTAAAATCTTTCCTACGTTGTTACTGAATGGGTCTTTGGAAACTGATGAGATTCCCCCAACCTAGATCAAAGACTCAATTATTCTCAACATGCATATCACTGTCAGATCTATTTACCTAGCCTTAACCTTTATGCTCACAATCTTATATCTGCAAATGTCATTCAGATATCTTGAACAAGATATCCAATAGACATCTTAAAGTCAAAATGTCCAAAACTTTTTTTTTTTCCCCTGAGGCAACTGGGGTTAAGTGCCCTGCCTAGAGTCACACAGCTCAGTAGTGTTAAGTGTCTGAAAAGTTATGAACTCAGGTCCTCCTGACTTCAGGGCTGGTGCTCTATCCACTGCACCACCTAGCTGCCCCCAAAACTTAACTATCTTTTTTCCCCAAAATACTCCTTTCTTCCAAATTTCCCTATTTCTAGCAAGGGCATTACCATCATGCTAATCACCCAAGCTCACAATCTAAGTATTGTCCTCACTTCTCACATAACCAAACCACTGACAAGTCATATTTCTACACATGGAACATCTCTTGAATATACCTCCTTCTCTCCTCTGACACAGATGCCAACCACGTAAAGATGCTCCCCTTACACCTAGACTACTACAATAGACTTCTGCTTGGTCTCCTTTCTGTAAGTCTCTTCCTGCTACAGTCCATCTTCCACTCAGCCATCCAAGCCAATATCTTAAGCACAAGACCAACTATAATCTTCATGTCTTTCATAACCCAACGCAACTGGATGTATGGTGAAGCTTGCTATTAGTGTTGCTCCCTTCCATGCATGTGGCACAGGGCCAAGGAGGGACAAAGACTTTTAATGTGAAGCAGAATGACAAGGACTCAAGAGTTTTCCTGACTTTTATTACTGCCTTCTCCAGGAACCAGGAAGAAAAGCTTTACATAAAATACCATCTCCAGAAGCATAAGACACTGGCTGAACCAGCATAGAGTCTACATTTAACGAGCTGATTTATTATTCTGAGTAGAAAGTAGATTATCTGGCTCTTTCTTACCTCATCAAACTGGAGCAGACCATGTGCTTCCAGGCCAAGTCCCAGGGAATGGTCTCCACAATCCCTTTACCCTCACATCTCTCCCAAACCCCCAGGCTCAAGTTTGGATCTGATCACCCACTTTTCAGATTTTATCTTAAACACATTCTTCAGTGTTTCTCAACCCAAAGTTGTCTTCCTCTGTAACTAGATCTCATCATCTTTATTGTAAGACTTGGATGTTTTGCTTTATCACTGGAAAAGCAGATCCCCTTCAGTTGCTGTAAAAAAAAGAATGACTACAGAGGTAGAGCAGGGTCAATGTATCTGATTTTGTGATTAGCTGGGGAAGTGAAATTGAGATTTGAGTGACAAAGCAATAATATAGCAAACTGAAAAAAAGGCAACCACACATAAGTAAACATATACAAGCCCAACTCAATAAACTCCAGTGAGTCACTATTATCTTCCTATTATAAAATCCTCATATACACAAACCTACTGGCATCCATGACAATAACAAAATCAATAAAGATTCAAGGAGTTAATTTTGAATCCCTCACATGAGTAGCAAAAAGGTAAAATCCATTATTCTTAAAAGGAAGTGTACTTTTAAAATATATATATATATGTATATGTAGATACAATTGTTCTTGCACAGTAAGATAAGTATGGAAAAATGTATACATATATTCAACTTGTCAAATATTTTAATATAATTAACATGTAGTGGACTTCCTGCCATCTAGGGGAGGGGAGGGGAATAGGGGGGAAAATTTGTAACAGAAAGCTTTGTAATGGTCAATGTTGAAGAACTACCCATACATATGCAAATAAAAAGCTTTAATTAAAAAAAAATATATATATATATATACTTTGCTGATTGTAGAATCTGTGAGAACATAAGACTCAAATAGAGAGAACCTAAAAATCACACAATCTTGGAAAAAATTATAGGAGTACTTTTCATTGTAGCAAATAACTGGAAATAAAATGAGTGACCATCAATTGAAGAAAGTCTGAATAAATGGTGACACATGAATATAAAGAAATATAATTGTGCTATAATAAATAACAAGAGATTTAGGGAAATCTAACAATATTTATATAAAATAATGCTGAGTAAAATAAAAAAAATCAAGAATCTAATTTATGTAATGACTATAGTAATAAAAAGGAAAACTGTTTTTGAAAAACTTAAGTACTTTGATCAATGCAATGATCAAACACAACTCTTAAAAAACAATGTATGTAACATGTTTCCCTATTTGGGCAAAGATGAACTTATGTTTAGGTTAGTTTTGTTTAATTATAAGGGAAAACTTTGATTTTTATTTTAGGAATTAAGGGAAGTAAGGAAGTGACAATGATATCAAAAAAGAAAAGAAATAAAAAAAATCCGGGAATAATTTTAATTAACAATAGTAATCAATAAGTATTCACCTCAGGGTAAACTGGTATTAATGTAATTATTCACATTATATAACATAATGATGCCTATCATAGTAAGGAAGTGACCCCAGGTTCTTAAAGGATATGGTAGTGAAGTCAGGTTTTATCATACCAGAAGGATTTTTTAGTAGTCAAAGATAGACTGAGTCTAGTTTCTAAGGAATGGCATAAATACAGAAAAGCTTATAACCAGCAGGATCGTTATTCTGAGGCTGAAGAATTCATGATCATGGCAAACCATGAAAAAAAAAAGGATCATGCAATGATCTTCCTGGGGAATAATCGCAGGCTGGAGTAGGCAGAGTAGCACAGAGAATGCACAAAAATTGAGAAAATACAGCAGACTTAAAAACTAAGACAAAATTACAAAACACTTTCCACACAAATCAAATCAGACCTAGTCAATTGGAAAAACTTAAAATGCTCATGGGTAGGACGAGCGAATATAATAAAAATGACAATACTACCCAAACTAATTTACTTATTTAGTGCCATACCAATCAAACTCCCAAGAAATTATCTTACAGATCTAGAAAAAATAGTAGCAAAGTTCATTTGGAAAAACAAAAGGTCTAGAATTTCAAGGGGATTAATGAAAAAAAAGGCTGAAGATGGTGGACTTGCTGTACCAGATCTAAAACTATATTATAAAGCAGCGGTCATCAAAACCATTTGGTACTGGCTAAGAAATAGAGTAGTCGATCAGTGGAATAGGATAGAATCACAAGACAAATTAGGCAATAACTATAGCAATTTGGTTTTTGATAAACCCAAAGACCCCAGCTTCTGGGATAAGTATTCACTATTTGACAAAAACTGCTGGGAAAACTGGAAACTAGTGTGGAAGAAATTAGGGCTTGACCCACATCTAACACCACATACCAAGATAAGATCTAAATGGGTTCATGATCTGGATATAAAGAGTGATTTTGTAAACAAGTTAGAGGAACATAATATAGTTTACCTCTCAGACCTGTGGAGATGGAATAAATTTATGTCCAAAGAAGAACTGGAACTTTTAATTGAAAACCAGATAGATAACTTTGACTATATTAAGTTAAAAAGTTTTTGTACTAACAAAATCAATGCAGACAAGATTAGGAGGGAAGCAATAAATTGGGAAATCATCTTTACATTTAAGGGTTCTGATAAAGGTCTCATCTCTAAAATATATAGAGAATTGTCTCATATTTATAAAAATTCAAGCCATTCTCCAATCAATAAATGGTCAAAGGATATGAACAGACAATTTTCAGAGGATGAAATTAAAACTATTTATAGTCATATGAAAAGGTGCTCCAAATCACTATTGATCAGAGAAATGCAAATCAAGACAACCCTGAGATACCACTTCACACCTGTCAGATTGGCTAAAATGACAGGAAAAGTTAATGATGAATGTTGGAGGGGTTGTGGGAGGGCTGGGACACTGATGCATTGTTGGTGGAGCTGTGAACGGATACAGCCATTCTGGAGAACAATTTGGAGCTATGCTCAAAAAGTTATCAAACTGTGCATACCCTTTGACCCAGCAGCATTTCTATTGGGCTTATATCCCAAAGAAATCATAAAGGAAGGAAAAGGCCCCACATGTGCAAGAATGTTTGTGGCAGCCCTTTTTGTAGTGGCTAGAAACTGGAAATTGAATAGATGCCCTTCAATTGGAGAATGGCTGAATAAATTATGGTATATGAATGTTATGGAATATTATTGTTCTGTAAGAAATGACCAGCAAGATGATTTCAGAGAGGCCTGGAGAGACTTACATGAACTGATGCTGAGTGAAATGAGCAGAACCAGGAGATCATTATACACGGCAACAACAGTACTATATGACGATCAATTCTGATGGACATGGCTCTCTTCAACAATGATATGTTTCAAACCACCTCCAATTGTTCACTGAAGAAAGCCATATACACCCAGAGAGAGGGATGCGAAATGTGGACCACAACATAACATTCTCATACTCCTTGATTGATGTTTGCTTACATTGTGTTTCCTTTATCTGATATATCGTTTGTGTAGATAAGATTTTTCTTACACACCAATGATAAGTTTGGAAATATGTATACATATATTTGATTTGCCAATATTTTAACATAATTAACATGTAGTGGATATCCTGCCATCTAGGGGAGGGGTGGGGAGTTGGGGGGAAAATTTGTAACGGAAAGCTATGTAAGGGTTATTGTTGAAGAATTAC
>JAJPUD010004215.1:152455-168213 GCA_023553655.1 Myrmecobius fasciatus | reverse complement strand
AAAAAACTAAGACAAAAATTATGCAAAGTTATATTTTCAGGCCAGATGAACAGAGAGAAACAGATGGACTGTGGACTGAGGAGAGACTCTGGTCATCAGGGCACTGCAATGCATTCTAGGACCCCAGAAATAAAAGTGGATCAGGCTGTGTATGAAGGAAAGAGGAGGTCCCAGACCCATTCAGAGGAAGACCTCAACTTCATGCAGCCTTCAAGAAAATGGATTAAATGGCAGCTTTATCATCAACTGCCAAGTTCTCGGTTAGAAACCCAGAATAAAATGAGGAAGGGCTCAAAACCTATGAAAACAAGCTTGGGCTATATACTAAATAAAAGAACTTCAGAGGCAAGCTGCAGTTTTATGGTTCTTTCCCCAGAAGCCGAGAAGGGCTTCAATTCCAGCCTACAACTTAGTCTGAAGTCTGGAATAAGATAACTAAGGCAGGAATCCCAAATCAAAGGGAAGTCTACACATCTCTTACTCTGAAATTACAGCACATCTCTTAATCTGAAATTACAGCACTCTCCAGGGGGACCAAAAGAAAAAATTACTCTGAAGCAACAAAAAATATTAAAATGAAATCAAAAGACTGGCAAAAAAATTATGTAGAAAGCATAAAATATTTCATAGCAAAAATAACTTACCTAGAAAACAAATTAACAAGAGAGAATTTAAGAGTCACTGGACTATGTGAAAATCATGATAAAAAAAGATACTAAATATAATTTTTTAAAAAATCATGAGAATCAGAAAAATATCAAATGCTCATGGGTAGGCCAAGCAAGTATAATAAAAATGACAATAATACCTAAATTAATCTATTTAGTGTCATACCAATCAAACCCCCAAGAAATTATTTTACAGACATAGAAAAAATAATAACAAAGTTCATCTGGAAGAACAAAAGGTCAAGAATTTCACGGGAATTAGTGAAAAAAAAATGCCAATGAAAGTGGCCTTAGCTTTCCAGACCTAAAACTATAAGGCAGTAGTCATCAAAACTGGCTAAGAAATTGAGTAGTCAATCAGTGGAATAGGTTAGGACCACAGAACAAAATAACAATAATTACAGCAATCTAGTGTTTGACAAACCCAAAGACCTCAGCTTTTGGGATAAGAACTCACTATTTGACAAAAACTGCTGGGAAAACTGGAAACTAGTATGGAAGAAACTAGGCATTGACCCACAGCTAACCCCACATACCAAGATAAGGTCAAAAAGGGGTCATGATTTAGACATAAAGAGTGATATTATAAGCAAATTTGAAGAACATAGGATAGTTCACCTCTCAGATTTGTGGAGAAGGAAGGAATTTGTCTAAAGAAGAAATGGATCTTATAATTGAATACCAAATAGATAATTTGATTATATTAAGTTAAAAAGATTTTGTACAAACAAAACTAATGCAGACAAGATCAGAAGGGAAGCAATAAACTGTGAAGAGATTTTTACATAAAAGTATCATTTCTAAAATATATAGAGAATTGACTCAAATTTATAAGAATTCAAGCCATTCTCCAATTAATAAATGATCAAAGGATATGAGCAGACAATTCTCACATGAAGAAATTAAAAACATTTCTAATCATATGAAAAGATGCTCTAAATCACTACTAATCAAAGAAATGCAAATTAAGACAACTCTGAAATACCACTACACACCTCTCTGATTGACTAAGATGACAGAAAAAGATAATGATGAATGTTGGAGGGGATGTGGGAAAACTGGGACACTAATACACTGTAGGTGGAATTGTGAATGGATCCAACCATTCTGGAGAGCAATTTGGAACTATGTTCAAAAAGTTATCAAACTATGCATACTCTCTGATCCAGCAGTGTTTTTGTTGGGCCTATATCCCAAAGAGATCTTAAAGGAAGGAAAGGGACCCACATGTGCAAAAATGTTTGTGATAGCCCTTTTCATAGTAGCAAAAACTGGAAACTGAATGGATGTCCATCAGTTGGAGAATGATTGAATAAGTTATGTTTATGAATGTTGTGGAATATTATTGTTCTACAAGAAATGATCAGGAGGATGATTTTAGAGAGGCCTGGAGAGAATTACATGAACTGATGCTAAGTAAAATGAGCAGAACCAGGAAATGATTGTGCACAGCAATATCAATATTATACAACAATCAATTCTGATAACGTTACTCTTTCCAAAAATGAGATGATTGATGCCAGTTCCAATGTTTTGTGACAACCATCTACACCCAGAGAGAGGACTATGGGAATTGAATGTGGATCACAACATAAAATTCTCACTCGTTTTGCTCGTTCACTTATATTTTGTTTTCTTATTCACTTTCCTTTTTGATCTGATTTTTCCTGTGCAGTAAGAGAATTGTATAAATGCTTACATGTATTGGATTTAACATATATTTTAACATGTATAACATATATTGGATAGCTTGCCATCGAGGGGAGGGGATGGGGGAAAGAAGGGGAAAATTTGAAATACAAGGCTATGCAAGAGTAAATGGTGAAAAATTATCTGTGCATATGTTTTTAAAATAAAAAGCTTAAAAAAAAATACAAGAAAACTACCCAAAGCTCTTTACTACTAAACAGCAAAGTGAAAATAGAAAGAATCCATGGATAATCTCTTGGAAAAAAAAAAAAGCCAAAAATGTAAATTTCAAGTAATATTAAAATCAATATCCAAAGTCTACAAATTAAAAAAAAAAATACTACAAAAAGATGAAGAAAGAATTCAAATATTGAAAAACCACACTCAGGATCACACAAAATTCAGAATAAGACCACATAAGATTATAGCTACCCTTAGAAAGGAGCAGAGAATAAAGTATTCTAGAAGGTTAAAAAAAAAAAAAAAATTTTACCAACTAATAATTTAACTAAAAAAATTGAGCAAAATCCGGAAAAGGAAAAAAAGAAAAAAAAAAAAAAAGGATCTTTAATGAAACAGAGGATATCTAAGCACTCCTGACAAAAAGCTAGAGTTTGACTAGTAATTCTGAAATACAATCACAGGAGTCAAGAAAAATGTAAAAAAAGAAAATGCATGAACAAGTAATCTTAGTCTAATGTCTGATAGTACATTTAACAACATGTATCCCCTAAGAAATCTGTCATCAGTATTATTGAGGGAGACTAATAGCTATGTTTTGATGAACTTGAAAAAATAGAAAGTAGGGGAAGAAAATATTAGAGGTATATATAAATGCTGTATTAGAACTACAACTGATCTGATCTATGGAGAAGGAATTTGTGACCAAAGAAGAACTAGAGATCATTATTGAACATAAATAGATAATTTTGATTATATTAAGATAAAAAGTTTTTGTACAAAACATACAGAAAAAATTAGAAGGGAAGCAATAAACTGGGAAAACATCTTTACATTCAAAGGTTCTGATAAAGGCCTCATTTCTAAAATATCTAGAGAATTAATTCAAATTTATAAGAATTCAAGCCATTCTCCAACTGATAAATGGTCAAAGGACATGAACAGACAATTTTCAGATGAAGAAATTGAAACTATTTCTAGTAACATGAAAAGGAGTTCCAAATCACTATTGATCAGAGAAATGCAAATTAAGACAACTCTGAGATACTACTACACACTTGGTCAGATTAAGATGCCAGGAAAAGATAATGACAAATATTGGAGGGGATGTGGGAAAACTGGGACACTGATACATTATTGGTGGAACTGTGAATGGATCCAACCATTCTGGAGAGCAATTTGGAACTACGCTCAAAAAGTTATCAAACTGCATACCCTTTGACCCAGCAGTGTTTCTATTGGGCTTATATCCCAAAGAGATTTTAAAGGAAGGAAAGGGACCCACATGTGCAAAGATGTTTGTGGCAACTCTTTTTGTAGTGGCTAGAAACTAGAAACTGAAGGGATGCCCATCAGTTGGAGAATGGCTGAATAAATTATGGATTATGGTATATGAATGTTATGGAATATTATTGTTCTGTAAGAAATGACCAGCAGGACGATTTCAGAGAGGCCTGAAGAGACTTACATGAACTGATGCTAAGTGAAATGAGCAGAATCAGGAGATCATTATACATGGCAACAACAAGACTATACTATGATCAATTCTAATGGACATAATTCTCTTCAACAATGAGATGATTCAAATCAGTTCCAGTTGCTCAGCGATGAAGAAAGCCATATACACCCAAGGGAGAGGCCTATAAGATCTGAGTGTGGACTACAACATAGCATTTTCATGCTTTCTGTTGATGTTTGCTTACATTCTGTTTCCTTTCTCAGGTTTTTTTCTGATTTTTCTTGTGCAGCAAGTAGAAATATGTATACATATATTGGATTTATCATATATTTTAACCTATTTAACATGTATTGGACTACCTGCCATCTAGGGGAGGGGGTGAGGAAAGGAAAGGAAAAATTTGGAACAGAAAGTTTTGCAAAGATCGATGTTGAAAAATTACTCATGCATATGTTTTATATATAAATGTTTTGTAAATAAAAAGCTTTAATAAAAAAATAAATAAATAACCAACTGATCAATCACCTTAATAATCCCACCAAAAAGGGAAATAAAGTTAATTGATGAGGAAGTTGCTGCCTCTTTATAATTATTGATACTTTTTTTTTTTACAATTCCATTAACCTTCTTAACAATATGTTCTAAAATTTTGCCAGAAATTAAACATAAACCCAGTATTTTACAGACTTTTATGAACATTCAGACATTGGTCCTTTTTAAGTTCAATGGCACCACTCCTATGTTCCTTAAAAGATCACTGAGAGGGACTCAGCAATCTTATTAACCAATTTTTTCAATATGTAAGAATTTAGTTCACCTGAAATGGGTACTCTGAAAGAATGAGACAGTCGTGTGACTTAAAACAACAACAACTCTCTAGTGATTATTCTATGTATCTATTTCTAGACACTTTTTTCTTAACCTTTCCAGTGGTGCAGGTTATAAAATCTTCATCACACAGTAGTTAAGTAATGAATTAGTTATTACTTTACCTCCAAGAGTGAAAAGGGTCCTTTACTGTATTTGATTTTCTGCTGAGTGATACGTAAGTCCTTAAAGGCTTCATGATCGGGAAATGGGTCTAGGAGTCTAATTGTGTGATAAAGGTTTTCATTGTCTTTGTTTTCTATCACTAGATATTTCAACAAGTCTAAGACCTAAATGCAAAAAGAAAAAAAAATTGAAAAAGAGGAAAAAATGGTTTCACTGGAATTCATAAAATGACAACAGAGTATAATCAAGGAAGTCCAATGCAATAAAAAGCTGTTTTAAAAATATACAATACTGTGTTTTTAAAATGGCAAAAAATACTAGAACCATTTAAAATGAGCAATTTCTTACATATGGCTATATTTAAAACATTCTTTTAAAAATCCAGGGATATGAGGTACACAAAAGACCTTTGATTCTTATTAACATTCTACTTTAAGGGAATGCTTGTTAAGATGGTCCAGAAAATTACCTGCTCCTGAATCTCCAACTGCTCACCCACTAAAGGTATGACTGTGCCCACAATAACATGAAGGTGGCTTTCCAAAGCATCCTTACAGTAAGTCACTGCTGTCCGGCAAACCTTACTTAACAGGTCACAACAGATTGAAAAGCTGCGTAATGATACATCCATGAAGTAAGAAGGCCTAACACAGGAAGAAAAAACTTTGCTTTTAAGTTGAGTTTCTTTTTTAGTCCAAAAGCCAAACACTTCTTTTCATCTCCTCTAATTCTTACATAGTTTGGGAGAGTATTCATTTTAATAAAATGACATAATTTAACATATAATAAAAACTGAAATGGAAAAGCAAAACACTTTTTGCTTCAAGTTAAATTAAATTTTAAAAATGCATGGCCATATGCTAGAAACTTAGTATCAGAGCCCTTCAAACTTTCAAAGACTATAAATGAAAAGATACTGTTTATCTGCATTAGTGAAGGGAATTAAAGAATGTGAGTCCCCCACATCAAAGAATTTACAGATCTTCCCCTACTTCCACAAAATTTAGATATTATTATAGATACATTTGACAGAGAATACTTCTCTTAAAAATATTTTATGGGCTCCTACATCAAGGCAGTATCTTTAAAGATATATTTGAAATAAAGTGAACAGAATAAAGGATAAGAGTATAAAAGTAATTATAATAATGTTAAAATTTTTATAGTGATTTCTATCTGCCAGTTACTATGCTAAGCACAATTATTATCAAATTTGATTTTCAAAATTATTCTGGGAGTTGACATTATTATTATTCCCCACTTTACAAATGAGGAAAATAAGCCTACAAAGATTAAGTGACCTCACCAGGATCACATAGCCAATCCAATGCTTCAGATCAGATTTGATCTTAGGTCTTCCTGACGCCAGGCCCAGCACTCTATGTACTATACCAGGTACCTGTCCCTTACATCATATTAATCAAAAAAATATTTACCTATTATTGATATAGTGGATCAAGGTATAAATAACATCGCGAAGAACAAAAGCCCAAGCTCCACCCAATCCACTTTTTATTTCTTTCAGTAATAAACTAACAAAGAGATGATATACTTTAAGAATTCTATTTTTTTTATATACATTATTTGTTTCAGCTGCTTGTTCACATATGGCTAAAAGGATTTTCTGGAAGGAATCCTAAAAAAGAAACAAAAAAACTTGAATGAAAATCTTTCTAAATATGCCAATTAGCATATTCATAAAAAAAACTTTTTATTCAAACGTGCATATACAATTTAGATATATGTCAAACCAAAGGCAAAATGTTATTGCAAAAGTTATGAATTACTTCCTTAAATTATGAATGAAAGCCAGTTTTTAAAAGATACTTATTATTTTCAAATGAGCTATAATTTGGAGGAATGTTTTTGTACCAAAGCAAATATACTTCCATAAGGAAATGCCCAAAGTGACATGTGTCATTATCCTTAGGAGAGGAGAATCTAAAGAAACAGACAAATTTAAAAGTAATTTAACAATAAAAGCTCTACCTCACTAAGCAGATCTGGACTACAGCCCTATTAAAGAGAACAATTTAAGAAAACCTCAGGTGGGATCTAGATTAGCATTTACCTGTGAGTGCTGTCTCAGCCTTATTCCTAATTCCAATTCTCAATGCTTAAAGTCATTTCTTTCTAACTACAATAAGTTAAAAGAGGCATAAATAAATACTAGTTTATAAAACACAAAAATTACAAAATTAAAATTTCAAGAGATTTTTCTACTTTCTACAAAATACATCTTTTTTTTTTGATGAATTTAATTCTTAAGTCATCTTTCAATCTTCCTCAAGATGAGCTGCTAATTCATCTCCACAGAACTTTTTCTTTTATGCCATAAAAATTTCTTCACCCTGGAAACTCACTCCATGTTTGGACTATTTCTCAAATCAGCAGTATCCTTGAACTCTATGGTCTTACTTCTGATTGGCTGCTTCCTCACAGAACCTACAATTTATGGAGGTCCAGGGCAAAGATGTGTTCATCTTTATCTAAACTGCACTGCTAACTCATCTCCAAAGGATTTCTGTACTCCCTTACCCCCAATGTTTCAGCTGCCTTTTACTTCTTTCATTGTCTTCCCTAAAATATAAAATCCGTGAGAGCAAAGACTATCTTTTTCTATTTGTATTTCTTGTGCTTAGTACAATTAAGTGCTTATTAAATATGTGCTTACTAAGACATATGTGGAGCTCATAAGATATGAGTCCAAATTTCTGCCTGAAAAATAAATCACTTTCTTTTTGGTCAATTGATTTGTAATTTATACTTACTGGGCTCTTAGAAAGAATGTCTACAATACTTTTAAACTTGGTTTTATGGCAATTGCTGATGTAAGCCAACGTTGCTTTGATCACATGTGATGGAAAGTATGGAGGATTAGGGGCAGGATCAAGGTCCCTAAAAGTTATAAGAAATAATGAAGTGATAATCATCACAATAAGATTGCTTAGAAAATATTTCAACTATATTAAAGGCATGAAGTGCCCAAGAAAAACAATAGCATATAATGAATGAAATAAAAATAAGCTACTAAAAGCAGAAGTCAAATTTTAACTGAAATAATATCATAGCTGACATACAGTGAAGTCTGTGTAGTTCTAATAACAAATCAAAAATAATTATCCATTTGACCAATCTATTACAAGTGATTTTCTGAGAATAACAATCAACAGCAGATCTAAAATGGCATTTTGATTATTACTAATTCAAATACACATAATAATGCTAATATCATTTTTCAAAACTCTGGCAATAGTTATGTACATCTTTGAAATGAACAAATAGCATTATCATTTTAAAGTCAAGGCAATCACTTGATTATACAAAACATAGGTCATAGAGAGATTGTGTGTGTGTGTGTGTGCGTGCATGCACACATGCACATATTCAGAGATCAGTTAGACAATCTTACTAGCTGAGCAAGTTGGGACTCATGAGAAAAAGCAGTCTCCTCCCTTTTTTTTGCAGAGAATGAAGAAATATGAATGTGACATCTTTCGTGCATTATCAAAACTTAGTAGGTGTTTAAGTTTATTTTGTTGAACTGATTTTTTTATTCTTTATGACAAAAGATGACTCACTAGAAAGAGATGGATTCATTTAGAAATAAACATTGTGTAAAACCAAGATGTTAATATTAATGATTAATATTAATAATTTTAAAACAGTAAAATACTGGATGCCTTTGAGTAAACAAATTAAATAATAAGACTTTTTAAAAGAAATTCAGTCTGAATGCAATATACAAGATGAATTTTAATTTTTTGGTCCAGACTAGTAATGTCATTCTTTCCTTCCATAGAAATTTGAAACTCATCTTTAATTATCAGTCTCAGAGTTGTCTGGGGCACTAAGAGGTTAAATAAATCATTCACTGAAGTGTCATTCTCAAGACCTGAAAACAGGTCTTTCTGACTGGTGCGAAACCACTATGCAACACTGTTATCACATATTCCTCTGACTCTCCTGAAGGCTATGGTTCCCTTCTCAGAAAAATGGTTTTAAAGAATAAAAATAAAATATACAGGAACATAAAAGAAACCAAGCATATACAATATAATAATCAAAATATTTTCTTCTAAAAGTTCATGGACCCATAGTTAAATATCCCTGAATTAGAAGGAAAGAAAGTAGAAGAAGGGACTCTTGCTTCAGGATTCCGGTTGTGTAACTCTGTGTTAGGAGTAGTGGTGCTGGAATAAGATGTGAATGGGAGAAATGGACAAGGGATAAGTCCAATAAACATTTTCAAAAAAGATAGGGCAAGGTATGTTAAATAGAAACTAAAAGGATTATTAATCACAGAAAATGGATTTAAATGTATTTTCATATTTCATGTAAGCCAAGTTAAGTGAGTTTCAAAAAAGAACAGAAAAGAACATTAACAGTATTAAATGTTGCAGAGATTTTGATGAAGATGAAATCTCAAAAAAGACATTAAGAGGGACAGCTAGGTGGTGCAGTGGATAAAGCACCAGCCTTAAAGTCAGGAGGATGTGAGTTCAAATATGGTCCAGACACTTAACACTTCCTAGCTGTGTGATCCTGGGCAAAGCACTTAACTCCAGTTACCTCAGCAAAAAAAAAAAAAAAAAGACATTAAGATCACTAATAAGATTAGAGGCTCAGTTTCACTCTAATAATAGGGTTAGTGTTCAGGTTACAGAAAATCCCATAATGATTAAGATGACTAAGAAATCATGAAAGTAATAGGTTCATAAGTTCTGGAAAAAAAAAAAAGCCAGAAGTTAAATAGATATAAAAGCATTATAGCATTTTAAAAGGGTAGGAAGGCTAAGGAAAACTCCCTTAAAGTAGGAAGGAAATTCTAACAAGAACTTAGAATCAGATCATATTTTCATCTATAGATAGCTTTTCTTTTTCTTTTTTTTTTTTTGCTGAGGCAATTGGGGTTAAGTGACTTGCCCAGGGTCACACAGCTAGGAAGTATTAAGTGTCTGAGGCCTGATTTGAACTCAGGTCCTCCTGAATCCAGGGCTAATGTTCTATCCACTGCGCCACCTAGCTGCTCTTATAGATATCAATTTTAGAATGAACAACTATACATTTGACACAACATTCAATCTTGGAAAACACAAATATTTGTGAACATGTCAACATGTTCCCACCCCACAGCCTTGCCCTTCCCACCCTTCAGGGGAATTTGAAGTTGTAGTTATTTCTTTAAGTTTTAAAAAGTTCATACCCTGAAAAGGGAGAGAGGTCAGTGCTTTCACTAGTTTCATTATCTGCTGGCTCATGTAATGTCATCAACAATTCCACTATGATTTCTGCCAAATTACTGTTAAGTAAATGATCAATCTGCAAAGACATTAGAAAATTAGACAATTAAAAAGGCAAAGAAATTAGACAACTGAAACACACTGATTTGCAAATGCTTGGCTTACACATAAATGTCCTTTGGAAGGACATTCTTTTTAAGAAAATGAACTCTTTCCATTTCTCTACTTCTTCTACTTTGAATTTTCTATGTTCTTTACCTAAAAATTGCAAGGCTGATGGTAGTGACTAAGATTTAAACTCTAGAAGATAATTATCCTTTCTATTCTATCACTAAGATTAGGAACTTTGACGCTCTTATAGAAACTTTCCTAGCCTTCCAGTTTTTCATCTCAAGAGTCCTAACTTCCACCCAACCTAGCTCCTACAGTGAAATACAGGATACTACAAGTCTACATGTTCCTCTGAAATGTAGATGAAACATGTAGTTTGTAGTAAACATGAAAACCAATCATCAGTATATTTTTTAATCTTTTCCTTATAAGACTTAAGTGAAAAAGATGATGGCATAGGAGAGTTATTTAGCTCCTAATTTCTTTATTCCTTATCATAGTTAGAACAATTAGAAAAGCTCAGAAAGTTTGTGCTTGTGTGTTTCAGGGACAGTAAGATCAAGGAAAACTTATGAGGTTACAATCTGTTCAATTCTGAGGTAGGGAAGAAGAGAACCTCTGATCAGAAACAATCATAATGGCAAAGGAAAGACAGTAGCAAGAAAACAGGATGTCTGGCCCAAAAAGTGCTCTTGGGAAGTTACACTACCAGGATCCCTAAGCCCCAGGTAGCCTCTTTTGGCATGGATCCCCTCATCAACTCTGCAACCTTTTATCCAAGAGTCACTCACTGGTCTCAAGTCACCTGACTGCCTCTGCTTGTGTTGTCAAAAAGGTTTAAAAAGGCCTCTCTGTCCTACTGAAAGGAGAAACCAGAATATATCTTCTTGATATCTCATGAGGGATCATTTTCCCATGAAAATACAGTTATATATTTTCAAGTTTTTGTTTCTGTTTGGAACAAAGAGGGAGAGAGATAGTAGGTTTTTGTACATGTTTTGAAAACAGATTAAGTGCTAACCTCTAGACATAACTACCATATAATTTTATTATATGGAAAAATTCTAAACTAGCATACAAAAAGTTCTGGACTTATAACTTGAGGTTTGCCATTATGGTTAATACTTTAAAGTCCATGAATGAAGGTTATCAAATCTTTCAGCTTGACTCATTTTAAAACGTCATTTTTGCCTATCTTCTCTATGGGGTTTATTTCAAATATACCTCCATGTAAAACTTCAATCTTGCATTATATTTCAAGACAAAAAAATTAATTCCTTTAAAATATACTATCAAAGTGTTTTATAAAAGCATTAATGCTAAATGAATTAATAAAACCTTGAAATCTGAAATCTAATGGCCTTGTAATTAATAAATGGATTAAAAATGTATACAGTACATATAAATATATAACAGAAATAATTAAGAAACAGTTGCTCATACCTGTTTCCCTAAGATATTTTCATCCTTAAGCATATCATATACTTTAGTAGCAGTATCTCTTCGCTCAGATATATCATTGTCTCCCGTGCTCTCAAAGGCAAAATATGGAAGAATATTTACAAGGATCTTTGGAAAACAATCTGTTAGAAGATTTTTCCAATCCTTCTGGATCTGGTCAGCAATGGACTTCACATCTTCAAACTGACCTCTCATCACCAAAAGTGGAATCAAAACCTTATAGCAAGAACTTGAGATAAAATCATTTTAAATTATTAAGTAGTAATTTTTGTAAAATTTCATTTTATAATGCTGCTCCCTTCTTCCCAATCTCCAGTCTGAATTCATGAAACATTGATATGCAAAACTTTATAGAGAAGATCCTTATAATAATACACATCTATTGCCTAGCAGACACTGGAAAGTTAAATGAGTTGCTTATGGCCACACATTTATTTTGTGTGAGAGGTTAGGATTTAACCACAAGTCTTCCTGTTTCTATGCCCAGCCTTCCAAACACAGTGTCACACTTCCTATCAACAGCTACAAAAAAATAATTTTCACTTTTTTAAAGTATTTTTCTCTGACTTTTTATTATTTCCATTTATAAGGGGACAAATACAAGAACAAAATGTAAAGTAAATACAAAATATAATATCTGGATCTTGGTTCTCTTTTCAAATGAATGGAAATTTGATTTTAATTTAGATTTATTAAACTGTCTTATCAAATTCTAGTTATCTCAAATCACCATCAAATGTCTTAACATTACATAGACACTAGTACAGTTCATGGACTATTGATTATCCTACAGGATCAACCCATCTCCTCAGCCAATCACCACAATACCATATACAAACAAGTATATATAGAAATTCTTATCACCTCTAGGGAATCCTATTTGGACTTTGCCAGACACTTAACTATGACAACATCACTGACAAGTTTAAACCTTTCTGTTTTATGCTTTGTTTGACACTGCTAATCAAAAGGCCACTAAAAAATTTAACTTGTAATCCAATAAGGACAGTTCTAGTAATATCTCACTAAAAGGCCTAAAAGCTTTTTAAAGCAAAATTACATATTGTTCTAATGTATCAAACACTTTTTTGAATAATTAAAGTGAAACCATTTATTCTTCAAATTAATATATAACTTTTATAAAAAACATAAATTGAAGACTATCATTTTTAAAACCCTATCTTATTCTGTTTCGTTAATTTCATCTGGGACATTCTGAGATATGCTTCTATCACTAACACAAAATTTGCAGAGATGAAAAAGTATATAAATTGGTTATTTGATCTTTTTTTGATGATCTTCTTTCAGTAATAATAGTGTCTGTGACTTTATCCTACCGTTAAGTTTTAGATATGAGAATCAATTCCTCCATAGCTTCAAAATTATTCTATCTTCAATACAGATTTCTCCTACATATACCATACAAACACATATTTGTGTTTGGTTGCTGTTTCTGATTGTCTTTTTTTTTTTTTTTTTTTGCTTTTTGCTGAGGCAATTGAGGTTAAGTGACTTGCCCAGGGTCACACAGCTAGGGAATGTTAAGTGTCTGAGACCAGATTTGAACTCAGGTCCTCCTGACTTCAGGGCTGGTGCTCTAACCACTGTGCCACCTAGCTGCCCCCCTGATTGTCTTTTTAATGGCCATTTCCATGTCCTCATTTGACATTTGGGGCAAAAAATATTAAGAGTTTAAATATGGCGATTCTACCATCAATGAAGAAAAATTTGTTACACTTTTTCACTTTTTAGCATATTGTCTTCCTTCCCATTTCATTTCTAAATGAATTTCAATCAATCAAAATACATTTTATTAAGTGACTGCTATTTGTCTAGCACTGTATTAGGTGATATGGATACAAAGCTAAAAGTGAAAAAATTCTTGCCTTCGAGTTTTTATTTTACCGGGGAAAAGATCTACCTAAGTGAGTATGTATAAAATTAAACAAAAAGTAGTACAGAGTAGTTAGGGAAGGAAGGGACTACAACAGTCCAGACAAGAGAGGATAAGGGCAAGAAGTAGGATTGTAGCTCTTTAAGTAAAGAGAAAGGGAATTTAAGAGAGAAGTAGAAATAGAAATAATAAGACTTGGAAATATACTGGATAGGTGAGAGCAGGGAGGTGTAGAGTTGAAGACAATGCCAAGGTAGTGAAATTGAGAGAATGAGAATGATGGTACCAGAAAGTTCAGTAGAGCATAAGGTTCTGAGAAACAAATTCTGTTATGGACATATTGAGTTCAAGATGTATATGCAACAATCCAGTTTGTAACATCCCATAGGTAGACGTTAATTTGGGACTGCAGTTGAAGAGCCACAATAAAGCTAAACATAAAAATGTGGGCATCATCTAATTAGAGTTGATAATTAAGACCAGAAGAACTAATGAGTTCAATCCATGTAAAGAAGAAAAGAAAGAGGGCACAAGACAAAGTCTTGAAGTATATACATGGTCAGGGAGTGAGGTGTAGAGGTGTCAAGAAGAGAGGGATGATCTTGGGATAATCAAACTTAATTAGATCTCATATGAAATTTTCTGCAAACTCCTATTTTTTCTTTCACTACTTTTCACAGGCAATACTATTCCTAATCTTCCATTGTTTTCCTCAGTAAGAGTTTGTAAACGTGTTTCTATTATAAAAGCTCTGTGCTACAATATAACTTTTCTTGGCATGGTGATCCAGTATTTGGGGCTGAGGTGGTTTCTGGTTTCTTTTGGGCTTCTTGTACTAAATTGCTCTACTCACATTAAACTTCAATAGAAAATGGAAATGATCCAAAACAATTCTTAGTTCATTTTCCACTTTTTGGCATCACTGAGACTGATTGAACAGTTCAGGCTAGGGGTACAAATGTACATATTTTTTTTTTTAATCTATAAATGATTACCAAACTTTAACAAATAGTCTAATAGAATACACTTGTAATCAGTTATCTCTTACTATTAAGATATAATAAAATTCACAGTTTGTGATGTAATTAGCCCTATTACCTAACAGCTTTCAATGAAATTCTTAAAAGTACAAAATGATAAGTTTTTACTGGTTTATCATCCCCAGCAACTCCTTTCGATGCAGGCATACCAAAACTCACCCCCCACAATATGTCAAATGAATTCTAGATTTAAATTTTTCTCCTAAACTCCAGTCCCACACTCTCAAGTACCTATGAAACAATTCAAACTTCATTTCCTATATATGTCACAAATATATCCAAAAATAGATTCACTCTCTCACCCAAACACACCTCTTTTCTTCACTTCCTTGTTTCTCTTGAAGGTACTTCTACCCTTTATGTCTCTAGACTCAATCTCAGTATTATCCTCAATCCTTGACTGTCCTTCACGCTACATATACAATCAGTTGGCAAATATTGCTATTGCATCTATCTATCCCTTTCATTCCTTACAGCCCCTTGAGTAAAAAATAAAGTCAATGACTTCATTACTTGGCCCAAACCAATCTTTCCAGTATCATCACCTACTAATACTCTTTCCATTCTCTAGGATCCAGCCAAATTATATTTCTGGTTCAGGAGAAACTAGTACCTCTGGCATGAGGGCCACCAAGTCTTTTCAAGACTGTTTTCCACCTCTGGTCTCCACCTGACTCACCCAACTCTCACCTGTGGCTCCAAGAAGCTGTCGCATGCACAGTGACCACACTTTGGTAAACTGTTTCAGCAGATGAGCTAAAACCAAGTTGAGAGTAACTGAGTAATCTCAAACCCTTTGATGAATTAAGGGGATGTCTACCCCAACCATGTGAAGACTTTCCCTGGTGGAACAGGCAGATGAGAACAGTTTGTTTCAATGACTTAAGCAGGCATTGTTAAACACTTAGAACTTGGTTAGATACAGAAGACGAAGATGTCAAAATCATAGAAGACAATGAACTGCCCAGCATCAAAATCAAAGAAATTGCTGTGCTCTAGCTCTATAAGCAATGCAGAATT
>JAJPUD010004215.1:138993-152445 GCA_023553655.1 Myrmecobius fasciatus | reverse complement strand
AAATCAAAGAAATTGCTGTGCTCTAGCTCTATAAGCAATGCAGAATTGCATTTATCTCTTAAATCTATCTTAAATCAAAGAAATTGCTGTGCTCTAGCTCTATAAGCAATGCAGAATTGCATTTATCTCAAAAGAAATGAGATGAGCAAATTTAAAGACTTCTGCACTCCAAATGTTCATATGGACTGTTTGTACTTTACCTGTGCTAGAGCCTTCCAAATTTGTATTAGTCAAATCAGTCATTTGGACACTGTGTACCTTGATTCTAACATATTTTGGTTCAGAGAATGAAGAACCAACACAAAATACTCCATATTTTTTGTGCTGTCCTCCATAACTGTGAGTAACTTTTCTCAATTCCATCTCTTAGAATCCTTTGCTTCTTTCCCAACTTAGTTCAAGAAATTTTATACACGAAGCCTTTTGTGATCCCTCCAACTGTACTACCTTTCCCAAACTACCTTGCCGCTGTTTTGATTTAGAAAACAGTCTTCTTACAACTCATAATACTCCATATACTATTCCATCCACTGACAATGGGCTCCTTACATTTCCTCCACCTGCTGTCTCTGGAACATTCACTGACTTTTCCCTCATACCTGGAATATTCTTCCTCCTGATCTCAGTCTGCTGGATCTCCTAAACTTCCCTTAAGTCTCAGATAAAATCGTGCTTTCCACAGAGACTTTTCTAATCCTTCTCAATTCTAGTACCTTTCTTCTACCAATTATTTCCTATCATGTTTGCACCATGTTTGTCCTGTTGTTTCTATGTTATCTTACCCAGAGTGTGAGATCCTTGAGGACAAGTTCTTTGTATCCTGATCTCTAACCACAGTGCTTGGAACACAGCAACTGCTTAGTAAATGCTTACTGACTGACTGATTGATATGGAGGAGATTAAGTCATAAGACTGGAAAGAGGGACAGCTAGATGGCACAGTGTTTAGAGCACCGGCCCTGAAGTCAGGAGGACTTGTGTTCAAATCTGGCTGTTTATTTGATTTTTCAATATTTGCTTAATATTTGCTATTCTGTGTAACTCTGGGCGAGTCACATAAGCCCAAGTGCCTTGCAAAAAAACAAAAAAACTGGAAAGATAAGAATGTATATGTTATATATTGTCTCCTATACAGAATGTAAACTCCTAAGAGCAAGGGTTATTTCACTGTTGTCTTTTTATCTCCAGAGCCTAAGACAGCGATTGGCACACAGAAGATGTTTAAAAAATGTTTGAAGACAGACATCTATAAAAGCATGAATCTTCAGTGAAGTCTTCAACTTATTCATTTTCTTAATGCTAACCCATATATTCAAATATATTTTTCACCTTTCCCTGTTGCTCTTAAAAGACATGGAGTATCCAAACACAAACACACACTCTCATGCTTACACATACTCATGCTCACACACATCCTTAAGCTTAGACTATTCTAAAGATTTACAGATATTGGTTGTCTTCCTGGAGAACTTTTTGCTTAAATCACATTTTTAGACATATGTCATTTGCAAATCTACCTGTAGAAATCTGTAATGTTTGTGTAGTTCAATAAAATAAAAGGAAAAGATGACAAGTTGTATCCAATATCTTGTAATTTCAACCACTCCAAAACCAGATAGTCTAGATGAGAAGTCATGAAATCTTCTAAGTGTTTATACTCAAAAATTTCGGAGACTCTCTTCAAAACCTGTGGAATCCAAAAGAACACTCTGTTTAAAGAAAACATTCAAGATGAGATACATGTAAGCCCAGATTTACTGACCATAAAAAAAAAATAATAATAATACTCATAATCAAGAACATCTAGTTATTCTGCATGAAAATGACACACAGACATGACCCACACAATATTGCTTTTTATTAACAGTGTTTTTGATACTGCTATTAATACAGTGTTCTAAAAACCCCAACTCCCCATGATGAAATAGGAAGGGATTTCTAGTAAGAAAATCTGACTCAGGTTCAAATTCTGACTCTAATATCTAGATAACTGTTCTTTCTCATCCATGAAAAGATTGTCTTGTTTGTTTTTCCAGGGAAGAGGGGGCGGCGAAAATTAGTTTTAAATATTATACAGTCTTTGTACTTATTTAAACTTTTATTACCCACATTTTTTGTGTGTATACAACATTAACCTACCTATAGTATTATTTTATGGAACTGATCATCATTACATTGAAGGTCTTCTTTTTGATGAACTAAGGAATAATATAATTTGGAGTGTGTTTATATACTATTTCAAAATGAATATAAATATAAATAGAAGCAAAATACATGCTACATAATGACTATGTAAATAAAATAATTTATTTACAAGAAAATTTTAACACTCTTTGGAATATTTTTGCTAACATGTATGGTACCCTGAAAGTCTTGGTGTAATATTAAGCTATTAAAATTAAAACTTAGAGATTAATTAATATAGTAGTACATTAACATTTAAGCTATTAAGGCTTAAAATTACACTAAGACCTTTGGGCCATCTTTTGTATACATGACATCTCTTTATAATTCTGTTTAAAATTATTTTCAGAAATACTAAAAAGATTAACCATGGAAGATATATAAATGACAATTTAAAAATTAAATTTAAAAATTTTTACCTTTTTTACAAGTTGGATTTCTAATCCATTTTCTTTCACTGACTGGCATATGGCAAACAAAGCCTGTTTTTCACACACAGGGCTACAGTATAAAATCACGGATAGTGTCATCAATAAAGCAGCTTTTCTATTATAAGGCTCATCTAGTAGTTCATCAGCAGTAACAGGAGACTTAAATGGGGAAAAAATTTTTTTTAAATAAATAACAAATATATAGCAAATAACATAAGTAAACTAATGAGAATAAAACTAAAAGTACTTACAAGAAGCTATAGAAAAACTTAACTATTTGTATTATTCTAATCCAGAGGTAATATTCAAGAAGAAAGGACAAAGAATCCAGAACAATAGAATTTTAGAAATCAAAGGCACTTAAATTATTTAGGTTTCTTCATTAAGAAAAATTTTTTATTAAAGAGACCTTATCAAAAGGACTTCAGTAAGGGAAAAAAAAATAAATTCTTTTAGGCTAGGATAAAGAGGCTTTCAAGAAATTTTTTTTTTAAAAATCAGAAAGGCCCCAGAATGTGCCCAAGAGAGAGCAGAAGTTGTTATCTAATTTATCTATATAATTCCTAGTTATATATTATTGCCATAGTCATTAATTGAATAATGAGACCTTATGTTTCTATACCACTTTTAGTTACACTATTGCTTTTATAATAAAATTATTAAAATTCTTAAATACCTAAGTATTCAATCATATCTTCCAAATATTGACAGGATTTTAAATCTTACTGTTCCTTACAACCAGTAGGGTGTTCTCTATCACAAAAATATAAAAGCATCAAAAATACTGGTTTGAAAAATATAGTAAGAGCCAGGAACTGACCCACACTCAATCATAATTTCTTCTCTTCAGATAGATCAAAACATCAGTCCTGAAATGTGCAAATCAAACTCCTCTGTGTCTACAATAAAACCTTAGCAAAACAATTTCTTCCTAAGATAAACTGATACAGTAGTATAGCCTTATGTTTTTAGGCTGTAAACCACTAGACCAAAATTGTCTTTTTGAATTATGTTTGGCACAACTAGAAGAGTTTAGGTGAGGGTTTTATATGATCTTGCAAACTGTGACTCACCCTCTAATCCATGGATTTTCTGTCAACTAGAGATTATGAGCTTTCATTTACAACTTGACAAAAACTGTTTGCATGCGTTTCATGGCACTAAAAATATAGATATTGAAACTCAGGCTACAGCCTACCTTGTTTACCCATGGACAAGTACAAAACAAGCATACACTCTGCACAGAAATTAGGCAATAAACAAAAATAGTTACATGGGAGTGTTTTAAGTGTAGGATTACCATTTCTTTCATTCCTTCCTGGACTTTTAAATATGCATTTTCAAAAGCTTTTTGCTGGAGCTTCAAAGGAAATGCTCTTGATAACCTTGAAATGGCTAGTGGTCTTGTATCCTGAAATAATCTTTTTTTTTTTTAAGAAAAAGAAAAAAAATTAGGTGCAATGTTCCAAGATCCTCTTCCAACATATTTTGTACACAGAAAAAAGACCCATTGCAAGGCATGCAAAGCTTATGTTCACAGCCCAATACTTCTTTCAAAGAACGGGGTAATGTTTCTTCCTTTAGGGAGACCCTAAATATTCATAATTTCTGGCATAAGTTCTATACCATATAAGTAATAAAATTCAAGACCAAAAATTGTTATCAAAGAATACAGTCCTGTGTCTTTAGACAAGAATGTGATTAAGTGAGATAAAACAGATTAATTTACATATTCTAGATAAATGTTGCCAAGGATAAGGTGCCTATGTTCTCCTGTGGTAGGCTGTTCTTATGTTTAAATAAATTTTTAAGAAGTTTAATCTAAATCTCAACAGATTAAGTTTAAGCTCGTTTTAACCACCGAAGAGATGGACTTCATAGAAAAGCTTATCTGTAACTTCTAAATAATAGTCCTTCCAAAGATGTCTATTAGCCATATTTTCTTCAGACAAAATAATTATGCCCCTTTATCTTTTTCCAGCAAACCTTTGATAAGTTCTTTTTTTCTCTGAATGCTCCAATCTCTCTAAAAGATTTTTAAAATAGTAACACTAAATTAAATGTAGAGTAAAAATTTACGAAAATAATCAGTCAGTTGTATGCTAAAGTTTTACTTTATAGTTTGTCTTTTTAAATTATATTTCAATATCAAAAAGCTTTTTCAATATGATTTCACATACATTTAATTTGTAGTCTACCATATTCTCTAAATCTTTATTTTTTAAGTTCATACATGTGATATTTATTCCACATATGTACTTCAACTCAACATCATCCTATTTTTGATAGTCAATTATTTTCCTATTTTCCACGGTTCTTAGAAATCCTAATTTAGTATCACCTATATGCTTAATAAGCATGCTCATAAAGGAAAAATTTTTAAGTCTGCATAATCAGGCATCTAAATTCTCATTCATACATAGCTTATTAGAAACCAGTTTGGACTACTGGATTCACAAGGTGCTTTAAAACATCATAAGCCATGGCCACATAAGTAATAGAGGGGAAGGAAAGATAAAAGCATTTCCTGAGTACCTACTATGTACTAGGCACTATACTGATTACTTTACAAATATTTCATTTGATCCTAACAAACACACTGGGAAAAAGGATATTATTATCCCCATATTACATCTGAGGAAATTAAGAAATTACTTGCCCAGCATGACTCAGCTAGTAAGGAGTTGAGGGCAGATTTGAACTCAAGTATTCCTGTCATTCAGCCTAGAGCTTCATCCACTATGCTACCTCATTGTCTAGGAGTCACTTCTTTGTCAGACTTATGTCTAAAAAAGTTTTTCATTAAGGGAATCTCTTCAGTGCCTATATATCAAACTAAGAGTTACAATACTGACAATGTTGGTTATCAATGTCAACATGTCATATAAAAATATGCCTAATATGTAGCATAATTTAACTTCATCTTCACTCACAAAAACAATTCTGAAGTATCCTTATGAATTTAATACTATATGGAGAATTTACATCACCGGTTAATTGACTTTGCAGCAAGCATTCGAACTTGATGATGGTTGTCAGCAAGAAACTGTGGAAGAACCTCAGCCACAGGTAAGTCTTTTTCCATTATGCTAAGAACAGCCCACTTCGAATAAGGATCAGTCTAAAGAAAATTAAGAACTCCAGGTAACTTAGTATACAAAACAAAAGCAAAATCAACAACTTTTTTAAAAGAAGTGGAAGATCTGGATTTTTAAATTATCATGGTAAATTGTTTTACTCCTAATCTCTTATTAAAGAAGCAAAGCTCACCTCAAGCAAGGCTCTCAGGCAGTTTACTAGTGCCATTCTCACAGATGCCACACATTTGCCTTCCTTTGTTAAATGCCTGAAACAAACAAAAATTATTTAAAATGCCAATCTATCCCTTTCAGATTTGGTTCTCTACTGCAGCAAATTCTGATCTTCCTTAGTTCTCTCAAAGTCTCCTTGTGTTTAATGAAAATTAATTGGGAAAGATACTTAACACATGTTCTTTACTCTATATTATCATATGAATCTTATGGTTAATATTGAGAAAATTGAAAGAAACTAAAAAAAAAAAGTTTCTTTTCATAGTAGTAGGCCGTTCTTTAATCTTCATACTATCTTGCTGTCCGAAGCTCCTATCAAAAATAAACAAGACTCATATTAAGTTTTCCCCTGGCTTCTTTGTAAATGATATCCACATATGGCAGATAATAAATAGTTGCTGGGTGAAGGGGAGAATTTTTAGACTATTCACAAAAACCACACAGAATATGATCAAATTAGCCACATATCAGGTCTCTTTTCTCCTCTGTTCTTACACATCCCCCTGTACACTTTCTCAATTCAATAGACATTTACTAAGCTGTGTCAAAATGTTAGGGCCGCAAAGATAAAACACAACAGTTCTGGCCTCCCACTAAGTGGGAGGAAGCAACATCTGTACAAATAAGCAAGGAAAAGAGCATTAGCTCTCGAACCAGAGGACCTGAGGTTCAAATCCTGCCTCTGAATTTATTCTCTCTGTGAACCTGATAAAGTCATAACCATTCTAAGTCTCTGTTTCTTTATTTGTAAGAGAAGGGCATGGACTAAATGGCCTGCAATGTTCCTTCCATATCAATCGATATATATTGTCTGATAAAGAGATACAAAATAAATACAAAGTAATTTCATGAGGTTGAGTGGCTGGCACTAATACCAAGGAAGAGATCTGCAAAGGTTTCTGAATGTGAACAGAGCCTTGCTGAGAAAACTAGGAGTTCAGGGGCAGCTAGGTGGCACAGTGGATAGAGTACCAGCCCTGCAGTTAGGAGGCTCTGAGTTCAAATCTGGTCTCAGACACTTAACATTCCCTAGCTGTGTGACCCTGGCAAGTCATTTAACCCCAATTGCTTCAGCAAAAAAAAAAAAAAAAAAAAAGAAAACTAGGAGTTCCAAGACATAGAAATGAAGAGGAAAAATATAAGGGACATTCATAAAAAGTTACAGAGGTGGGGGAAGAAATGCATACAGGGACAACAAAAAGGTCAATGTGTCCTGAACATAATATGTATGTGAAGAAGACTAATCTGTAATAAAGCTTCAAAGAGAGATTAAAGGAAGACAATGAATGGCTTCAAACAAATCAACCAACTTTTCTCTAACAGCCCTTTTTCCTAACAATTAAAAAAGAATAGTAAATAGATCAGAAAGAATCATTTCAAGTATTCACAGGAGTTTTAAGTCATGAAGTACTTGTATATTCCTCACTGCTAGAACTATGACTATATTTGTGAATGAGACAAAGCTATAAAGGTTAGCAAATACATTTGATGACAATATCCAAAAGATCTTCCAAACTTAAAAATAAAAAATCTGCTTCACAGGAAAAAATAGGAACAAATATAAACTACTTCTCAAACAGAAATCTATTTTTAGACTTAATCTCTTCTATAATCCAGTTCCATGTTACCAACTCTCTGCTGGACATCTCCACCTAAGATATTTTAGATATTTCAGACTGAAGAGGCCCAAATAGAACTTATATTTCTTGCCTAACCATTCATCCTCCAAAGTTCCTCATTTCTGTTACCATTCTTCCAATCACCCATGGCTGCAAATCTGGAGTAATCATCGACTCTTCTCTTTTCCTTAACCCTGTGTCAAAACAGCTACCTACCACATCATCCCTCTCTTCCTAGTTGTATTTCCTCTTCCCTTGTTCAGGTCCTGGACTACTGTACCATCTTTCCTTCCACCAAGTTTTTTCGCTAACTCCATTCTCTAATCAGCCAAAAAAATGTCAGTATTCCTACTCGGGAAAATTCAAGAGTTTTCCAATTATTTAGGATGACATACACACATCTTTTCACTTTCTAACTCCATTCTGTAATCAGTAAAAAAAAAAAAAATGACAGTATTCCTACTCGGGAAAATTCAAGCGTTTTCCAATTACTTAGGATGACATACACATATCTTTAGTAAAATCCCTAACATTTCAGTTCATAACTCTTCTAAATAGATTTCACATTTTTTGACAATCCTATAGTTCAACAAAACTGATCTACTTTGTATTCCTTATGAAAACTATTCCCTCTTTCATGTCCTTACCCTGTTACAGAGCTGTATCTATGTCATAAACATCCTTCCTCATGTCTAGTTTTTCAAATTCTGAGCTACCATTAAAGGTTCAGTTCCATGAAGCTTTTCTATTCTTCACAATACGTTTAAGTACAAATATGTGTATGTAATAATTATCTACATATACTGTTCCTCCAGCAGATTATAAGCTCCTTAAGGCCAGAAATAATTTTCTTCCATCTTCATATCTCTGGGTCTTACACTATGCCTCTTGCATCAGGGGTGCTTAAAAAATGCTTATTAAATTAAATTTCATTGGTTAATAACAGCTGTTAATCTTTACATGCTTTATTTGGCTATTGTTTTTGATTGTTAGGAAGATGTCCAAAATAATACATAAGTCTTGTTGAGGTTTCTCTTATCCATTATGTGCAGCTACAGGCAGCATGGTAGAGTGGCAAGAAGGCCAGACAGACCTGGGTTTAAATCCCAAATAACACTACTTATTTGACATAGGACAGGTCATTTATCCTCTCTTGAGTCTCAGTTTTCTCACCGGTAAAATGATGGGACAGGAAGAGATTAGTTACTTGGCAGTAGGTTACTTTTTGACTCTAAATCCATGTAAAAGTATTGATTTAAAAATTCCAGAATTTGTATACTAAATTCATCTTTAAAACAAAAAAACCTAAACATACTTCCAAAAAAGAAGTTCTTCTAGGTGAATAAGGAGGAAAACACACAAACTAAATGTCTTACAGTGGTTGGGTAAACTATTTTGCAAAAAAGATAATAATGCAAAAATCTCCATTTATAGTCAAAGAAAGGAAGAGAACAAACTTATTCCATAAGTTTATACTTACCAAAAAGCTCCTATGACTGTGAGAAACTGTCCTTGTGCATTCCTCGTATTTTCTACATCTGAACTATGTTGACCCAGATTTGTTATTACTGGCAAAGTGTGGCTTAAGATTGCTCTGCAAACATCTTGGTCACGACGATACAAAGAACACACATGCCTATGTTTCATTGTTTAAAAAAAGGGAAAAGAAAAGAAAAATCATTAAGTATAGCTAAAAGTAACAATAAATTAATAAATTAAAATGAATTTTATATTTAGATTCAATTTCTTACGAAAGCGGCTTCAGAAGTTCAGAAACTTCTTCCATCGGCAAGGGGTATTCTTCAACTGGGAGTTCCTTTAAAAGCACCAAGTACTAAGGTACAATGAAAAAATGTTTTTATGTATTTTAATGTAAGATAGAAATACATTTAAAATGTCTTTGTGTAAATGTTTCTAAAGGAAACGTAAATGTCTAAAAGTAAATGTTTTTGTACAATCAGAGAATACAAAAATCAATGTTGCACTTATACCCTACTCCCACAGTACAAATAATGCTTGAAGCCAAAGCATACCCACCAAAAAAGGGGCCAAGGTTGTATATAGTGTGCAAAGCAGAAGATTTGGAGAAAACCTCAAATGCACGTGTACACATGTGCGCGCATGTATATGTGTGTGTGTATGTGTGTGTGTGTGTGTGTGTGTAAGAGACAGAGAGAGATTTATTAGACTTTCAGAATCAAAGATACACAGCAACAACCAGTAACAGAAAAATTTAAGACCTTTCTCATAATACTTGACTCACCATGTGTAGGTGGAGAGATTTAGAAGTGTCTAGAATACTGGGTTCAATTAGCTTCAACAACTCCCTCCTTATGTCAGATGCTCTAAAAGATACTGTATGGGATTGAGCAGCAGTTACACATATACATAAGAACTTCAGCATGTCCAGGAGAAGAAGATCTTGCTTTGTCAAATGTTCTTCAGCTAGAGGACTTATTGCACCTGAAAGTAAAATATACTGACTCATTTTGTGAAGAGACAGATTTCTTGAGTCTTCAAAATGAAAAAACAAAAACATTTCTGAAGTTTCTACTCAGATGTATCTCTTTTAAAAGAAATCACAAACTTATGGCAAATAAATTCTAATGCAATTAATTAAAACCCAGCATCTTTAAGATGAAAAGAGCATCATCTTTAGAAACTAATACAGAGGGGCAGCTAAGTGGCGCAGTGGATATAGCACCAGCCCTGAAGTCAGGAGGACTTGAGTTCAAATCTGGTCTCAGACACTTAACATTCCCTAGCTATGTGACCCTGGGCAAGTCACTTAACCTCAACTGCCTCAGTAAAAAGCAAAAACAAAACAAAACAAAAAAAACCTAATACAGAGTAACTGGAACTCAAGCCAGCACTAAAAGGGTTTAAGAAAATGCCAATTCCATTAACTAGTGTTACAAGCCAACACCAATTTCAATCATTACCTACTTTCTTTCTTTTTTTTTTTTAATTTATTCATTTTCTTACTACAGGTTTTGTTTTGGTTTTTTTCCCCAAAAACACATGCTTGGGTAATTTTTCAACATTGATACTTGCAAAACCTCGTGTTTCAAATTTTTCTCTCCCTTCCTCCCATCCCCTCCCCTATATGGCAAGTAGTCCAACATACATACATACTTTCTATAGCAAAATCAGCAGCTACAAAGAATAAAAGGTATTATTAAGCATCCACTCACCAAAAGTATTTTGTACCTCTCCAGATTCATTTGCATTATTAATATTAGTGTCATCAGATTCAAATAGGTTCATGGTTGATTGATCTTCTACCTCCATTAGTTTTACATCAACATCATCTTCCATTAATTCTACTTCTCCAGAATCAAATGGTCTTTTAGTAAGGGATGCCTTCAAAGAGTAAAAATTAATTTGCTCTATTAGATATTGCATCTTACAGAAAGTGGTGTATCAGAATAAAGAGGAAAAACAAAAAAATCTCTATATCCAGATAAGAATGTTAATTTCTTTCTAATATGCAAATAAAATGTTTTATTATCCCTCTTTTCATCTACATATTCCAAATGATGAAACTGATATGAATGAACACACTTTTCTAGAACCTAGAAAATAGAAATGCAAGGCTGATTGCTTCAGTTAAAAATAGATGATATTTATAAATATAAAGATAGTTTGTATTTAAATGAGATGTAAAGAAATTATATGTAGAGAGATGTAGAAAAATGTAGACTGATCTAGATCCTTTATTATCATCTAAAAAAGCAGAGGGAAATGAATTAAAGATGAAAAAAGAAATTTAACTGGGAAATTATCTATAAGAATATTAAATAACATGGACAGTTGCTGAGATACTTTTCCTCCCATAAACAAAGACCTTAGAGTAGACCAGAAGGGAGGCAGGAAGGTTGCAGAGTATGTGTTCAGATCTTATTATAGAGCAGGATGTGCTTAGAGCTAGAGGCTCCAATTTTGTCTCTGAAGACTTATGAAAGTCAAAATTTGAAAAAACTTAAAAGTTCAATAAAAATATTAGTTAATAGCATTTTTACTTGGAGCCCCACACACATTTCTTAAAGCTCTTTGAGCAAGATCTCCCAAACCTTGGCCTATAATAACATATTTATTATCTAGGCTTGCTCATGTAAACTCCACAAGTAATTCATTACTTTATTTTTTATCACCAGCACAGAGTAAGTGTATCTTGCTTATTGAACTGAATTTAATGGAAACATTAAATCATCTATTTGGGATATATTTTTAAAATAATGTACAAAATGGGATTTAGATGTAGTCTTGAACAGAATAATCTGCATATCCCGATACATATATGTGATATCTTTAGAAAACTAAAATGAAATGGAAGCTATTGGGGCAGCTAGTTGGCACAGTGGATAGAGCATGAGCCCTGAAGTCAGGAGCACCTGAGTTCAAATCTGGTCTCAGACAATTAACATTCCCTAGCTGTGTGACCTTGGGCAAGTCACTTAACCTCAAGGGCCTCAGGGGGAAAAAAAAAAAAGAAAAAAAAAGAAATGGAACCTATCTTGTAGTTTACAATTAATTATACTCTAATAAGCCATATGTAAAATTTCAAAATTCTTAATAATTGGAAGCATACTTACCAAATTTGTGCAAATGTCCACAATGTCATTCATCAACTTTGATGTTAACAAACGCAGAAAAAGACCACATATAATATTATTCGGCTTGTGCTATTAAAAGGAAAGGTGGGAAGAAGGGAATAAGCACCTAAGTTACAGCAAATTTGGACCTTTTCTGTTAAAAAAAATAAAAATGAAAAAAAAATTCTTTTGCATTATGAATTCTCTCCAAGATTGAAACAATACAATGATAAATATGAAAGATTTCAATATTAAAGATGACATAAAATTCCATAGCTCAAGTGCTACCTTCTACACAATGCCTTTTCTAATCCCTCCAAATGCTAGTAATCTCCTTCCTTCCTTCATAGGTACCTAAAAGCTAACAACCTTGTATTTTTTTTTATGATTCTGTGTGCAAATGTACAAATATATACACACACACACGTGTCTATAAATATATGCACATATATTTTACTCTGAATATACATAAATGTATACATTGACAGAATGCAAGCATAAATTATATGAGAGCAAAGATTATTTCATGTTTTTGTCTTCTTATCTACAGCATTTAACAGTGCCTAGAATACAGTAGGTTAATATCAATCTGATTGATTCCTCTCTAATTCTTACTTCTTTAGGATATACCCTGCCATCATCTCATGGAATTCTTCATTGTAACTCACTTCTGTCCTACATCAAAATAAAGGTCCTAGAAGGCAGTCAGTATCTCTTATTCATCTCTCTATTTTCCAAAAAACCTAGCCCATTGCCCTGTATATAGCAGGGACTAATGGTTGAAAAAATGCAAGCTATCAAGCCAGCTTTGCATTTTATTCTATCTAGCAGAATTATCTCAGAAAACTTAATAAAAGGACAAAATAAAATTTCATCATATTTCGCCCAAGTTGTAGTTGTTTCCTTCACTTGTATATAAAATATATTTTTATTTAATTTTAAATTTAATATAATTTTGTGACTTAAAAAAAAAAAAAAACAACTAAAATGCTAGCAAACCAAGTCATCTAGATATTCCAAAATGCTAAAGAAATTACAAAGTCAAAACATTAACCAAAAGGAATCTTACCTTTGTACAACTATACAAGTAGTTGGTACAAAGCAACATCACAGTCCTCAATGAACAAATTCTAGATTCTTCATTCATCTTACTTTTAAACAATGTAATGCTTTTGCCAACACACTGCATCAGAGACTGTTAAAGAAATCGGAAACAGTAATATAGTTTACCTCTCAGACCTATGGAGATGGAATAAATTTATGTCCAAAGAAGAACTGGAACTCTTAATTGAAAACCAGATAGATAACTTTGA
>JAJPUD010004215.1:0-138593 GCA_023553655.1 Myrmecobius fasciatus | reverse complement strand
GCATTTCTATTGGGCTTATATCCCAAAGAAATCATAAAGGAAGGAAAGGGCCCCACATGTGCAAGAATGTTTGTGGCAGCCCTTTTTGTAGTGGCTAGAAACTGGAAATTGAATAGATGCCCTTCAATTGGAGAATGGCTGAATAAATTATGGTATATGAATATTATGGAATATTATTGTTCTGTAAGAAATGACCAGCAAGATGATTTCAGAGAGGCTTGGAGAGACTTACATGAACTGATGCTAAGTGAAATGAGCAGAACCAGGAGATGATTATACACGGCAACAACAGTACTATATGACGATCAATTCTGATGGACATGGCTCTCTTCAACAATGAAATGTTTCAAACCACCTCCAATTGTTCACTGAAGAAAGCCATATACACCCAGAGGGATACGAAATGTGGACCACAACATAACATTCTCATACTCCTTGACTGATGTTTGCTTACATTGTGTTTCCTTTATCTGATATATTTTTTGTGTAGATAAGATTTTTCTTGCACAACAATGATAAGTTTGGAAATATGTATACATATATTCGATTTGCCAATATTTTAACATAATTAACATGTAGTGGATATCCTGCCATCTAGGGGAGGGGTGGGTAGCTGGGGGGAAAAATTTGTAACAGAAAGGTATGTAAGGGTTATTGTTGAAGAATTACCCACACATGTTATGCAAATAAAATAAAAAAAAATGTTTAAAAAAAAAAGAAATGGGAAACAAAGCAAAACACACTAGAAGCAATTCAAGTAAAAAAAATTCAGCATAGAAATCTAACTCTTTTTTGGAAAAGTCTGAATTTTTGGATAAAATTGCATTAGGAAATTCAACTTGATAATATCACACAACTAAAAACCAAGGAGAAAAAAACTGTGAAAAGGAGTCTATAGTACTTTTTGATTAACATATAAACCTGATAGTATCCAAAGAGGGAAAAAAAAAATAGGTGAGCCTTCAAAAACCAATTTCATAAAGTTCACATTTTTAACATAAAAATGTCAATTAGGAATTATCACGGGACATATCCAAAAACTTGATGAATTATATAAATATAAAAAAAAATTTAATCTGTGACTAGGTTTAAATTAATTTCAAGTCTAAAGATTAATGAACATGTTCCAAGTTGTATAAATACATATGACCTTGATAAGTCATTTAACATCCGAGTTCCAGTTTCTTACTTTGTCAAATATTGTATCATATAGTGAAGAGTTTAGGGTGAGAATTAGTTGATATAGAGATAAAAACAATTTGTAAAATATGAAGCATTAAATAAATATAAATGAGTAACCAAAAAAAAAAATGCACTTATGGTTACACAGACTTTCCCATAAGTAAAACAGAATATATGGCACCATATAACCACAAGATCACAAATTTAGACGTGGAATCTAATTCCTGCCTTTAAATAGAAGAACTTTAGAGACCAATGAGTCTAAATTCATTCTATAAATAAGCAAATAGATTGCACAGAAGACAGAGAACTAGGCTTGCAGTCAGGAAGAGGACTCAAAACACTTACTAATTATGTGACAATGGATAACTTAACTTCAGTTTGTCTTAGGTTCATCATCTTTAAAATGGGGATAATAATGGCACCTTCTTTACAGAACTATGATCAAATGAGATAATAGTTGTAAAATGTTTTTTAATGCCTGGCTTGTAGTAAACGCTTACAAATATTAGATAGTATCATTATTATGAGCAAATTTTTCAAACGCCATCTCTTATCAAACCATTCATGAAATAAATGCTATTAAAAATTCAGTCAAACGATTTCAGAGAGGCCTGGAGAGACTTGCATGAACTGATGCTGAGTGAAATGAGCAGAACCAGGAGATCATTATACATGGCAACAACAATACTATATGATGATCAATCCTGATGGACATGGCTGTCTTCAACAATGAAATGTTTCAAACCACTTCCAATTCTTCACTGAAGAAAGCCATATACACCCAGAAAGAGGGATGTGAAATGTGGACCACAATATATCATTTTCATGCTCTCGATTGATGTTTGCTTGCATTGTGTTTCCTTTATTTGATTTTTCTTTCTTATAGATACGATTTTTCTTGCACAACAGTAAGTGTGGAAATATGTATACATATATTCGATTTGTCAAGTATTTTAACATAATTAACATGCAGTGGATATCCTGCCATCTAGGGGAGGGGTGGAGAGTAGGGGGGAAAAATTTGTAACAGAAAGCTTTGTTAAGGGTTAATGTTGAAGAACTATCCATACATATGTTTTGCAAATAATAAATAAATAAATAAATTATTTTTTTAAAAAAAATTCAATCAAAAAAGTCTTGGCTTATATTTTCTTACCTTGGCATTCTGGAACAATTTTGATTTATATGCATCTTCTTCAGATAATATACCTGCATGACAATAGCAACCAAGAACACCCACCAAAAGACTGGAACATCGGACAAGAGCTTCTGACCTTATAGTCTTGAAATAAAACAGAAACACAAATACAAAATACATTTCTGTAAATATGATATTGTTCTGAATAGTTAATAAATGACTTAAATATCTTGTGACTACCTTTGAAAGGAACTAGTTTTATAATTCTAAGTAAATTATAGAAAGTTTTAAAAGTAATGAGTTATCTTTGTGAAGATTTTTTTAAATCCTCACAATTGAAGGAAATTCTGATCCAAATATCCTAGGCCCTAATCTGCTCAATCAAGACAAGAACAAACACACACACGTTCTACTAGCCAAACAATATATACATTAGAATTGTTACTTCACCATTTGACATGCTTCATGTAAAATTTTTCCTTAAGTAGCACAAAGACATTAAGAACATCCTGAGGCCTCACACAAGAGTTTTTAAAATCTAACAAATTGGGACAGCTAAGTGGTTCAATGGATAGAACACCAGCCCTCAAGTCAGAAGGACGTGAGTTCTAATCTGGCCTCAGTCACTTAACATTTCCTAATTGTGTGACCCTGGGCAAGTCACTTAACCCTAATTGCCTCAGCAAAAAATATAAATAAATAAAAATCTAACACATTGTACTCTGACTAGAGCCATTTGTGTGTGAATTTATCTCACATCCCTGTGCTACAGTGTAAGCTCTAGGAAAACAGATTAGCATGAAAGAACAAAAGAATTTCCAAATATTATTATATTATGTTCCAAAATGCCATATTATTATATGAAAGTTACTGCAGCATCAATGAGTTGTTTTTAATTAAAATAAAGCAGAATTCAGAAACTGGATTAGATGACAAAGAAATGTAAGATAGTCAAGTACAGGGTCTTTATGAGCTTATTTTTCTCAGGCTTTCTAAAATGAAATGAGGAGGTAGGCATGCCTAAAGTTTTCTGTTATTTTTCCTTCTGCCTCTCTCTCTATTTCCTGAGTACTGAGTAGTAGGCAGATTTTATGTCACAAATATGAAGAAAAGACATGAGAAATTATTTCTTTAATCTGGTTTCAGAATTCTCTTAAAAATGTAACTCTAAGCTTTTCTTGTATATACCGATTCTTACTTCCAATTTACTATCTTCTTCCACTTTTTTTCCCAGCCAAATTCTTTAGATTTCTTTTTCTTCTTTGCCATTATCAATCAACAAATAGTTATCTACTACGTGCCAGTCACTGTGCTAAGCACTAAGTATAAAAATGAAATATGCTGGGGATGACAACATGTACATAAATAACAATATCCGAAATAATTACAAGGCTAACTGGAAAGGAGTTGGGAGGTGGAGGGAAGATGCAGTTGTCCATACAACTCCTTAGAGAGTCAGATGGTTCAAGATCCTGAGCAGACATGGTTTTAATCAATGAAATGACATTTTAAAAGATGCATCAACATCTGCTCTGCCTAAGGACCACAAGACTTTTCAATGTGACTTACTGCTAAAATTTCCTCTATGTGCTGTCTCCCCCAAGACAGATACTGTCTTGCTTTTCTGTTTGTACTCCAAACATTCAGTACAGGGCTTTCCTCAATGACATTTTAAATAAGATGCATCACATTGTTGGTGGAGCTGTGAACGCATACAGCCATTCTGGAGAACAATTTGGAGCTACGCTCAAAAAGTTATCAAACTGTGCATACCCTTTGACCCAGCAGCATTTCTATTGGGCTTATATCCCAAAGAAATCATAAAGGAAGGAAAAGGCCCCACATGTGCAAGAATGTTTGTGGCAGCCCTTTTTGTGGTGGCTAGAAACTGGAAATTGAATAGATGCCCTTCAATTGGAGAATGGCTGAATAAATTATGGTATATGAATATTATGGAATATTATTGTTCTGTAAGAAATGACCAGCAAGATGATTTCAGAGAGACCTGGAGAGACTTACATGAACTGATGCTGAGTGAAATGAGCAGAACCAGGAGATCATTATACACGGCAACAACAGTACTATATGACGATTAATTCTGATGGACATGGCTCTCTTCAACAATGATATGTTTCAAACCACCTCCAATTGTTCACTGAAGAAAGCCATATACACCCAGAGAGAGGGATGCGAAATGTGGACCACAACATAACATTCTCATACTCCTTGATTGATGTTTGCTTACATTGTGTTTCCTTTATCTGATATATCATTTGTGTAGATAAGATTTTTCTTGCACAACAAAGATAAGTTTGGAAATATGTATACATATATTCGATTTGCCAATATTTTAACATAATTAACATGTAGTGGATATCCTGCCATCTAGGGGAGGGGTGGGGAAGTTGGGGGGAAAAATTTCTAATGGAAAGCTATGTAAGTGTTATTGTTGAAGAATTACCCACACATCTGTTATGCAAATAAAATAAAATTTAAAAATAAATAAATAAATAAATAAATAAGATGCATCAGCATCTGCCCTGCCTAAGGACCACAAGATTTTTCAATGGGACTTACTGCTAAAATTTCCTCTATGTGCTGTCTCCCCCAAGACAGACACTGTTTTGCTTTTCTGTTTGTACTCCAAACATTCAGTACAGGGTGTTTCCTCCAAAAAAAAAAAAAAATGCTTTTTTCATTCATTCCTCCTGCTACCAGATTAATCTTCACAAAATATTATTTTGATTATCCCACTCTGCCAATCAAAAGTCTGAAAATATTGCACATTTTTTATGAAAAAGACTACTTGAATTTAGAGACTTCACAGACCAAAGAAGATAGCATACGTAAAAGTGTTTTGAAAATTTTGAAGTACTACATAATTGTTGACTATTCTTACCATCATTATTAGTATTAATCTTCAAAGATCTAAATGATTATGATATGGAAGAAGGAAAGTTAGAAAAAAAATGGTTAGAAACTGAAGAGAGATCAATTTTGTTAATGATACTAGAAAAACTTTCTCATAATTGGAGTTGCCCAGAAATAAAGGAAGCTGCCTCAAGAGCAGAGCCTAAATGACTACTTTTAATACTGCAAAGGTAATCCCTATTCAGGTGCCAATTAGATCAAATAATTTCTCAGAGACTCTGTGATTCTGGAATAGTCTAGCACAACACAAGTGCAAAAATACTTGCTAGCCTGTTTCCCTCCTCAGTTACATTTCCTTTCTTTTTCAGTCTTTCTTTCCTTTTCTGTCTTTTCTACCTAAGGTCAAAAAAACACTGAAACTCAACATGGAAAAAAAAAAATTGGTCAAAGTTGCAGATTTAAATTTATCCTTAAATCTCACCTCAAAGGAATAATTATTTAAAAGCTGTTCAGATAATCCCAGAAGATAGCGATCTAGTGTTTCTTTTAGATTCTGATGGACAGAAAGTCCAGCACTAGTCTGAATTTTTTCAGAAGCATCATCCATCGTATTGGTACAAAAATCCATCTGGTCAAAAGTTGTCTGAAGGTATACTTCTTCTACTTCTAAGAATGTGGCCTCCACTTTGCTTTTTTGCTGCTGCTCACTGTAAGAAAATAAGGCCTTAGATTTATATTCAGTCTATCATAAATGAATAGGCCTTTCAATACCAAAGTCATACACTTCATCTGATAGCAAAGAAAATCCTCACAGTTGAGAAACTCTCAATAAATAACTTTACATTTAATAAGAGACAGTTCAAATTACATTAGAATTCTGTTCTAGGCAACACAGAAAATTTTCAACTTACATACCATTCAGCCACACTCTGGAAAAAATCCATTGCCCCTTTACAGTTTTTCATGGTGAGACTCACAAGAATTGACTCCAGGGTTAGATAAGGAAAATCACTGTAGAGAAGAAGTTTTTCACTAAGTTTAATAAATACATTTAAACAATGATCTTAAAAAAATTCCTGCTTCTATGCTGCAAAAAAGAGAGAAAGAAAGTGTGGTATAAAAGGGAGAGTTAGAAAGCCATTTTTGTTAATCTTCAAATTTTTGAAGAGAAGCAAGGCACATTAAACCTAGAAAGCCAGGTTAAGGCCATATCTATTGTAATGGGATATGTATGCCAAGCAGAAAGAATCTGTATGTTATGAGGTAACAGCTCTGTAGCTTTCTGAACAAAGATGGGAAAGTCATAATCAGATCTGCGTCTCAGGAATACCAATTTGGCAATTGAAAGAAAGAAGAGCAGGAGAGGGAAAGATGGGAGACAAGGAAACCAACTAGAAAATTATTAATCAAAGTCTAGGCAAGAAACAATGAGAACCTGAATGAAAATTATAGCATTGTTAATCCAGAGAAGGGTTAAGAATATGAGAGATGTTGAAAAGGCAGAATTTATGAGATTAGATACTAATTAAATATGGGAGTGAAAGAGTGAAGAATTGAGGATGATTCCAAGAATGTCAATCTGGATGGTGTCTTAAAAAGAAATATGACAGTTGAAAAAAAGGAGTGGGTGGGGAAGAGATGAGAGAATGGCATAATGGGTTCTGTTTCAGACATAATGAATTTGAAATGCATAACACTAAACTGAGGCAGCTAGATGGTGTAGTGGATAGAACAACAGCCCTGAAATCAGGAGGACCTGAATTCAAATTTGACCTCAGATACTTAATACTAGCTGTGTGACCCTGGGCAAGTCACTTAACCCCAACTGTCTCAAGGAAAAAAAAAAAAACAAAACTGCCACTTGTACATCTTCAAATTCCCAGCTATCTTCAAGGCTCAAGTACTATCACTTGAGGACCATCATTATTATGATTTCCCCTTAGTTATTGGTACAGTCCTCTGATAGTACTTTGTATTTACCTAATTATACATAATATTTCCTTCACCAAATCTAAGTTCCTTGATTGTTTTTCAATTACAACTCTGTAGCACTACTGCCTGATATAATCTTAAAACATAATAAGTAGTGTCTATTATAAATAAATGCATATTCAAGTTCAAGATGTGACTTTCAAACATTCTCCCTGGATGGAGTATCACTTAATTAGTTTATTGCTTTTATGTAGATGACTCCTATATATTCCCAGCTCTAATCTCTCTGAACTCCCATTATACATCTTCAACATCTTTCAAATTGAATATACCAAAGACATCTTTGTTCATTATGTCTAAAACTAAAATCATCCAATTTCTACAAACCTCACTGCTCTTGCAAAGAGCAGTTGTAGACATCACCATCCTCCCAGCTACCTGGGTTTGCAACCTTGGCATTATCTTTTTTCTCCCTCTCCCTCTTCCCACATAGCCACTCAGATGTTACACCTTGTTCCTACCTCAGAAATATCTCTTCCTTTCTTAACTACTCTAAAATGCTAACCTGGAATTTAAACCCTCAACTCTTTTAACCCAGTTCTATAGCAATGAGCTAATTGGCCTCCTTGCCTTAAATTTCTTTTTTTTTTTAATTTTTTTTTTTTTTTGCTTTTTGCTGAGGCAATTGAGGTTAAGTGACTTGCCCAGGGTCACACAGCTAGGGCATGTTAAGTGTCTGAGACCAGATTTGAACTCAGGTTCTCCTGACTTCAGGGCTGGTGCTCTATCCACTTGCGCCACCTAGCTGCCCCCTTAAATTTCTTTATAACAAATTATAACCCCCAGAACTGAAAACATAATTTCCCTCAAGTACAGAGCTGATCATGTCATTTTTCTATTCAACATATTAAGTATAAACTCTTCTATTTAACTTTCAAAGCTAATCTGGGTAATCTTGGTAATCTGGGCCCAATTTATTTTTCCAGCTTCATTTCACATAATTTTACTTCCTAAACTTTGGAGTTCAACCAAACTGTTTTTCACCCACTTCATTTCTCACTTGCATACCTGTACCCCACAACTGAACTCTATCACTTCCACAACGCCACCTCTTAGAATCCCATGGTTATTTTTTTCCAAGACTCTACTCTAAGCATACTGTTCCTTATCCTCTCAACTGTCAGTTACCTTTTCCCTAGAAAGATAACTTGCACTGATTTTGAACATACCTACTTTGAACATACATGTCTCTCCCAAAAGAATAATATAAGCTCTTTGAGGACAAGAACTATTTCAACTTTATCTCTGTATTCCCCGTCATCTAGCACATAGTAGGCACTTAAAAATGCTGACTGATGGTAGAAACTTACTTAAACTTCTTACTCCTACCTCTAAGGATTATGGTTATAATAAAGCAACAATATGACTATTAATATTAAAACAAAATGTAATGCAGCTTCCTTCTTAAGAGAAATTACCTGCAAAGAACTGGAGGGAGCTCTGTACTTTCTTCTATGTCATCTTCTAACTGACAGAATAGCAGCCACTTCATAATTAACTCTTTTAATGAGCAACCTTGATTTATTTCACAAACACTTTGATCCATTTCTACTTTTGACATCTCTGGAACTATGCAGGACATCAAGGCTAATGACAAACAACATACTGCAGGACTTAAAAAAAAAAGAACAATTTATGTTAAGGAGAATACAATCATTTATACATTAAAAGAATATAAATAGATTCCTTAGCAAATTGCTTAAATCTGTCATATCTTAATATTTAACTATTTCAAATTATAAGACCCATGATAATGGTTAGCATGATTAACAGGAGGTAAATGATTAAAGAGTTTATTATTTCTGAAATAATAAAATGATCACATGAGAAACAATATAATTACTTGAGAAATAGTAATTCCTTAATATCTATGATCATGAAAATAAAGGATTACTATGTGAGTAAACAAGTTACAAATTACAAGTTGGATCCAATATTCAGAAGAAATTCTTCATCTTTGCAACAACTCTCTCTTTACTTTTGCTGAAGTCAAAATCACATTTACTAGGGTTATATTGACTTTTCATGACCAAACTACAAAAACTCATGAAGTAAAGCAAGCTTGAAGAGAAAACTCTTAAGTCAAACTACAGGAATATTATATGAGGCTCATTAAAAAAAAAATTCTTAATTTACAAAGTAGAAGTACAACATATTATCATTACCGAGAAAGTCTACAAGCTGAACCTGTAAATATCTTCCATAGTTCTCTGTCAACCTCAACCAAACTTCCTTCAATTATGGCGCCAAGTAAGCCAAAGTTTTCAGCCTGTATTTGTTCAGAACTTATACTGCGAAAGGTAATGGACCAAATTTTATTCCAAAGTTTCAGGAGATCTGACTTGTGTGAGGTTTCCAGATCCAGTTTCTTGCCTTGACACAATGCAAGTTTGATGAGGCATCTTAACACATATGGAATACGTTCCCCTCGTCGCTGCTGGGATAGAAACTGGTGTAGTATTGTCAATAATGGTGCAAGTTCACTGTTAGGAAGACTTTCAGGATACTTTGCTATTAATTGTGTTGTAATCTGTAACCTTAAAAAAGAAAGTCCCAAGATGATTAATTTGAAAAAACGCTTGTTTTTAATAATATTAAAAGCAAACATATATATATTACCTCACATTTTACAAAGTACGTTATCTCTCAGAGTATTTTATTTGATCTGCATAACAATTCTATTAAGTAGATATTAAAATGATCATTTTATAAATGAGAAAACAGGCAGAGACACAATTAGTTAAGGAAAAGATTTGCTATTCCTTCTCTGAATCTGCCCATTTGTTAATTACTAACTTACTTTGCATTTATATAGTTTGTGTTGATTTATCTCTATACATATGTTTTCTGTACCAAGTAAAATCTAAGCACCTTTAAAGGAGGGTTTGTTTCAGTTTTTCATCTTAATACTTGGTACATGAATAAAGTTTAATGGATGTGTGTTGAATAAACGAATCTCATTGGAGCCTTACATCATCCCTACAAATAAAGCAATACTTTCTCTATTATACTGAAGAGGAAACATAAGCTAAAAAGCTTAATGTCTTGTCCATAACACATGGCTACTAAATGTGAGAAATTTCCATCACTATGCACTACACCAAACTCCCAAGAAATAGGCCCCCAAATTTAAAACAATTTTTTGAAAGTTGTTTTTTATTTAATTTAGTTCTCAGAAAACAATAGAAGGATAAATATTAAAGCCTAGGAAAACAAGTCTACTACCACAATTCATCTGGCCTCAGGCCTTTGTGGATTCTGAAATGCTTTTCATTAACTTAAGAAACTTTAAATGTCTATCATATCAAGACACTGTACTAGATGTTAAAGATAAGATAGTAAAAATACAAAGTCCCTGCACTCAAGGAGTTTACATTTTATAGTAATGAAACCATGTATATACAAATAAACAAAATCAAATAAATTTAAAGAGGAAGAGACTTTTTTCTCCTATTTACAAAGTTTCTTCAGGTACCTACACACTAATAATGATGGTTGGGAATATAAGAACCCAATTAATTATTTAATAGCTATCTAACTTTGGGCAAATTATTAACTTCTGTTTAGTCATTTTCCTCATCTGTAAAATGGGGATAATAGCATTTATTTCCCAGTTAAATCAAATGAGATATACATAAAAATCCTTTAAAAACACAGTAGCAAGTACATAGTAGGCACTACATAAATGCTAGCTATTATTATTAAAAGTATAACAAAAAAAATTTAAACATATAACCTCTAAGAACCAAACATACTCAACAGATGGTTATATTTATTTTATAAAGCTAATAAAAGTTTACAAACAACAAATAAAAAATTAGGTAATGTCGACTAATAAATGGCTTTCTTTCACAAGACTATAAATACTCACTGATATTTTAAAGTAATTTTTATAGAAGTTGGGCAAGTCTATTAAATAAAACTTTTAAACACAAACATGAAACTAAAGAAAACAGTGAACAAGAAAAAAGAATTAAGATACTTTACCACGGCACAAGATCAAAATCATTCTGTGATTTTTGAAGATAATCTTTAATAACTTCCCAACCTAATTCTATTTTTCTCCTTTTGCTTGGTGTACTGTCACTACAAATATCTCTTGGTGATGTCCCATAAGACTGAGAGATTTCTAGGACTCTGGTATCTTCACTGAAGACCTATTTCAAATAAAAAGTTACACAAAGAGAAAGCTAGCTTATAAAGTTTGAAAAAACCCAGCACAACATTTTTCTCAAATGGAGGGAAAATAGAAGCTAAGGGCCAAGAATAAACAATTATAATACTACAACTACATATGATAATCTTGAAAAAGGTTTTGAATACGACACTTTTACTATGCTGAAAAATACCTATGGAATACTGAGATAAACAAAGAATTACCAAAAAGCATTTAACTAAAGAAAAAAAGATATGTGCAATAGTGCAAAATGCCCAAAGTAAGCTGATTCAAATATTTAACAAATAGTTCTATGTGGAAAGAAGAATTAAAAAATACTCCATCTCCTATAGATTATATTTTTGGAAAACAAGCATATATTATGTCACATTGTTTACTGAATCAAAATGGAAAATAGTTTAGAATTACTACCTAATGAACATTTAGAAAGAAGTTATTGTAAAGAAAATGTCAATTATTCAAAATATGTTGAAAAGATGAAAGAAACATGAAAGACATTCTGAATAATTTTATGCCTCTTTCTCACAAGAAAATATAATGGAAAGTTAACAAGGAACATTATGACCAAAAGAGCTACTATACCTGGTGACAAACATCTGCCATTAATTCAACCAAGTTTTCCTTGACAGCAATATTTCGACATCCAGAAGAATATTTTCCTCTGCTTCCTATATGACTTATCTCATTCAATAGTAGATCATATAAGCTGTATAAAATATTTTGCCATTTTGCTGATTCATAAGCTCCTATTTACAAAAAAATATAGTTTCTACTCAGTTCCATTTTCAATAGCCAACAATTAAAAAGATACCTATATATGTATACATACATGTGTGCATGTGCACATAGAGAAAAACAGACAATGGATTCTGACATCTTCATTTCCAATCTTGACTTTTTAAAATCACCTATCTCAGGATTGTTGTAAGGATAAAATGAGATAAAATTTATGAAGTGTTTTGAAAATGTTAAAAACATTGGTATCTATATACTGAATATACTGTCACTTTAACATGTCCAATCTTAAAGTCATCATCTTTCTCACTATCTCAATCAATTTCTAACAACAGTTACCTTTGTTAATATGATTGACTGTGCTTTTATATCTCCAACACTTACTATAATGACTACTGCTTAGCAGGGGCTCAATACATAGTTGTTAAACTGAAATGAAGTGATGGTACTATATCTTGGCCTCTTAGGCTTAAAAAAATCCACTGGTTACTTGGGCTTGAACAAATGGCTAATATGTTTTTATTGTGAGAATTTTTTATGTTGTTTATTAATTTTCCTAGTCTAATTTCTAACTTCAGACTTAATGTCTGAAAGTAGCAGTAATTAGGTGGTACCATATTACATGGAGCAATTGGCCTGGAGTTAGGAAAAACTGAATTTAAAACTAGTCTCAGATATTTACAGGTTGTATGACCATAGCTAAGCCATTTAATAACTATCTCCTTTAATGTCCTCAACTGTAAAATGGGGAGGCACCTAGTTCCCAAGGTTGCAAGCATCATATAGATATTTATAAAGTTCTTAACATGGCGCCTGGCTCATTGTAAACTCTCAGTAAATTCTTATTTTTTATTTTTGATGTTAGGGCCAGGATCTGAGCAATTTTGGAGAGAAAGTCTGATCTAGTCATCTTGTTTTGTCTATTTAGGGTTATGTTATTCCAAGACTGCAAGATCAGCTCTAAGAACTTACAAGCTTTCAGGGCTCCCAAAACAGTCTAAATCAAGGCAACCACTGATTGCTGCCCTCTTGGTCTTAGTTCTATAAGTTCCTGACTTGACTGTGGTTCTGAACAACATCAGACTTGCTGCCAGACTTAGTCCCTGTCAGCCAGATAGGAATTATACTGGTTCAAAATGACAGAAGTGTAGACTCCCTTTCCTTTGGTCTGAGAATCCGACTCAGGTTATTCTTCAGCAGTTTAGAAACTGGAAATGAGGTTCCACTCAACTCCTGAAGAATATTTTCCTCTGCTTCCACAATGTAACCACTTGCTCTACTCTCAGTACCTAGTCTAAAACTAGCAACTGTCATCAACTCGGTCCTCAGTCCACCCTGGATCTATGACCTGAAATTGGGATGGGCGACAAAGCTGTGAATGGCAATAATTTAAATACAGTGATCAGATATGTATTTAGGAACTCCTCTTGTCCTGGTGCCCAGCCTCTCTTTGGGGAGTGGAATATTCAACACAATTGTTCCTAGTCAGACCCCTTCCTCAACATCTGCCGATTTCTCTATTTCCCTGTGACATGGGATAGAAAAATAATTCACTGTGACTTTTTTGTTGTTTAAATTTCCCCATCAGTCTTTTTTTTCTTGATCTGCTTGGAAATTTTGGGGTAGAGTTCAAGGTATTACTTTTTTCTCCTATACCATTTTGGCTCCATCTCTCTGCCATCAATTCTTATTTCAAAATATTCCCTTTATTTCCACCCAGGTTCTCATTATTTCATATCCGTTATTGCAAAGAATACTCCACTTTGGTCTTTTCTGCAAATTGGGAGAGAAACTCTGCAAACTAGCCTTCTTACCAACCACAGACATAGGACTTAAAGCACCTATTTGTCAAGTCATTCTCCTGATTAAGTTTTTATAATTGTCAACTACTCTGTGCATCTTCAAAGCCTTCAGTAATTTGGCTCTGCTCCACTTAAGCCAACTTTTTAACTCCTACTTCTTCAAAATGTGAACCCATCATTCAATACAACAGTCCTGTCTTCTACAAATATCAGATGGGAGACAAAAGTTCACCTCCATGACTCTCTTCCTGCCCTTTTGCCTATATTAATGTTCAATATTTTTCTAGTTAAATATCCTTGTAGACATCATCCAGATTCTACTTCCTATAAGCAACCTATAATCTCTCCCTTCATTGAATTAAAACTATTGATAGCACTACTCGGCATTTAATTATAGTCTTTTATTCTTTTTTAATTGTTTCATATATGTTTATTGTAATTTTCCATCCAGACTTTACAGGCAGTGTCTTTTACTTATTAAGGCCTTATAATGTCTAGCACTGTTCCAGGAATACAGAAGTTTATCAATATCTATTAAGGATCAATCAAAGAATGAAACTTTCTAATTCTAACACAAACATCAATTGACCCTGGGGAGATAGAGGGAATAAAAGGGGGAAAAAATAATAAAGTTAAAAAGTGCATAGCAGAAAACAAAAAGAATAATCTACAAGGAAGCAGAGAAAAGATGGACATTCATGAATACAATTTCTTTTATTATTACGTTTTCTTGAAATGGAAATTTATTGTTATATATTTTTGAATCTTCCCGATGTTCTGCTAGACACATGATGTTTATTCTGTTTCTATTTTCCTTTTCTATCTTTTTTTCTATTCAGATTTTTCTTATTTTGCTTTTATTTCATTTTTTTTTAAAAAGTTAAAAAAAATTAACAGATGAATATCCACCAGATAAAAGAACCTAGGGACCCATTTTGGCATCAGTATTAATTTTATTAATCCAAGACTCAGAGGGGCTCTCAACTTGGCAATAATTGTTAGTGACAAATTGGAAACGATCATACTCTTTTTTTTTTTTTTTGCTTTTTTGTTGAGGCAATTGGGATTAAGTGACTTGCCCAGGGTCACACAGCTAGGGAATGTTAAGTGTCTGAGATCACATTTGAACTCAGGTCCTCCTGACCTCAGGGCTGGTGCTCTATCCACTGCACCACCTAACTGCCCCCGTAGTCTTTATTTGAATTAGACATGAGTAGATTTAAATAGTTTGATGAGTAAGCAAATTAAAAACAAAAATAAGAGTTTTCTTATACCTTTTTCTTGAGTTTTGGCTCCTTTTGGATGATGAAAACGAACTTGTAGATGAAATAATTCAATAATTACATCCTTCAAAGAATCATTTGGTCTTTGTTGAGACCATATGTAAAGCACAGTAGGAAGGATTTCTTCTCCTAATTTACAAACTCGAATACGAAAGTTTACAGCAAAGACCTTAAGAAAGATATTAAGGGCAGCCAGAATGTGATTCAAACCTGCAGAGCTTTTTTCCTGCCTGCAATACAAGAAACCAAAAACAAATTATTATATAAAAGAAAAAGTTTTTTGTTATTTATACAATCAATTTGAAGATAATTAAGAAATTACAGGGGCAGCTAGGTGGGGCAGCGGATAGAGCACCAGCCCTGAAGTCAGGAGGACCTGAGTTCAAATCTGATCTCAGACATTTAACATTCCCTAGCTGTGTGACCCTGGGCAAGTCACTTAACCTCAATTGCCTCGGGGGGGGGGGGGGAGGAGGAATCACACAAAGATGGAAATGACCCAAAATATTTATTTCAAAATCCTTAGTGCCTCAGTTTAAGAAGAACGAAAGTTGTCCATGAGCAGGGACATTTTGTGTCTTTGTATCCCCAATACTTCACTGTGTCTGCACCGAGGTAGTACTTAATCAATGTTTGTTGATTACTGAAAAGTTACAGGAGAACTCCATGTGTCCAAATCATTCTGTATACCAATAAAAAATGATCTATTTATAAGATACAAAAGTCTCACTTTTTTCTTAGCCAAAACAGTGGCCAGTCATCGTTATCCAATTACATACATAAAATACATTCCAAAGCATTTCACATGCATTTTCTTGATTTTTTTTTTCCTGATTTCTACTTTTACCTTGTTCCTGTGCCATTTGTAGTTTTCGCCATACTAATTTAAACTTCATTGTTTCTATCTTTGATATATCAAGTCTAATTACTGTGAGCTAGATGAAGGCAAGATTTACATCTTATAATTATTTGTATAGTCAATATCTACTACTGGGTTGTGTAGAAAAGCACTTCCTCAGCACAGGAGTGCAGTACCTAAATATTGTAAACTAATTGAGAAACCCTAAAGTAAACCCACTGTCACTTCACTTTGGCTCTCAGACTATGAGTTCATATTATCAAAAGGTAACTTGGTATGTACAAGATATACAAAGAAAAATGAGAGGTAACCTCAGAAGGAATGGTACTTGAAATAGAGAGAATCAGGCAAAGTCTCTCTCAAAAGGTAAAATCAGAGCTAAGATTTTCAAGAATCCAGGAACACAAAAGAGGCAGAAGTGAGAATGAATATTCAAGAAATGACGAAGAGCCAATTCAAAAGCACTGAGAAGGGAAATGGGTGCTTTATGTATTGAACAGCAAGCATAACAATGTGGCAAAATCACAAAATATGTGGAGGGGAATAAAGTGTAAAAATAAGGAAAAGCAGAAAAGAGCCTAGTTAAGAACCAATCAATTTATCAGGTAATTATCAAGTACCTAGTAAATGTAAGACACTGAAGTGGTTAACTACTAGAAAGCTTGAGAAGAAGAGCCCCGAAAAAAGCTTCATCCTTTAAGCTGGTGCTAATGCAGTATCTTCAAGGATGGAAGAAGCGAGGAGGGAAGGAGTACACTCAAGTATGAAAGATAGACAGCCAGGGCCAAGAGACAGAAATCAGAGAAGCAAGAGTGCAAAGAACAAAAAGAGAGAAGTACAGTTTCTCAATCACTAGGGACAGGAGAGAAAATAATGTCCAATGAAGCTGCAGAGATGAGTTGGAGCAAAGCTGGGAAGGTCTTTTAAATAATGCTAAAGAGAATCAAATATATTTTAATCTAGGGGCAACAAAGCAAAGAGTTTACTAAGTAAGGGAGTGACATGGTCAGATCTATTTTTAATGAAAATAAACACCAAAATCATTAAAAATTACCTTGCACACTTCATGGCCTTTGAAAAAAATTCAAAAAATTTTAAATTTATTCCATCGGTCTGGGAACAGCATCCTCTGGTTACAGTTTGAATTATTCTAGCCACTAAAACTCTATTAATGTCTTTAGACTGCTTGAGATACAATGTACAATACAGGGCCAGAAGTTCTAAAAAAAAAAAAAAAAAAAAAAAAAAGAAAAATTCAAAATTAGTTACAAGACTAATTTCTTTTCAATCATTTTAAAGCATTTCTTTTAAATTAGAATGTTAAAAGTTTTAAGTGAATTAAAATGTTGCATATTACAATTAAAACATTCACCTATAACAATGATGGCTTGACATTTTTATTAAATTGTTGAAAAAATTATCCACAGTTCCTCAATAAGCATTGACTGAATTGAATATATATACCCAAAAGAGTTGTTTTCAGGAGTTGATCACTATTTTTAAGTTTAAAACCCAAGAAATTAGGGTTTAACAGCATATGGTCTTACATTCCATAAAGAACACATCTTCAGCAGAAAATAAATAACATTTGTTATGTTTTATTGCTATGTGGGACTAGTCAGTGGTGGAGTGGCTGTGGAAAGGCAGGCCAATGAACTGATCCAATCACTTTGGAAAGTAAATTTGAAAGTAAAAATGTGATTAAAATGTCCATTTTCTTAGAACTAAAAAGAACACACTCCACGGCATATACTCCAAAGAGTAAAATGAAAAAAAGAAAAATCCCACAGAATCCAAAAAATTTATGGTAGCACTTTTTTCATAGCAGAAGAAAACTGGAAACAAAACAGAAGCCCACTGATAAGGGAATAACTAAATAAAGCGTGGTACTTGAACATACTCTTCAATTAGAAATGAATATAATCACACAGGAAGATTTATATGAAATAAAATAAGCAGAACTAGGAAAAAAACATAAGATAACAATCCATATCCTATAAAAACAAAACTATCAAAATCACATGCTAATGACCAAGTCCAGCCCCACAGAAAAGACATTTGAATATATCTCTTTACTTTCTTCGCAGATGAGGGAGAACTGTGGGTACAGAACCCTGAATATAGTATCAAACTTTTTCAATGTGTTAATTTTGCTGAACTTTCTTTTTTATTATTTGCAATAAAAGTTGGGTCTCTGGAATAGGAAAGGGAGAATATATTGAGAAATGCAGGTGGTAGAAAAATAAATTAATAAAAATGCATTTTTAAAAGAAAAAGAAAGTAAATCAATAAGGTGAATCAATTTTCTTTACATATAAGTGATTAAGAAACCCCCAAATTTTTGTGATTTCAAAGGGAAAATAAATATTTTCAGGTACATAACATCATCATGGTGTTTAAAACAAAATACTAATCCCTATTTGGCAGTCTTACCTTCCTTTTCTCAGAATTCTATTTTCCTAGGTATTATTTATTTCAACAACATTCATTCCTATAAAGTATGTAAGGAGGTAATAGGATGCTCTATATTAAGGAATTAAGTCAAAAGAGTAAAATATGTTGCCTAAGTTCATGGTAGAGAGGCAGTAATACAGCAGAAACAGAGCTGATGTTGGAGACTTAAGTCTCAAGTTCACTCCACACAAATACCAGCAGTATGGGCAAATCAATTAATTTCTGAGTACCCTAGGCAACTCTCTAAGTTACATACTAATGAAAAAAGAGGCCTGAAATTAAAAAAAAAAAAAAAAAAAAAAGAGATTAAAAAACTGGGAATTTCATCTATTAACTGTGGGCTGTGGGCAAGCCGCCTATCTCTTCTGGGACTTTGTTTTTCTCATGTATAAACTGAGGACTATGACAAGGTCTCTTGCAGCTTTAAATCTACAATCCTATGATCAGATTTTAGAGCTGGACTGTGGATAGTTGTGGTCTGCTCTGTCCACAACAGTAGGAGTATCAAAACTCAAATAGAAACATGGATCACTAAATTAGCCCTAAGGATCACTGAAGCAACATGCTGACTTAGAATATCATATATTAACATTTTAAATTTGTCTTATTATATTTTAGTTGTTTTATTAAATATTTCCAATTACATTTTAACCTCATTTATACCCTATCTGGCAGGCTGAAGGGCTCCCTGTTTAACCCTTTATAATGCAGAACTCTGCTTCATTTTACAAACATGATTACAACTATCTGTTTTAATGGCTATAAAAGGAGTAATAAATTGTGCTTAAGAAACTATTTATTGAGTTAATATTCACTTGCACAGAACAAATATTTAAAAAAGAAATTTAACTATTTAAAAGTTGGCAAGAAAGTCCGAGATTAGTCTTTACTAAGTTGAAACGCTGAATAGATAAAGAAACTGTAAAATACAGATTTCTTACTGAAAGTAGAGAAAAGGTAGGTAAGCTTAGCTTCTGCTTAGAATAAAAAGAGAGAGGTATGAAAAGAGAGTTTATAAGATTTATTGGTTTTCCTTCATCTTCTCTATAGTGATTAGAAAAAGGAAAAATGGAGGAATAGGTTATGATAGGAAGACTTAACAAGTAGACTTGAGACCTAAAAGGATCAACTGAAAAGGTAAAGTAAGATACAAAAACACTTATTTCCAAGCCTCTAAAAGCTGACACCACCTGAGCATTCTATAGTCAAAACTTTAGAAATTGTTGGTACGGTCTTAGGATCAGAGACTGAGAGATGAAAAGAAACCTAAAGGCTATCTAGTCCTACTTTTGATTTTACACATCAGGAACCTGAGGCTAAGAAAGGTTTGTTTAGTCCAAGTCCATTCAGATAGTAAATGGAAGAGGTAGAAATCTCCCAAAACAGTGGGTTTTTTTTTCACCATTAACAGACCTAGTCCTACAAAAAGTATAAAATAAAACGTGAGGATAGTAGATCCTGGAAGGGAAATCACAGAATTTCTTTACAAATAGCTTGAAAGTTAACTACTTTTTTCTGAGCAGAGATTTTTATATTCCTTACAAAAGCACATGTTAGGAATATCACATTTCTGATTTTTATATGCAAGTTATAAAGCTATAGTTCATTAAATATTAACTTGACTAAGAAATTAGCCTAATACTTCTTTTCTTGTCTTAACTGCACATTCATATCCATTTAACAAATCCAAAATCAAAATGGGGCAATTCAAAATATAGGTAACATGATTCTAGGAGCATAGCAAGAGCCTGAGGTGTTAATTTCATGTGATTTTTTTTTTAACCCATTACATAAAATACTAAAGAATTAAAAAAAAAAAGAGAGAGAAGAAATGTGACAACTCAGGAATATGAATTTCCTGAATGCTGCATGCATTATTTATTTCATCAAAGTGATTCCACACTAAAAAACTCACAAACAACAAACTAGAAGGAACATACCTGACCAATGATGCTGAGATACTTCGCACCAGTATTTCCTTACTGAAAGAATGTCCTTAAGCAATATATTACTATAATCAGCTCCGTAGGTTGTTCCACTGGAGGAATCCTTCACTATGACCATGACATAATTTAGAAGCTCTTGACATTTCAATCTGGGGGCTCCTAGTAAAGAAGAAAAGATCAGGAGCAATGAAAATATGATGAATATAAAAATAAATTAGTAATATTATATGCCTTTGACTATAACACTAATTAAGGAATAGGTAGCAAACATTTATTAAATTCTAGCTTAAATAAATGAAACTATAATAACTATTTCTAAGCAAGGTTGAAATTAATCTACAAAGAAAGAATTTAAGAACTAAGTTTAACAGTACAACTAAGCTTGGAGAGAGAATACTTAACCTACAAAGAAAATAAAATGGGCACAGTACAGAAACTTGGATTCAGGAAGACTAGATTTTGAAAACTGCCTGAGACTTCCTAGCTGAGTAACTTTAGGCAAAGCCCTTAACTTTTTGTGCCTCACTTTTCTCATCTGGAAAATAGGGATAATCACAATCCCAATTCCAAATGTTATTTTAGATAAAATTAAATAATATATACATAGTCTTTACATCCTTTAAAACCATATATAAATACCAGCTGTTATCATTATTAAATATTTAGCATTTGTGTGCATGAAAACAAATATTTTAAATAAAAGCAAATGCCATTTCCATTTAAGTTCTATATAGATTATCTGGTTCTAGCAGTTAAAATTAGATAACAATAAAACTGCACTTCTATTATATTCCCCTATAATTTATACTTTTCACTTAGATGGAATGGAGGTATTATTGAAATTTCTGTGTATTTTTTTTTAAAAAGGTCTTTTTTTGTTACATTTTATATTCCATACTTTTCCTACCTTCTCTCCCTATCTTGCACTAGAGAAGGTCAATATTTGACTCTTGTTTATCAATATATGTAAAATTATACTATGAAGACTTTAATTTATCAACAGTTTCTCTGGAAGTAGATAGCATCTTCCTTCCTAGGTCCTTTGTAGTTCATTTGAATATTTATAATACTCAAAATAACTTGATTGTTCACAATTATTCTCGAAACTAAATTGCTGTTATTGGATACATTGTTCTCTTGGTTCTGCTCATTTCACTTTTTATTATTTCATACAAGTTTTTTCACACTTTTCTAAAATCAACCAGCTTATCATTTTTTACATCACTATAGTATTCTATAATACTCATATGCCAACTTCTTTAGCCATTCCCCAATTGATGGACAAGCCCTCGATTTCCAGTTCTTTGTTACCACAAAGAGAGCTGCTATATTTTAGAACAGACAAGTGCTTTTCTTTTTTCCATGATCACCTTGGGAAAGAAATTTAATAATGGGATTGCTGGGTCAAAGGGTTTCCAGTCTTACAACTCTTTAGACACAACGCCCTCAAAATAGGATCACTTAAATTTTACTATTACAGCATATGGCTCATATAGTCACCTTATTGTTGGATATTTACAAGCCTCAATAAGCACTTGTTAAGCCTTTAGTATATACAAAAAACTGTGCCAGAGCCCAGGAGGAGCTATCCTATATCAAAACCCTAACACACTTGTACTCTACTCTTCTCTCATGGAGCTTGCAATCTAATCAGAGCAGCTTGTGGGGCAAGTGTGGATCTGGAGTCAGAAAGATCTACGTTCAAATCCTCCCTCAGCCACTTATTTATTAGTGGTGAGATCTTAAACAAATAATAAAACCTGTCTGCTTTAGTTTCCTCATCTTTAAAATGGGGATGATAACATCTTCCTCCCAAGGTGGTTTTGAGAATTAAATGAGATATCTGTACGGCACTTTACAAACTACAGGGGCTATATAAATTATCATTATTTATATTGTTGTTGTTGGGAAGACGTATCTAACAGTATAAAACAAACACAGACGAGCCACAAGATATAAAGCAAGCTGAAGTAAAGAAAGAACATTTCTTCTAACTGGAAAGACTTCATAGAGGAAGAGGCATAATCATAATAAAAAATAAATGACAATAACTAGTAGTTATATAGTACTTTGAGATTTGCAAAGCACTTTAAAATTTTTAACTCATTTTATCTTCACAATGCCCTAGGAAGCAGGTACTACTATAACCCCCATTATATAGATAAGAAAAATTAGGCAGAGAAAGGTTAAGTGACTTCCTCAGAGTCCCAAAGTTATTAATTATCTGAGACAGAATTTGAACTCTTGAACTTCCTGACTCTTGGTCTAGCCCTCTACCTACTGCACTACTTAGATAAATCTGAAACAAGGAATAATATTTCATCAAATCAAGTTAGGAAGACATTGTAAGACTAGGGAATAAAACAAAGGCACAAGAAACTGAAGTAAAGAAATACAGACCATGAAGCAGAAATAATAAGTGACACAACCCCAGCATAGAGAATAGAGAAGTATGCATATAAAACCTCAAAATTTCATAGCCAAATAAAACCACTTCCTCTATTTTATAGATGAATAAACAGAAGATGCAATATATTATACTCATTTGTGTCAGGAAAAATTAAATAACAGCTGAGATAAGGACAAAATCAATTTTACTTTTCTTTTCTAAGTAATTTTTTCCCCCAAAGGATTTTATGAAACTGTCCAAGTTCTGTTGAAGTTGCAATCTTTGTCAGTACTGATAATAATTATGTTGATGAAAGCACAGCTCTTTTGAAGTACAGAAATATAAGAAAACAAATGTTCTAACTGGTGATGAAATACACAATTATAAACAATACTGAGAACATTATATTTATGATTCTATATTACTCTACTACTTTTTCTTAACTAATTAATTTTATTAAGAAAAAGAGTATTCCAATATACTACTGCATCCAATTTAAAAAGAAATCATAGCAAAGACTGTACAAGATAAGAGAATATAAAGTAAGGATGACTCAAACAAGCTACATTGTTTTAATTTGTCATGAAACTATGAACTGTCCAACTGGTTTTGGAAAGCATTATCTAATTACGTGATAAAAAATACAAAATTATCTATATCTTTTTTGACCCACTGATACTACCTAGGTTCATACTCCAAGGAGATTACTAATTAAACACTCATCTGTACAAAAAGATTCGCACAGCTCTAACTTCTAAAAAAGATGGAAAGAAAATATATGCTAAGAACTATACAACAGCTGAATAAATTATGAATTTATGAATGTAATAGAACATTGCTGCACAAAAAGGAACAATAAATATTGAGAGTCAAAGTGGTGCAACAGGAAAAGTACATCTGTAAAATAAATAAGTTAAACTAGATGACCTCCCTAAATCTAGGACTATGAATTCAAATAAACACAAGAAAATTTAAGTGATAAAGTAAAACTAAAAAGACAGTAAGCATATTAACTATAACTAAATAAAAGAACATAATTAAATAGAAACAAAAATAAGATCAAATAGAGTGGATAAAGTTGGAACTTCATTGCTCAAGTTATAGATAGTGCATCTTTCCCTCGGTTTTGATGACACTCCTCTAAAATCTGACCAACTTCACAATCCACTTCACAGGACCATTATCTATGTTTCATTCCCCATATGTGGCTGGTCCTGAAACCTATTTTCTTCTTTCTCTGCACTCTTTCTTGGTGATTTAAGCAAGAGTTCAGCAATACTTCTATAAAGTTAACTTGTGAATCTAAAATCAGATCTTTTTCCTAAGCTCCAAATTCCTTTTTCCAATTTCCTGCTGGAAAGCGTCAACTAAATATCCAACAGATACTTTAAAACCAACATGCTTAAAAAAGGACTCATTGACCTTCCCTCTAAACCAACTCTACCTAACTAAATCCCCTCTTTCTATTAGGACCCTCATCTTTCCAGTCACTCAGGTGATTAAAATAATCTATAACCATTCATCCTGCTCTGTTTGAGAAAAAAAAAATATATATATATATATGTACATATATGTATATATATAAAGAAAACAAAATTCATCATTCAAGATCATAATATAGATTATAGTTATATTTGTTTGTAATCACCCAACTTTTCCTTCACCATGTTCAAACTAAAGCAACCGACCATTAGGCAATCCATCAACAAATATATAACATGTCCCTTACTTTTATTTGCACATTTGATGAAGTATTTAACCAAGCTGGTAATTTCTTGCATCTTTTTCTGTCTGGAAGCTTGCGTTGAAGCCGATACATTTGGTTTTGCTGTTCGCAAACATTCTGTTTCCTTCTGGATGTATTTTTGCAGAAACCTTGAAGAAAATAAAATATATTTTTTAAAAATGATCTTCTGCAGAGTTTCCTTTTAAATCTTTCAAGAGTCCATGAAATTAAAAAAAGTATTCTTTTAAGTGTTTAATTTCAACTTTAACTTCAACTCTTATCTCTTTAGTAGTTCTATGGTGAGTGTGAGAAGAAAGAATAGATGCAAACAAGAGATGTTGTAAAGGTAGAAAGGACAAAATCTCACAACCGATTAGATATGTGGTATAAGCACAAGTGAGAAATGACAAGAAAGTTGTGACACAGATTTACAGGAAGAGTGATGGTGCCCTCAACAGTAAAAAGAATTGGGCAGCATTAAGAATTTTGAGGGAGAAAGATGAATCTATTCCGAACCTTCTATTTTCAAGATGACTATGAGACATCCAATTCAAGAAGTCCAAAAAAAAGTTGATGATGTGAGAATGGAGATCAAGAAGATATGAACGCTGAATATAAAGATGTAAACATCTACATAAAAATGGTATCTAAATCAATAAAACCTGGTAAGATAACCAAGTGAAATATATAGAGAAAAACAAGGCCCAAGATAGAAGGGAGGGATATTAAGGGGAAATCTAGGTAATATAAAAACAAAAGATACCTCAAAAAATGTATTTCCTAAAAAATGAGGAAAAAACAATCAACTGAACTTCTACTTTTTTACCAAAAAGAACCATGTGAATTGGTGGAGCAAAATATTTAGCTTCTATTCCAATAACACATTTCCCTTATGTATGTTAAGATCATAGATATTTACTTGTTAGATTTTTTTTTAAACAATCCTTTGATGATTATTACCAAGTGAGTCATAAAAGACATTGTCCCCAAAGGTACTCCCCACTACCAAAGCAAAAAAAATGGAAGAACTCCTTAAAGTTTTAAGGTTTTTCAGATGCTCCTGTTTATATCTAATAATACTAAAATATAGAGAGCTGTTTTAAAAACTCCAGAATGCACTAAGTTCTTCTCAGATTCATGTTGCTCAGAGAAATTAATACAAGAATTCACACAGGAAAACCAAGCAAAAAATGCCTATTAATTGACAAGCAATGTGGATAGAGAGCTAGCTTTGGAGTGAAGATGTCAAGTCCCAATTCTGACATGTTAGCTATATCACAGGATCACAGATTTAAAGCTGGAAGGAACCCAAGAGACCACAAAGACCAACTTTCATTCCATACATAGGAAACTGACATTTAAATCATTCAACCTTCAAGCACTCAAGTTGCAAACAAAGTTCCCTGTTTTAATATAGACAAAGGTCTAAAAACACAAGAAAGCCTTAAATATCACCCAGATCACAGACATTCCTTTATCAGTAGTTAAATTTTGGACAGGCAATTGAGATGAAGAATAAACTTAATCCAAAACCTAACAGAAGAACAAGAACAGGCTTAACTGCATTTAGTTCTTCTTCTTCTAATGATTCTGTTACCAAACTCCATCTTTTCAGTTTTTGAATTCCAATATCTTTCTAGAAATGTTATGTAGCTGGGAATTAAGGAATATTACCAAAATCTCAAATGTAGCAAATCTGCAAGTGATCCAGAGAGCAACACAAAGATATCAAGTATATTCAAGTAGGCTGCAGTAAAAATGATTTGTAGACAAAAAGTAATGTCAAAGGCATCATTCAAGGATATGTATGACTAGAAAAGCAGACTGCCAATAAAATTCAACTAAATTTTAAGTTGTATTCTAAATGGGCTCAGATTTGTTTTTAAGCATTTTTATCATTTTCAAGCTATTGAGTCATTTTTCTTTCAAAAAATTTGACTTTACAATTAGCAAAGACCTGAAAACAAAATAAACACACCCTGGTAAGGAAGTACTTAAGGACATGAATAACATGGAATATTACTATAAAATATAAAGAATTTCAGAGAAGGTAAGACACATAATGAACTGATGCTTAGTGAAGCAGAATGAAGAAAATGATAATCATATTTATAACAACAATGTAAATGGAAAAACAAAAAAAATCATCTCTTTCCCTTCTTTATAGAAGACACTCAATAGATACACTTACAGATACCTTCATACTCTGCTGATAGGTATGTTAATTTTGCTGAGCTCTTTTCTTTTCTATCAAATTTTTTTCTTTGTAATAAAGGATGGTTCTTTGGGTAGGGGAAAGTGAAGAAATTTATTCCCCCAAAATAAATCATATAAAAATCAATTTTAAAAATTACAACTTCTATTTACAAAGCTGGATAATGATTCATGGCTTTAATGGGTTATATATCTTTTTACTTCAAATTAATTATTCTTGCCAAATGAATGCTGTTGCAACTTTCTAACAGTCAATTTTTTTCTTATATTGGCATAAGTAATTTTTAATTGAAATACTATAACATTATTCTCATTTTCTTCCTAGTTAAATCCCTTTCAATTTATCACACATTTTAATCATGTTGGGAACATTACTTATTGATGAGTTTATATTATTTCATAAAATCTTTGGAGTTATAAGACACCTAACCAGTTTTATTTACACACTGCAATTGGAAATCATAAAATAAGATCAGTATCCATCCCAACAACTCAATTAAGTGTATTTTTGTAACCTACATGGAAGATATTAAAACATTTAAAAAAATAATATTTTACTTAGCAGTTGACAAAAGAAAAATATGATCCAATTTTTAATCTTAAGTTCTTTATATAAAAATAATACTTTTATAATATTTTGAACTAATTACAACTTAGCAAGAAATTATTTTGTGCAAAACACTGAGTTAAGCTCTTTAGAAAATGGTAATATAATGTCTAATGAATGAAAAGAAAATTAATGGTGACATTAAATTATACAAATGATGACTGGAAAATGAAGGAGTAAAATATAATTAAAAAAAAAATTACCTAAAAACAGCATCCCAGTTCAAGTATTTTCCTTGTCTAGAATCAGAATTGCGATCCAAACGTTTAACTGTTTCAGGATCTCGGATCAAATGTTTGAATTTCTCAACTTCCTTCTGAAAATATATTTAAATATGAGTTATTGTTAATCTACAACTTCGAGATGAGAACACTATATAAATCGATGTCATACAATACCCTTCGTTCTGTAGCTCTGTCATTTTCAAGTTGACGACAGCAAAGTAGTAAATCATGTAAATCGAGACTCATGTTCAAGTTGTTAATCCACGCAACAGAGATCTATAAGGAAAAAAACAAGGTAATATTACAAAACATTACACAAATTAAGCATAAAATAGAATAACCAGAGTCTACTGTTTAGTTGCTCCTAAAAAATTTCCACTTTGCTAGTAAGCATGGAATCACGCTAGTGCAAGTAACATAAGACTGAGCTTTGGCAAGAGATAATAAAGATACGACAAGATGACAGAACAGTCTAGTGCTGAAATGGCTAATAATTGGGCTAAGATTGGAGAGAGAGGAAAGTAAAGTCAAGGTAGGAATAACAGCCTAGCACACTCTGAAGAGGTTAACAAATTGAAGGATTCCATGAGAGTGAAGAAAAGGTTTAGTAAATATAAGGAATAGGGTGAGAAATAATCTGTGCAATAGCACTTCCTATAAAATGCCCACTTTCAGGGCAGGAACTGTTTCATTAAAGCCTTGTCTCTAGCATGTGCCTGACACACAGCAGGCATTGCATTTCTGGGAAGTTAAATGATTCACTTGGGGATCTCATCTTCCTTGTGAACAAAATGGAGATACGGGGTGAAGTAATAATAAATTAAACCATTTGATCTAAAGAACAATCATTAATGACTAAATATAAAGCTGAAAGAGCAGGCCTGCTATAGCATAATCCTTGACCCTCTAATAATTAATATATTTAACAATTACTCAGATTATGTCAATAAATGAGCATTTATTAAGTGCCAAATCTGAGCTCTATATTACTTCCACTGGGGATTAAGAGTAACCCCCAATTACTCAAGTAGGCACAGGAAGTCTAGATGAGGAGGGGGGTAAAGGTTAGGAGCGGGTAGGATACAACATGGTAGCTAAGGACAAATATCTGAAGTGTAAAAGAGTAATTAGACATACAGACAAACTTAATGTAAGAAAAATATGTGTAACAGTAACTGCTATCAAGAAATAGTACTGGCTTAAGGAAGTAATGGTTTCTTCTCCTCACAAGTTCTCCAAATAAAAGGCTAGATTACCCTTGCTCTAAGTGTGAAGGAATTCTTCAGTACAAATACATGACCAAAAGGTCCCTTATAACAGATATTCTTTGAATTAAAAGTAGCAGAAGTGGGATTTGAACCCAGTCCAGTTTCCTTCCTCCTTACCTTAATAGACTAAAATAATACTTCAGAATAAATGGTTTCCGCTTACAATAATATAACTATCAACAGATATAGAGATGGGGAAGGAAGAGAAGGGTTTTCATTCAAAACTCAAATGATACATCAATTTCTACTCTAAGCTGGTCTTGATCACCTCCCCAAACCTATTACCTTTTATTCATTCTGTATATGAATACATATTCATGTGTATTTACTTATATGTAGATATGTATATATAATTTCTCTCATAGAATATAAACTTTATGAGGGCAGTTTGTTTCAAATGTGTCTTTGCATAGTCTAGTCCAGCGCCTGACACATAAGACTAAAAAATGCTGATTAATGAACCATGCAAATCACACCCTTTCAATTCCATGTTTTCTCTTTTATAAAATGAGAATACTTGCACTTCCTGTCTCATAGGCTTGTTTTAAGGTCTACAAATTCTTTTTCTTATAGTTTTATAATTATTACTAAAACTAAATTTAATCTCCTTTATATAAAAGCTCTTCCAATATTTTAAAACTTCTATAATATCCTACCTATTATTTTTCAGGATAATCCTTCCCATACTTTTTTAACCTATTTTCTCTTGTAACAAAAAAATTGAAATTTGAAGAAATTAATTAAAATCTTGGACCTATCACTAAATAGTGACTTCTGAGTTTCAGTTACCCATTCATAAAAAGGGGATAATGATCTTTCCATTATCTAAACAGAAAGGTCTTGGGAAAAACTAAGTAATTATAAATGTTAGTTATTTGTGATTCAAACTGAGTAAGCCTGAAGTCCAAGAATATGCAGCTCTGATTTGATAGAAAGCCCAAATTACAAGAGACTCTTCGATCTGATCCAGGTATCCAGTTGATTAATGAGAGGTCATTACAGCAGGCTGGCCCCAAGACATCTTTTTAGCTCCTAAGACTTGCATGGGACACTCCCCCTCATTACAACGTTCCAGGCCTACCACTTTTACTTCTACTTCTAGGAAAAGTAACCTTTTCAGAACTACCATAAATACTTCTGCAAAGAACACAGAATTAATTACCCTAAATAAAGGTTTGGCTTTATTCTCTCTCCCTATCTGTGAGGATTCCCTCATTAGAATATAACTCCAGCAAGAAAAAGGCTGTCTCACTTTAATATACTGGTTGACACAAAATAAGTTTAACGAATGTGTTTTCATTCATTCACCAAAAAGTAGAAATGAATTGTCTAAGAATTTTGGCTTAAAGTTCTGTAACAATACACAAGAGATAAATGAAAATATATGATCTTGGTATAAAAAATTCTTATACAACCCTGACCAAATGGCCAAAGAGCCATGGCACAACAGCTCTGTAACTGCTGTTAACTCTTAAAACAAAAAAAAAAACCAGGTCACACAGGTTATCAAAACCATAGTTAACTAAATATGAAATAAAATAATTGCCGTGTCGGAGTTCCTCCACAAAGTGAATGCAAAGGATTGGTGTAATGCAAAGCTCAGGCCACAGACTGCTCACTAGGTCTTAGCTCTGGAAAACAGCGTGTGTCCTACTAATAAAAGGAGGGGGGAGGAGACATCTTGGCACAGGGATCCTAACATGCTACAATGGGTACACAAATATGGCTGGTAATCTGAGCACCTAGATGGGAAGATGGATAGAGTACTAGGTCTGTAGTTAGGAAAATTTGAGTTCAAATGCAGCCTTAGAAACTCAATACCTTTGCGACTCTAGGCAAGTCTTTCTTATCTATAAAATGGGGACAATTACTCTCAGGATTGCTATTAAGACGAAATAAGATAATAATTGCACAATGCCTAGTACATAGTAACTACTTCATAAATATCAGCTATTATTAATCCTGGGCTTTGCCATTCCGACAAATCACTCAACCTTTCTAGGATGCCAGGTTTTCTTCTAAGGATCCTTTACAACTATACTTTTACTTAGTATGACTGGCAATTACAAAACTGACCGCAATACTCTGCATTTCAGAAACCCTTCAAAAGCTAAGTAGGACTGTCTAAATCCTACAGTAAGACTTCTTAAATATTTTCCACTTAGGACCCCTTTGCACCAGAGAAATTTTTACCCGACTTGAGTATATAAGCATTTAAACAGGTTAACAAATCAAACATTTACTGATAATTATTATTTCAAGACCGACACATTCAGTTTCAGGAGCTTCGTTCTTCAGGAACGTTCTTCGTTCTCATTCCCCACCTCCCAAAGATTCATGGCTTCACGCAGAATCTTTTACTAAAAAAGGAAAACAACAACCTAGAGAACGGGTCACCCTTTTGGGACAGCTTGCTTCAGTCATGCGGACCAGGAACAAAGTTTCCATGAGTCCAGAAAGGAAGTGTGTGTGAATGAGACAGGCAGGTAAGGAAAACAACCAAAAAGAAACCACTAAGAATCAAGAGAGAGGAGATTCCGTGGGAAGGAAGAGCCTGGAATAGAGTGGTTGAAAATGCTGAGCTCGCCTTCTGGGAAGGGAGAAAATAGGAAGGAAAGGGGATGTGGCCACCTTCGCCCACCCCTTCCCAGTGGGATTTAAAGCACTCTCCTCGACTCCGCCCCGTCGTCCACGCCAAGGGAAACGGGGTATCGCAGGTCACTGACGCCAGGTGGGGGCAGGGTAGCAGCGAGCGGTCCTGAGGAAAGGGGGGCTCCAGACCCCCAAATCACAAAGTAAAACCCCCAAAGCCCAAGGAAGAGGGACGCGCTCTTCTTCGCCCCCTACCGCAGGGATCCGAAGGCGGTAGCCTCCAAAAGGAAGGCCGCCTGGGTCCGCCCTCCTCCTTCCAACCTCTTCTCCCCACGGGCAGACGGCTCACAAACGCCACGCTCAAGCTACAGCTCCCACTTCCGGGTTCAAACAACCATCAGCGCGCAGTCTCCTTCCCTGGCGGGAGAATTCAGAGAGGTCATAGCAACTGTGACTCGCTCTGCGCAGGCGTATCACTAGTCCCCTCCTTTCCCCGCCCCACTCTCTTAGGCAGCGGTTCGCTAATAAGATGCGACGATTCAATAGAGGGACCATGCTCCATCAAACACTTCATTAAGATATTCTGCGCAGGCGTATAACCGCTCAACCTCCATTTTTTTTTTCCCCACCCCGCCTTCTTTATGCCTAAGCGGAAATGATGTTCCTTTCACTCAGTGTTGGGGCGGGGCACGTTTCCGCGCCTTTCTTTCTCCCTAGGAGCGATTGGCTGTATTGGAACCAGGGGGCGGAACGAGTTGCCTCGGGGTTCGGCGCCTCAGCTGACGCCTCGGCTGGGACCAAGAGATGCGGTCTCGCTGTTGCTACGCAGAAGGTTTCTGAGACGTGCCCGGGGTCTCAGTCCTTCCAGAGGCCTCATCATGTTGTTACCGTCCGACGTCGCCCGTCTAGTGTTGGGTGAGTGGCGCCTTGGGGCAGGCCGAGCTGGTCCTCGAAAATCCGACTTACCCTTCTACAGAAGGGTGGGGAAGGGCGAAGTAGAGGGAGAGGCTCTGCCTCCCTGCTTCCGAACTCAACCAGCAACCGGCTTCTCAGCCCTGGGGGTGAAGGGAGCCCGAGACCCCCTGGGTCGAGTAGCGCGACACTTCTTTCGCAGGTGCCCGGGAGACAGATGCTCACCTGACGGGAGGCTAGGCGGGAGAATTAGGGCTCGGCCTCGGGGAGGACCCTGACGTGGGGGAGGAGATGGCTCTTCTCTGCCTGCACTCAGTTATCCTCGTCAGAGCCAGACTGGGAGGCCTGAGAGCCGTGGCAGGACAAGCAAGGGCCTTTTGGGGGAGCGCCCACCAGGGCCGCCTGCTGATTTCTAGACGCCTTCCGTCAGGGCCACGGGATTTGGGAGTTCCTCCGGGAGGCATTTGGCTGGCTGGGCCCGACGGCCCCTCGGGCGCTGCCCCACGTTTCTGAGCCACCGCAGTTACTCTTCCAATTCTCTAGCAAGGAGAAAAAGCATTTTTTTCTAACCCTGATCGGATGTTCCTCCACTTGGATAGCTCAGTTCCATTATCCAGCTTGTGTTGCATTGATGAGGTGGGCCATTCCATTTTTGGTGGCTTTATTTTTGTATTTTTTGATTTGTGTGTTTTTACATTCTTTGAAAATGAATACACAGTTGAATTGCTGAGTTGAGCCGCCTATATTTTCAGAATCTGAGCATATGACCGAGACTTGACATATGTTTAACTTGTTTTTCAACTAATATTGAAGGGAGCTGTAGATAAGATGCAGTCTATTCCTAGCATTTTCACTGGCTGCCCCTCATACCTGGAATTTTCTCCCTCCTCATTTCTGCCTCCTGGCTCCATTGGATTCTCTACTAAAATCCCATTTCCTTAACTCTAGTGCCTGTTCTTTGTTGATTGTGTCCAATTCATCCTGTATATAGATTGTACATAGTTATTTGCATGTTGTCTCCCCATTAGATTGTGAACTCTTTGAAAACGGGGGCTTTTACCTTCCTTTGTATCCCAAGAGCTTAACACAGTAACTGGCACATAACTAGGTACTTGTTAAATGTTTATTGTCAGACTGACATTGCCAAAGTTTAAGATTGACATGCGAATCCCAAATGATAGTGATAAAGGTAAATGAGAGTTTTTAAAGTTATACTGATATATAGGTCAGACAAAGTCCTGTACTGCCAAAATATGTAATGACATTTTCCCTGGGAACACTCATCTTGCATAAAGATTCTGAAGTACAGCTAGTTTTATCTATTTAGTTTACATTCAGTGCTTCTAGTTTAGGAGAAGAGCTGATGACCAACTGAAGTATTCCATTCTTAGAAATTACCTTGGGTATTATAACTTTATGGAGATATTCACTCAATTCATGAAAATCACAACATGCACACTCTTTTTCATCCTATGTACTTGTCTTCATCCAATTGATCTTCCACAAGAGATCTATTCAGGATGGTTGTTAATGATGCTTTTTCTAGATGTTCACTATCTCTGTAATAATCCTTCCTTAAATTTTGCCATAAAACTTACTGGTCTATAGTTTGAAGGCAACCTTTTTTGAAAATTGTGACAGTATTTATGCTCCAGTCCTGTGGCACTTTTCCTTTTCTCCATAATATTTCAGAAATCCCTGCCAGTGATTCAGGTATATCTACTCCTTTAGTATTGTGGGAAATAATTTATCTGGAGCAGGTGACTTAAGTAAGGTAGGTAAGTGCTTTCTTAGAAATGCAAGGTGGACAGTAATACAGTAATTGAGAACTGGGGAAGTGGCCATACTTAGAATATTCATTTATGGTTTGATGTCTTCTTGGAATAGCTTGTTCCTGGAATTTGCTCTTTGTTCTTCACTCTTCATTTAGTAGTTTTTAATCAATGACTCAAATGAAAGCTTTGATGACATACTTATCAAATTTTCAAATAATACAAAGCTAGGAGGATAGCTAATTCATTTTATAACAATCAGAACCCCCAAATCTTGATAAGTTTGACCAAATCTATTGAGATGAAATCGACTAGGGTAAATATAAAAAACTCTTTACTTGGGCTCAAAAAATTACTTTCACAAATGCAAGCTGGAGAGGACATTTGAGATGCATAGCTTTCAGGAATACTTTGCCTTGATAGGAGTACTACTTGGTCTAGAGAGAAATGTATTGGGTAGAGTAATGGCTGCTAGAAACTAGAAGGGACATTGAGTATTCAAAGGCAAAGGGTGATGAGGAGAGTGAGGAGCACTTGAGTTAATGTCATCTAAAGATCATTTTAGGTGAGGTAGGAGATGAGAGATTTAGAATGTAATATCTTCCAGTAATTGAAGGATACCCATGTGGAAGGAATATAAGACATGTTCTCTGAATCTAAAAGGCAGAACTGGGAACAGTGGGCAGAAACTGCTGGGGCACATTTAGACTTGATGGGGGGAGGGACCTTGTTAACAAATATAATTCCTAATGTAAATTATAGTTGCTTCTGAAGGTAATGGATTCTCCCTCATTGAACAATTTCAGACTGGACACAGTTTGTTGAAAGTGATGTAGCAGGGATTCTTTTTTAGGTACTGGTTAAAATAGTGGCTGCCGAGGTAACTTAAAACACTATGGTTTTAAGGTTTAATGATTAGATGGAGAGCCTTCAAAATCTGCCTCTTTTTAGGGGGGAGTTGGAAGTGCAGCAGCTACTCATGGGATAGGCCCAATCCCACTAAAGATCAAGACAAACTATTTGAGCTGATCTTTCTAACATGCATCAGTTCACCTACTACCACCACCACCACTCCCATAGGCCTTCTGGTTCCCTGTTCAGGGAAGTTGGAGGTAAAGAATTGTATTGCTACTGTACTTAATGAGGACTACTGATTATCTTAGCATAACTGCAGCTCAGAACTCATGAACTTAAGCATTCTAGCTTCAGCTTCCTGAGAAGCAAGCACACACCATCCTAGCTAGATCTCTTGATATCATGTGGGTACAAATGGAACATATGGACTGTCCATCAATTCTCCGTACCTCTTGCCTGGTGAATGGTCCATCTTTTAGCAATGCATTTCTCCAGTAATATTTTTTATGTTTCTCTTTCTGTTCATTGGCAATGTTATAGTCTATTTTTACTTGCTATTAAGTTTTCCATTGCATAGACATCCACAACTTTGTCAATTAGGAACAAAAGAATAAAACAGAAAATACCAGCAAGTATTACTGTGTGCCAAAAACTGTATCCAGGCACTGGGGATGCAAGTACAAGGAATGAAACAACTTTAACAATTCCTACTCTCAATTAGAATACATAAAAATGGAACAGGCTGTGCATGTATGCACACATTTGTACATATGACAGACATACACATGCGTGTATGGAGAGAAGAAAACACCCAAGCACACAGATATAAAATGAATAAATAAAAATAGTTACAAAATAGTTTGGGAGGGAGAATACTAGCTATTTGAAGGAAATGCTTCATGCAGAAGATGGTACCTGAACCACATCTTAAAGGAAGACATGGAGTAAAGAGACCATTTGTAATTAAGGTTGTTGGCCTTCATTCCTGAAGAAGACCATGACATCAGCGAGGTGATGCCATGTGATTTGAGTTTAGTGAAGGAGGGCTGCGCTTCACTTTCCCCTCCAGAGCCATCTGGATCTAGTGACAAGAAAGAAATTAAGATGATTGGAGATGGCGTTGGATAAAATGGGAGACCTTGGCCTTTTTAAACTAAGGTCTTCAACAGACCACAGTTCAACTGAGGCTGCACCCATTCAGTGATTAAGGCTAGGGAGCAATTTGAGGCAAAGAATTTCCTCTTTCTCCTAGTCCAAAAAATATATATAAATGAATGAATTTGGAAGGGGAACACCCTCAGGGTTTCTGGCCAAAGAAGAAATGATTACTATTTACATTCAAACTGAATCTATCAGGACCCAAACCATGACCAAGTGGGCCTTAGCCTAGGACGGTGGCCAATGAAAATCGGTTTGGTTTTGGTTTAAGGTATGGTCCTTAAGAAAGAAATCTAGACAGTAAACCCCAAGATATCTTGAGAAGGTTCAGAGGTACAAAAGAGAAAAAGTGTTAAGAACATCTGTAGATAAGGGTATGATAATCTATGTGGCAAGAGGGAGGAAAAGAGGGAAAGAAAGGAAGAAAGGAATCTTCCAGCTGACCAATTCCAGTGTGTAGAACAGTTTACTCACGAAGATTGTTGTTTGTCCTTCCATGGACAAACGACATCAGGGAGGTGATGCCATGACATGCACGTGAATTGGATTTGAGTGAGGGAGGGCTGTCACTTTGACTTAATTAGAAAGTGTGGAAGGGATAGTAATTTCCACCGAGTCTGGAAAGACAATTGTTCAGGGCTCTAAAAGCCAAAGAGAGGTTTATATTTGATTCTAGAGACTTTAAAAAGCCACTAGAGTTGTTTAAGGAACCATACAGTCAAATTAGTTTGCCAATAGTGTATGTAAGAAGTTGGGGGAGACTTGAAGGAGGGAGAAGAGGCAGAAGAGGTGATGAGGACTTGACTAAAGTGGTAGGGGTATGAGCAGAGAGAAGGGGTAAGATTGTAGTGGTGTTAGGGACAGCTAGGTGGCGCAGTGGATAGAGCACCAGCCCTGAAGTCAGGAGGACCTGAGTTCAAATGTGGTCTCAGACACTTCCCAGCTGTGTGACCCTGGGCAAGTCACTTAACCCCAATTGCCTCAACAACAACAAAAGATTGTAGTGGTGTTATAAAGGTAGAAACAACAAGATTTGACTATGCTTTGCTAAATAGGGTGGGGAAGAGTAAATGAGGAGTTAAAAACATTTTTAAAGTTACAAACCTCGAAACTGAAAGGATGTGTGGTGCTGATTCTTTTCACAGAAATTGGGAAACTATCCCAATGAGTTGAGTTTTAGATTTGTTGATTTTTAAATTGTCTCTGGTCCATTTTGGTTTGATATTTCAATTACCTATTGGTAATGTGTCACTTGGGACTGAAGCTTAGGTAGGAAACTGGAGTTGGTTATATAAACCTGCAAGTCATCTACATAGAAATGATAGATAAATCATTGTGATTTTGGTATTCAATAAAGTTACATGACCGGGGATAGGGGGGGAAGAGAAGAGAAGAGAAGAGGGCCCAGGATAGAACCTTGGGAAGAGAAAGATATGAATAGTGAGCCAATAAAAGAGACTGAGAAGGAGCAGTCAGGCACGTAGGAGGAAAACAAGATAGACTACTGTCATGCTAACTCAGAGGTCAGAGTATCCTGGAGAAGAGGGTAGTCAACAATGTTAAATATAACCAATATTAGGTGAAGAAGGCCTTTCCTTCTTGAGAGTAGACCACAAGAATGTGCAATTAGAGATCATCAGTAACTTTGGAAAGAGCTGAATGTTGGTTGAAGTTGCAGGTTAAATTATAAAGGGTTGTAGAGTGATGATAAACAAGTGGAAGCAATTAAATACAAACAACTTTTTCAGGTAGCTTAGCTGAGAAAAGGAGATGTAGAATGTTAGCTTGAGGAACTAGCAAAGTATTTTTAAGGATGGAGAAAAGATGAGTTTGTTTTAAAGGTGGGGAGAGGAAATTGGGAGAGGCTAAAGATTAGAGAAAGTAAGGATGATTTAAGATGGGATTTTCTGGATAACAATTAAGTAAATTGATGGGAGATTTGTCCTTTGTTGAAGAATAGAAGGAATTGGAATGGGGAGATGAAGAGAATGAAGAAGCTAGTGCTTTGGTTGAATGGCCTTAATTTTATGAGTAAAATAAGAGGCAAGGTCTTCAAATGATAAAGGGGGAGATTGTGGGGAGTTGAAATAGTTTCTGGGGAGAATGAGGGGATTAATTAGGGAGAAATATAAGGATTGACTTGCTATAGTAATGGCTTAATTGAGATGGTGAATTCTTAATTCACCAGCTAGCATAGTTACTAAATTTCTTGCAGCTGCTGGTGATTAGAGTTATGGAGATGTATGGTTGGAGTAGTGCAGGAGTAAAGTGTAACAAGAAATGAGTTGAACTAGGCCAAGGGAGGAAGGTATGGGAAATCGGAGGAAGTATAGTTAAAATGAGTAACTCTTGGGTTTAGGATGGAAAAGGAATAAAGTGACTTATGAGCAAGGATAATCATGTGAGGAAATACTAAGAGGGGGTTGGGTTCTGAATGAGCTCCTATAATTGTAGTCTGAGAAGACTGAAGAATTTACATCAGGACTTTTTCATCCCTTCTCAAATTTACCATGGCTCCTCTTCCCCCCCCCCCCCTTCTCAGCTGAAAACCTTGCCTCATATTTTACAAGGGGGAAAAAAACCCACCTACATCTCTTCTTTCTCATATCCTGCCACACTAGTGCCTTCTGCCACTCTCTTCACTTTTGTCTTATAATGAAGTACCCCTTACCAGGGTTAATCCCTGGTATACATGGTTTACATTCCATCCCTTCTCCAAAAAATGCTCCATCATCTCTAATATTATTTTCAATAACTCCCTCATTACTGGCTCATTTCCTACTGCCAGCAAACATGCTCATTTCTCCTCTATCTTGAAAAATTCCCTCACTTGACCCTGCCATGCCCCTATGTTATCCTACATCTCTTCTACCCTTGCTCTTTGTAGATAAGTTTCTCAAAAATACTGCCTACAGTTGTGCCTCCACTTTCTCTCCTCTCCCTCTCATGCTAATTTTTAACAGTAAAGCATAAGTTATTAATAATCTCTTAGTTGCCATCTCTCTTTCCAAATTCTCCTTGACTTTACTGCAATTTCAACACCATTAATTATGCTTTCTTCCTTAAAGCTTTCTTCTTTCTAGATTTTTGCTTATCTCCTGGTTCTCCTCCTACTTAATCTGACTTCTTCTTCTCTATCTCTTTTACTGAATCCTCCAGATTATATCCCCTAATCATAGATCTCTTTTGAGGGTTCTGTCCTGGGTCCTCTTCTCTCCCTCTTCTATATTACTTCACTTTATGATCTCATCAACTTCCTTAGATTTAATTATCATCTCTGGGGCAGCTAGGTGGCGCAATGGATAGAGCACCAGCCTTGAAGTCAGGAGGACCTGAGTTCAAATTTGATCTCAGACACTTCCTAGTTGTGTGACCCTGGGCAAGTCACTTAACCCCAATTGCCTCAGCAAAAAAAAAAAAAAAAATGTGATTTAATTATCATCTCTATGCTGATGATTCTCAAAACAACCCATCTTGCCACAAAGTCTCCTAAACTCCAGTCTTAAAACATCTCCAACTGCCTTGCAGACATCCCAAAGTAAATGTCAGATAGATATCTTAAATTCAACATTTCCACAACTAAACTGTTATTTTCCTCTCCAACATACACAGCCTCCCCCTCACTTATCTTCCCTGTTATGGTAGAAAATGACTGGGAGGTGTGGGGTATTCATGGAGGACTAGCATCTCTGGTGTGAAACCTTGCTGTGCCCTTTTCAGGGCTAATCATTCATCTTTGGTAGACCTGCTTCAATTGCCATGGAGCACTTAGAACTCGGTCAGACATCAAAGATGTCAAGGGCATCCATTGCATCTAAGGACCATTATCAGTCATCTTGATTTTTGTCTTGCCTTTGAACTTAGATATAAGAAAGAAGGGGCTGATGACATTATATAATTCTGCTTCAATTAAATCCAGTTCATAAACAACTCAAGACAACACCATGGGTTTTCTTCAGAAAGCAGGAAGAATGAGAGGACAGCACTTTCTTCTCTGTCCCTTAGGGTGACAATGTAAGAGTTGTCTTGGATTTCTCACTCTCTGAGGATGTTTCTGTCTGACTATCCCCCAATGCATTGGAATTCTGTGCCTGAAATGCTCTTCTTACCACTGACTTCCTTGGCTTTAAGTCCCAACTCAGATCTATCTTCTATATGTTACATTGTATATATTTGTTTGCATGTTTCCTTCCCCATTAAATTGTAAGCTCCTTGCTTAGGAGGAGCAGGCACTCCTCAGGACAGTATCACTTTTGACTAAAAGGTCTGGAATAGAATGCAAAACAGTAGAGTTAGAATGCAAGACAGTAGAGTAATGTAAGACAGATGACACCAAAAAGTTCTAAACCTCCAAAACTAGCTATGAAAACACTAGTATAGAAAAAAACCTGAAGTTTGGGATAGTCTCACCTGGCTGTCCCCTCACCCTTCCCCAGTCCTCATCCCCTTTCCCCAGGACCTGATCTTAACTTGAACATAAAGTTTAAAGTCAAGAAATAGGCTGGAAAAATGAGCACACAATAAAAAAGACCCTGATCAGTATACATTATTATACTATCAAGGAAGATCAATACAAAAACTCAGAAAAGATCATGAAGTCAAAATACCTACAAGCAAAACCTTGGGGGGAGGGGAGAGATGAACTGGCCCTAAACCCCACAAGAATTCCTAGAAGAGCTAAGAAATGGTTTTCAAAACAAATAACAGTGTTGGAGGGGGGAAAATGGCAAAAGGAATGAGCAAAAAAAATTATGAAAAGACTTGACGAAAGAGGCATAAAAAATACTGAAGAAAAATAACATCTTAAAAAATTGGCCTAATGAAAAAAAAAGGTACACAATTTCACTAATGAAATTAACTCATTAAAAGTAGAAATGATGGGGCAGCTAGATGGTGTAATGGTTAGAGCACCAGCCCTGAAGTCAGGAAGACCTGAGTTCAAATCTGGTCTCAGACACTTAAAACCTCCTAGCTGGGCAAGTCAACCCCAATTGCCTCAGCAAAAAAAAAAAGTAGAAATGACCAGATAGAAAAAGGTATAAAAGCTCACTGAAGAAAATAATTCTTAGAAATTAGAATTGGGCAAGTGGAAGCTAATAGCTCCATCAGAAATCAAGAAAGAATAAAACAAGGGCAGCTAGGGGGATGCAGCCCATAAAGCAGTTCAAATTTGACCTCAGATACTAGCAGTGTGGCCCTGAGCACACTGAGAAAAAAAAGAAACTGACATCAAAGGAATGGAGAAAAAAAAATCAAAATATCTCTTCAGAAAAACAGCTACCCTAGAAAATAGATGGAGGAAGAAATAATTAAGAATTATCAGACTGTATAAGTCTAGTAGGCAGAAGTTGCTTCTCCAGACAGTTGACAGACACTAGTAGTATAAGGGTGGGATAATGAATAGAATTATATAGGGAAGCATTCAAAGGAATGTTGGAATGTTGCCTTCAAGTTGAGGTCCTTTTAAGAGGAACTGTGTTTTCAGTATGTATTTGTAGCCTCCTCTAAATACCTTAGGTGTTTTCCTTATTCATTTGTGGACTTGTATGAATCCTTTGTGTCTTAATTTTTCTGTGACATGAAATAATGTCCTCTATCCCTATATACATTTAGTATTTTCAAGGGAGTTGTGTATCTTGTTACACTCATATGGAAACATATATCTATAATGTAGGCACGTGTGTGTATATGAACATACATGCATTTTAAATACAGAGAGCACATGTGCAGTTGTCTTCCCAATTAGATCATGACCTTGAGAACCAGGTCATGGGATGGGGGGGGGGTCTCCTCAGTGCTCAACAAGAGTACAGTGGCATGTAGTAAGTGCATAAACACCTGTAGACTTGATTTAATATAACTCATTTCATAAATGTAGGAAACTTCCCTTTATCAAAAAAAAAAATTTTTTTACAGGCAGATATGTAAATAAAACAAGTATTTCTTAATGTAGATTTCTGTTTTATTTATAAAACATTAATTAAAAATGTAAACAGATTTGTAAGCAAATGAGGAGTTATAAGTATAGAAATAAACATGTTACACATAATATGTTGGTTTCTTTTCCTTTAAATATGCTGCTTTGTTTCAAAAGAGGGTTTTGTGGGATTGGGACGAGAGTGGTAGTTATTTGAAAGTGGCAGTGATGTAAAAATCATCAATGAAGTTAAGATTTTTTAAATAGACTTCGTGAAAATGTTTTTCCCCCCAAGAATACACACACTTTTTCATGTTTTATTTTTTTGTTGCAGTTTTTTGGGTATACCTACATTTTTTTAGTTTTTAAGTTCTCTTATGAGGACGATGCTTTGAATATAATTTGTGTTACTCTAGCTTATTGTAATTTATCATTCCCAATGAGCACTTAATATTTAACTTTATACTAAATTTAGAAAGGAAAACTTCACAATGTTTATAGCTATATTCCACAAATGAGCTACTAGATTCTGGACTAAGTCATTTTCTCTGTATGCTGTGGGATTTGTACTAAATTTTGCAATTTTATTTGCTATTTCTATGTATTGTATTTAATGAATATAAAGTTAATCTGTAAGTATAAAATTGCTTCATTTTATTACTTCTGATCAAAGTATAATTTGAACGTGATAGCTAATTTTTTATTGTGTTTTGGTTTTTTTGTATCTGTTTTTGTCTTATTTAGGCTATTTACAACAAGAAAACCTCATCTCTACCTGCCAAACTTTCATTTTAGAAAGTTCAAATTTAAAGGAATATGCAGAACATTATACAGATGAAGGTTTTATTCCAGCCTGCTTGCTGGTGAGTCATTTGATCTCTTAGGGTTCGTTTAACACTAAAACATTTTAAAGGGTAAGTTTTTTCTTCAGTTGGTGAAATCATCAGTTTGGGGAAGTTATCTGACTGGTTTTTTAGTCTATTTCTCCAGGCTCTGTAATCCCATCAGTATGGATAACGAGTTAAATGATAACCATGACAATTTCTACATCTGACCATCATGTTCTACTCTTTTTTTTTCTTTTTTAAGCACTTAATGGGTATTTATTTATTTTTTATTAAAGCTTTTTATTTGCGAAACATATATATGTGTAATTTTTCAACATTGACCCTTACAAAGCTTTTTGTTACAAATTTTCTCCCCCTATTCCCCACCTCTCCCCTAGATGGCAGGAAGTCAACTACATGTTAATTATGTTAAAATACTTGACAAATCAAATATGTGTATACATGTTTTTACAGTTATCTTGCTGTGCAAGAAAAGTTAGATCTATAAGAAAAAAAAAAATCTGAGAAGGGAAACATCAAGCAAACATCAGAGAGCATGAAATTGTTATGTTGAGATCCACATTTCATATCCCTCTCTCTGGGTGTATATGGCTTTCTTCACTAAACAATTGGAAGTGGTTCAAAACATTTCATTGTTAAAGAGAGCCATGTCCATCAGAATTGATCATCATATAGTCTTCTTTTTGCCGTGTGTAATGATCTCCTGGTTCTGCTCATTTCACTCAGCATCAGTTCATGCAAGTCTCTCCAGGCCTCTCTGAAATCATTCTACTGGTTGTTTCTTAAAGAACAATAATATTCCATAACATTCATATACCATAATTTATTCAGCCATTTTCCAATTGATGGGCATCCATTCAGTTTCCAGTTTCTAGCCATTTCAAACAGGGCTGCCACAAACATTCTTGCACATGTGGGGCTCTTTCCTTCCTTTAAAATCTCTTTGGGATATAAGCCCAGAAGAAACACTGCTGGGTCAAAGGGTATGCACAGTTTGATAACTTTTTGAGCATAGTTCAAAATTGCTCTCCAGAATTGTTGGATCCATTCACAGTTCCACCAACAATGTATCAGTGTCCCAGTTTTCCCACATCCCCTCCAACATTCGTCATTATCTTTTCCTGTTATTTTAGCCAATCTGACAGGTATGTAGTGGTACCACAGAGTTGTCTTAATTTGCATTTCTCTGATCAATAGTGATTTGGAGCACCTTTTCATATGACTAGAAATAGTTTTAATTTCATCCTCTGAAAATTGTCTGTTCATATCCTTTGACCATTTATCAATTGGAGAATGGCATGAATTCTTATAAATATGAGACAGTTCTCTATATATATTAGAAATGAGGCCTTTATCAGAACCCTTAAATGTGAAGATGATTTCCCAATTTATTGCTTCCCTCCTAATCTTGTCTGCATTAGTTTTGTTTGTGCAAAAACTTTTTAACTTAATATAGTCAAAATTATCTATCTGGTGTTCCATTAAGAGTTCCAATTCTTCTTTGAACACAGATTCCTTCCTTCTCCACAGGTCTGAGAAGTAAGCTGTCCTATGTTCCTCTAATTTGGTTATAACATCACTCTTTATATCTAAATCATGAACCCATTTAGATCTTATCTTGATATGTGGTGTTAGGTGTGGGTCAAGCCCTAATTTCTTCCATACTAGTTTCCAATTTTCCTAGCAGTTTTTGCTGAATAGTGAGTACTTATCCCAAGAGCTGGGGTCTTTGGGTTTATCAAGCACTAGGTTGCTGTAGTTATTGCCTAGTTTGTCCTTTGATCCTATCCTGTTCCACTGATTGACTATACTCTATTTCTTAGCCAGTACCAAATGGTTTTGATGACCGCTTTATAATATAGTTTTAGATCTGGTACAACAAGGCCACCTTCATCAGGCTTTTTTTTTTCCCCCCATTAATTTCCTTGAAATTCTTCACATTTTGTTCTTCCAAATGAACTTTGCTACTATTTTTTCTAGATCTGTAAAATAATTTCTTGGGAGTTTGATTAGTATGGCACTAAATAAGTAAATTAGTTTGGATAGTATTGTCATTTTTATTATATTCGTTTGGCCTACCCATGAGCACTTGATGTTTTTCCAATTGACAAAGTCTGACTTTATTTGTGTGGAAAGTGTTTTGTAGTTTAGTTCGTATAGTTCCTGACTTTTCCTTGGCAGATAGATTCCCAAATATTTTATCCTATCATCTGCTATTTGGAATGGAATTTCTTTTTGTATCTCCTGCTGCTGAACTTTGTTGGTAATATATAAAAATGCTGATGATTTATGTGGATTAATTTTGAATCCTGCCACCTTGCTAAAGTTGTGAATTGTTTCTAGTAGTTTTTCAGTTGAGTCACTAGGGTTCTCTAAGTATACCATCCTATCATCTGCAAAGAGTGATAATTTGTTTTCCTCATTACTTACTCTAATTCCTTTAATCTTTTTCTTCTTTCATTGCCAAAGCTAACATTTCTAAAACAATATTAAATAGTAATGGTGACAGTGGGCAGCCTTGTTTCACTTCTGATCTTATTGGGAATGGTTCTAGTTTGTCTCCATTACATATGATGCTTGCTGATGATTTTAAGTAGAGACTACTAATCATTTTAAGGAAAAGCCCATTTATTCCTATACTCTCTGGTGTTTTTAATAGGAATGGGTGTTGGATTTTATCAAATGCTTTTTCTGCATCTATTGAGATAATCATATGGTTTTTGTTAGTTTGGTTATTAATACAATTGATTATGCTGATAGTGTTCCTAATATTGAACCAGCCCTGCATTCCTGGTATAAATCCTACTTGGTAAATCGAATATGTGTATACATATTTTTTACAGTTATCTTGCTGTGCAAGAAAAATCAGATCTACAAGAAAAAAAAATCTGAGAAGGGAAATATAATGCAAGCAAACATCAATAGAGAGCATGAAAATGATATGTTGTGGTCCACATTCATATCCCTCTCTTTCTGGATGTATATGGCTTTCTTCATCACTGAATAGTTGGAACTGGTTTGAAGCATTTCATTGTTGAAGAGAGCCATATCCTTCAGAATTGATCATCGTTATAGTCTTGTTGCCGTGTACAATGATCTCCTGGTTCTGCTCATTTCACTCAGCATCAGTTCATGCAAGTCTCTCCAGACCTCTCTGAAATAATCCTGCTGGTCATTTCTTACAGAACAATAATATTCCATAACATTCATATACCGTAATTTATTCAGCCCTTCTCCAATTGATGGGCATCCCATTCAGTTTCCAGTTTCTAGCCACTACAAAAAGGGCTGCCACAAACATTCTTGCACATGTGGGGCCCTTTCCTTCCTTTATGATTTCTTTGGGATATAAACCCAATAGAAACACTGCTGGGTCAAAGGGCATGCACAGTTTGATAACTTTTTGAGCATAGTTCCAAATTGCTCTCCAGAATAGTTGGATCCATTCAGTGTTGATGAGTTCACAGTAAGAGATCAAGTATTCTTTCTACACACTCTTCTTGTAAAGTCTGTCCTTTGACTTACAGCTCTGCCTCATTCTTTAGAAAGTTACTTCAAAATGGTTCCTGCATGATTTTTCCTCTTATGGCTGTCACATGAGCAACATCAGACAGCTACTTAGGCTTTGTAACCATCAGATTTTTTTTCTAACTGGTGTTAGTTTCAAAAAGTATCTTTTTTTGTGTTAATTGGATGTATTCCCAATAGGTAATACTAAAATTGCCCAAGATATCAAATGATACATTTTTATAAACCAAAGAATTTAATTACATAGAAACATTAAATTTAGTGCCAGAAGGGAACTTGAGATCATCTCTTCCAACCCTTATCTTACATATGAGGAATTTGAGGCTCAGAGAGGTGAAAAAAAAAGTCAATAGTAAATAACAAAACTGAGATTTAAACCAAATACAGTAGTTTTACTACTAAGCTACATTAGGGAGACTCCTCATTCACTTATGCTTCTAATACACTTATGCCATAATAGTGGATATTTTACACAATAATTCATACTCTATTTTGATAAAAGATATGTAAATCAATAAATAGTGAAGATATACCAAAAAGAAATATATGCAACTAAGGCTTATGAAAGGAGGAAGATATTATACGCACAATGTTAAGGACGTAAACAAAGACTATAGCTAATATTGGAAAGTATCTCTGGAAAAATAAAGCAGTAAAAATGCTTTTCCTAGTATCCCATTAAATTATTCTTCCTCTGCCTTTCCTTTCTACTGTATCTTCAAGAATCCTCTGTTCTATATATATAGTTCCTTTCTCTTTATCTTGGACTTCTGTTCCTTCCATCTTTTGGCACTTGTGAAGACCTGAGTTTCCCCTTCTTGCCAAAAAAAATAAAAAACAACACCGCATCTCTGTTATCCTTTCCATTGCTTTTTGTACTTTGTCTTTGTGGCACTCTTCTCCTCCTGCCTCAGACAGTAATTCTGGCCAAGTCCAGACTTTTCTCTCGAACACCCAATCCAGATTCTGCTAGCAATTATCTTCTTGCTACCGAGTCACTCTCCTTCCTTTGTAAAAGAGTCTGTACCTATCTCTCTAACCTATAGTTCTCTCTACCCTATCCTATATATTAGGGGACTAAAAATATATACATATTAACATTATCCAAACTGACTTCCCAATTTCTCAGTCTCTTCAACTCCCATGACCTAATCCTTAAAAAAAAAAAAAAAAATGCAGGCTGATTTCAGAAAAGTCTATAAAGACTTTCATAAACTGAAAGGCACCCTCATCTCTAAACTCTTAATTACTTTTATCAGTTCCCACTGGGGCAATTATTGTTTTAAGGGTGTCTTCCAGTTCTGTGTATCTAGCTCTGTACATTTAAACATCTCATCTTTTCTCTAACAATCTCCCCCTTTTAGGAAATCCACTATTTCTCTCATTCTCTAAAGTTCACAACCTTGAAATCATTCTCAGTTCCTCATGCTCCCTCAACCTTTATAGCCAGTCTGTAGCCAAATCTTATCAATTCTATTCCACATTTGTTACAAAAGCCTTCTCTCCATTCACATAGAAACCATCTTAGTTCAGACCCTTATCCTTTCCATCCCATTATATTATAATAGCCTCCTAATTGATCAGTCTGCCTCATCTTTTCTTTTACCAATCTATTCTCTGTACATCTGCTAAAATGTAGGTTTAACCATGTCAAACCTCCCTCGTCTTTTGAATAAAGACCAGTGAATTTAGCCTTTGCCTCTTGGATAAAATACAAATGTTTCTTTGGGGCATTTAAAGTCCTTTACAACATGAATCTAACTTACCTTTTTAGGGTTATATATATGGCACAGTCTTGTGTCTCATCACTGGTTAAATTCACCTTTTCCCTGTTGTTCATACACCACAATTAATTACCCTTTTCTGTGTCTTGCACATCTTGACATCTATATGTGCCTAGAATATACTTCTTTCTCACTTCTGCCTCTTGGAATTTTTGAATTTTTGTTTCATTTTGAAATTTTCAAAGCTCAACTCATATTCTTGCTGCATAAGGCCTTTACTAATGTTTGTCCTCCCAACTTCTTGTGCCCTCCCTCCTATCCAAAAAAGTTACTGTTTTTATTTTGTATATACTTGTTTATTACATGGCAATACTGCATTTTAGTCATAAATCTATCAGAAACATTTTCATTTCATATTCTATGTCCAAGCCATTTTCTAGCCTAAAGCTTTCTGTGATTTGAGTTACTTTTATCATCTTTCAATAAGCATTTAAGCACCTATTGTATTCCAGGAACTTTGCTAAGCGCTGAAAGTACAAAGAAAGTCAAAAAACAGTCCCTGTATACTAAAAGCTCACAATCTAACAGTAGGGTAGAGTTATACAAGTAACTATGTACAAACTATATACATAATAAATGGGAAATAACCAACATAGGGAAGGCACTAGAACTAAGATTAAAGAAGACTTCTTGTGAAAGTAAGATTTCATTGGAAAGCATTCCAAAGCAAGTAACTCTCTTTTCCCATTCTTACCTTAGTTGTCTGGGATATAGTTGTAGGTGAATTTAAAATACCCAAAATGAGAGAACAGAAGACCAGTTTTGAGCAGTTGTTTTGTCTGGAGCTCTGCCTCCCTACAGAGTTCTTATTATCAGGTCATAAATTAGCAGTCTTAACTCCAGGTCAGACTCCCATAGTTAGAAAATGGCCCTTAGGGAACCCCTTCTTCAGATTTACTTGGATTTGGTTATTCCATAAGCCTTCTTTCTTTTATTTTTTTTTTAAAGCTGGCCAGCATTCCTACATTTTAATAGAATAATCCATATAATAATATAATATATGGAAGTGTGAAAGATTATTAGTGCTGATATGTGTTAATAATGATAATAACTAATCTTTTTTTTTTCTTTGCAGTCTTTATTTGGAAAAAATTTGACAACAATTTTGAATGAATATGTAGCTATGAAAGCAAAAGGTAGGAATTTTGAGTGAATGAAAAGTTTAGAATTTTTTCTGTTTGCAGAGCATTTGCTTTTATCAAGTCACTTATTTTGCCTGAAGACCTGAATGAAGTCTTGAATCTTAATATCAACTGATTGTATAATTCCTGAGTAATTCCTTTAACCTTTCAGTGCCCTATGTAATTCTTTAAAACTATTAAGTTGCACGTGGTCCTCTGCTTTGGTACAGGAAGTTCATTTCTTGAAGTTCCTTATACCAATGAAATCACAAATCAGATCCAAAAAAATAAAAAACATTTTAATTAAAACAACAGCAACAACTGCTGGGCAGTGGATAGAACACCAGTCCTAGAGTCAAGAGGACCTGAGTTCAAATGCAGCCTCAGACACTTAACAGTTTCTGTGTGACCCTGGGCAAGTCACTTAAACCCAATTGCCTTCCAAAAAAAAAAAAAATGCAGCGGGTAGGATAGTAATTTGTTTGATGAGCTATGGAGGGAAATTCTGCATGATACAAAAATGTCTTAGAGTAGGTCACTGAAATTTTATTTTTTAAAATTTAAAAACAAAAATTTTAATTTGTTTCTATAATTTGGTCAAATCATCCTACAGGAAGTGAAGACCTCAAAGAGATTACAGTTCTCCAGAATATAAATTCTAGGCTGTTTACCTTAATCAATATCCCAATTTATATCCTGCAGTAAGCTATGGAACTCAAGATTTAGGAAAGATAATTTTGATATATTTTTATTTTTCTGCTTTAAGTTCCTCTGAGAGGAGAAATAAGCCTAGAAACCAGGATGTTATGGGAAGTATTCAAGGACTGATGGGCCATGTGAGAAACGCATATAACTCTCAAGGCTCCCATCAACTTTTTGAGCCAATTGGGGTTAAGTGGCTTGTCCAGGGTCACATAGGTAGGAAGTATTAAGTATCTGAGACTAGATTTGAACTCAACTCCTCCTGACTTAAGGGTGTTCCATCCACTGTGCCACCTAGCTGCCCCCCTATCCCCCATCAACTCTTTTAAGTCAGTATCTTGTAGAGAAGGTGCCAGTCTACATTAATTTAGGCAGTGTCCAATCTGGGGAATTTCTTATACCAATGAAATGATAAGTCTTGTTCCTCTTCCTCTTAAATGCTTATAACTTTTTTATTTAATTTTTGAAAAGAGACAGGATAACAATGAAAAGGACCCTAAACTTAGAATAAGGAAAACCTCCATTCAAAATACTGCCTTAGGCTGTTAACAACTTTGTGACCTTGGGCAAGTCATTTAACTGCTAGGTAAGCTTAAGTTTCCTGATCCAGAAAAAGAGGATAATAATATCACCTTGTCTTTTAGGATTATTATAAAGATCAAATGGGATAATGCATATGAAGTGCTATACAGATGTCAATTATAGAGGTCCTATCTGCTAAGTTTCCAACCCAAACCCTATAGTTAAGCCTATAATATGAAGCATCCAAAAACATTAAGATAATTTCTTTTATATAAACTGAGAATTTTATTAGTTTTGTTTTTGGAAACATTACAACCTTATGGAAAAGACCATTCTCTTAAGTGTGTCATAAACTAAATTCAACATAACTTTGCACTGTTCCCTAAAAGTTGGCTTTTCTTTTTGAGTTACTTTTTAACATGAATGATACTACCAAAGCAGAAACTAGACATTTTGTTTACTTGTTTTAAAACTCTTGATTTATATTCAAACTGAAAATTGAGCTTTCTGCTAGAGACTTAATAAAGGAATGTATCTCCTATATTTCAGAAACAACAAATGATGTCCCAGCAATGATGTCATCTCTGTGGAAGAAATTAGACCATACACTTTCTCAGATCAGGTAACAAACATAGGATCATGGAGTGCTTAATAATTTCAGAAGCAAAAACAGTTTGGGTCTTATCTTTAACAAAACCCATGTAATGTAGCTTTTATAAAATTACATAGGAATATAAATTTTTGTAACTTTCATTTAAGCATTGGTTTAAAAAATATGGCTTTTCAATTTAATAGGAAATTTTTAAGCTAAAATGAACTTTAGATCTAGTATGATACGCTTTAACAGCTGAGAAAATTAAGAATTAAAGACTAGGGGCAGCCAGGTGGCACAGTGGATAGAGCACCAGTCCTGAAGTCAGGAAGACCCGAGTCCAAAATGTGGCCTCAGACACTTTACACATCCTAGCTGTGTGACTCTGGGCAAGTCACTTAATCCCAATTGCCTCAGCATTTAAAGACTTTCCCACAGTTGCCCAAGGACTTAGGTAGGTGCTAGCCAGAATTAAATCTTCTGACTCCCTATCATCTACTATGCCAGGATACCTTTCCTTTTTTGAACTCAGAAGAATGTTATTTTTATTTATTTTTAATATTATTTATTTTTTTTTATCATCATCATCATCTTGCTACCTTTGTGGAGAAATATTTCATATGCCCAAGGGCACCTTTGGCTATTTTATTCTTTCCTATATAAGATACTTATATGACATGAAATTTAATTACTGCACTGTATCCCTGAAGTATTGAACTTAAGTAAATTCAGTAGGATAAAGTTGTGACAAAATTCCTAATAGGGAACCATCCATGGATATTATGTTCATACCTGGGACTATACATGGGTACTTTCTCCATATAGTTTCAAATGTGACTACATACACCCTCTGCCAGGGAACTCTGTACTATGTACATGGATTCAGAAACCAAGATACTCACCTTTTCCTAAATTACAAAAGAGTGGAGAGCCCTCTTTGGCAAAAGTCAAGACTTGAATGGAATATTCAGCTATAGCTAGAGAAATAACAGATATATAGATACAGAACAACAAGCTTCTAACCAAATAGGATATGCCTTTTTAGACTTGTTTCATGTGAGACAGAATTATAAGGAAAAAACCTCTTAGTGTAGAATAGGTTGAATTGACTAACTAGTTGGTCTTTTATATCTACCTAGCAAAATACAGGTCACATTGGCTTTATTGATTTCAGCTTTCTATTCATTTGATTAAAAAAGGAAATGATTTAGCCTTTATTTGCACAAATTTTTTTTATTTGTACATTGTGAAAATTTCAGAGCTCATTGGGGCAGTATCCCTTCTTTATAAGTCACATTTTTATAACATTTTAAGGTCCTTAAAACGTTTTCCTTGCAACAGTTCTGTGAGAGGCAATAATACAAGTATCCTGAATCTGTAGAAGAAAATAAACCCAAAAGAGTCATATATCCAGGATTCAACCTTTTCATTCCAACCCCTGACATAATTCTCTCATTCCCACAAAGACATCAAAGAATAGTTTGGTATAAAGGAAGGAATTTATTTGAAAATACTTATTTTCCATGTGATACTTTTTTTAGAAATTCTTAAGTAAATCTAAAGTAAGCAATCCAGCTGTATCTTATTTAGTTTTTAAAATTAAAACTAATTTTAGACATTCTGTCAAATTTTCCTGCTTCACAGGATATGCAAGATTCAGATGTAATCACTTTTGGCCAGACCTTTATTTCAAGTGTAACTGTACCTAAACCAAAATGTCATGTATACATAGAACATTTGCTAAGTATTTTTTGATAACCACTTCATTGTATTTGGTAGGAGCATGCAGAGTTCCCCAGGGTTTGCTGCTAATCAGAGAGGTTCGTATTCAGCTTTTACAGTAAGTTCAAACCAATGCTGAGCAGAGCACTTAATTATAACTGATTATCTGGTAATTCTTTTCACTACAGAATTTCTGTCCATGGACAGTGAGTTAGATTATATAAAGAAAATGGATAAAATATTTTGAATGTAATATTTTCATTTAAAATGTTAAATATGCATATACAGATACACACGCACACACACACACACACACACACTCTTTATTATTTGTTTCTTGCTTGCCACATTTAACAAGTGAAATAAGGTTTTTCATTCTTCACTGTCCTATACCTTTAAATATCAAAAGTTTCTAAATAAACAAGCAATATGAAATGGAGATTCATGGTTTCTTATACAGTTTGTGTGTGTGTGTGTATGTGTATTCTGCTCTCTGTTATTGCTCTTTATTTGGTGTTTTAAGTTCAAGTTGTTTTTTAAAATTTAAATCAAAAGTTTCTAAATCCAGTGAGTTTTACCAACATGATCCACTCACCCTTCCCTTTTAGTCCCATTGTTAACAATTTCGTACTAATTCCTATTTATTTGTATGCCTGAAGTAATTATCTTTGACACCACTTCTAGATTTAGATTTCTTATAGATAGAATTATTACTCTTTTGCTTAAATTCCTTTAATGACATTTCCCTTTTACCCAATGAGTAAAGTGGAATCTCCTTAAATCATTACTTTGCCGCTTCTATAGATTTATTTTATACTTCCCTCTAATAAAATAAAACTGCTTTCAATTTTCCATAAGCATTGTTCACTCAGCAACTTATGTGCCTTTGGGCTCATATTGTTTCCATGGGTCTAAGATGCCTTTTCCTTCTACCTCTCAAATATCTATCGTTTTAAGCCAAATTCTTCTAATACACTCCTCTTCATTGACTATTATCCTTAGTCAGTACTAATCTCTTCACTCCAGCCCACTTGGACATCTCTGATAAAATTATGTAATATTTCTGTTATTCTTTGTTTATGTATGTCATCTCCCTACTATTAATGGTGGGAACAATATGGTATCTGAATTTTGTATCTCAACCACACTGAGTACAATTCAGTATACATAGTAGACACTGAATTATTAATTACTAATTTTAACTGAATCTCACAATATAAGAAAGGTTTTGTTGGAATTAATATGGAGGGGAAAAAATTGTTACAATAAAAATCTAAACTACCCACAGGGTAGAATTACATTTGCTTGTCTCTGCATTATAACATAAAACAAGTAAATAGATGTGCTTTTCCCCCCATGAGTTCAGATGTACTGTGCAAGATAACATATATTTTAATACATTTCCTAAGCCATTGTTTTATTAAGTTTTAAGGGTATTGTCTGTGAACTACCATTTATATTTTTTAAATATTCATCTTTTTAGCACGTACAAGAAGTGGAATTGCAGAGATGAAACGACAACGAAAGTTTGCATCTCAGGCAGTTCCCATCAACTCAGAGCTCTCATCTCTGCCTTATCAGACGGGACAATATGCTTCTACTCCTTTGGCAACTACACAGATCATCAGACCAATGAGTCAAAATACAACTCAGTTTCGAACAAATTCTGCTTTTGTTTCACAGCCTCCTGACAATATTACCAGTAAGTTTCAATATTTTATTTACGATTACTGATATAGCTCTGGTCTCATGTATGTATGCTCTATATGTAAATACCTAAATAATTTTTTAAAATTACATCTTGCCATGTGATGATTAACTGATGGATTTAGCTCTTTTCAACAATGAGGTAATTCAAGCCTATTCCAATAGATTTTTGATGGAGAAGAGCCATCTGCCTCTAGAAAAAGGATCGGGGGGACTGAATGTGGATTACAACATTGTATTTTCACCTTTTTTGTTGTGATTTGCTTGCTTTTATTTTCTTTCTCATTTTTTTTTCCTTTTTGATCTGATTTTTCTTGTGTAGCATGATAAATATAGAAATATGTTTAGAAGTATTGCATACATTTAATCTATATTGAATTACTTGCTATCTACAGGAGAGGGATGGGAGAAAAATTTTTAACACAAGGTTTTGCAAGGGTGAATGTTGAAAACTATTTTTGCATGTATTTTGAAAATAGAAGCTATTAAAAATGTTTAAAATATAAAAATAATTTTTTTTTATTTTATTTTTTTTATAAAGCTTTTTATTTGCAAAACCTATGAGTGACCTTTCAACATTGACCTTTGCAAAAAAAAACTTTTTTTTTTCCCAAGCTTTTCCTTTCCCTCCCCCCGCCCCCCACCCCTAGATGACAGGTAATCTAATACATGCTAGATAGGATAAATTATATGACAAATACAATACATGTATACATATCTATACAGTTATCTTACTGCACAAGAAACATCAGATCTAGAAAGAGAAGAAGAAAAAAAAAAAACAACCTAAGAAGGAAAACAGAATGCATGGAAATATTCACAGAAAGCGTTAAAATGCTGTGTTGTGGTTCACTCTCAGTTCCCACAGGCCTCTCTCTGGATGTATATGACTATCTTCATCGCAGCATAACTGGTTTGAATCACATCATTGTTGAAGAGAACCATGTCCATCAAAATTGATCATCGTATAGTCTTGTTGCTGTGTATAATGTTCTCCTGGTTCTGCTGATTTCACTCAGCATCAGTTCATGATAAAAATAATTTTAAAAAGATAAAATTACTTGGTGGTTATCTTGGGTAAACTTTGTAGTTTTTAACTGGACCATATGTGAAAATAGAATTGAAAATAATCTATCCATTATAAAAACATAATAAATCTTGATAATGCCCCTTACAAAGAGCTGTTTGGCATAGAAGACATAAATAGTACAATTAGATAGCATCATTTATGCAGGTGAAATCTCCAAAATGTGTTCATTTTTAATTTGCTAGATAGCTAAAGCTGTATGCAGCTTTCTCTCGAATAAGAATAATTGATAATCTTTCCTTAGAACTTTATAACTGAAATAATTTTAATTTTTACCTTAATGAAAAAATAATGCCATTTAATAAAGAATATGGAAAAAAGAGAGAGAAGCAGAACTTGCAGTTAAGGAGAATCTGGGTAAAGAAAACCTAGGTCCACTTTGAGATGAAGAAAATTGGTTTAAAATAGGTCTTTTCATTTGTAAATCTCCTTATTTATTTCTGTTCTATCTAAAACTCAACATTATTCTTTCCTACATTCTGTCTGTCCAACAGCAGAAGAGAATCTCTTAATATTCAAGGTAATCAAACTTAAATATAACTCTTCATTTCTATAGTGTCATTTATCCTTGAAGCTCAAATTTTTAAATTATGCAACTTACTGGATTTTTAATGGTATCTTTCAGTATTGAATGGGACTCTTTGTATTTTTTTCCTAGCTACAGATTCTTTACATATTGTAGTTCCTGTACCTCAAGAACGAAAAATTCATTCTAGCTTAATGTCTCCTGGAAGACGAAAAAGGTAATTATTTTTCTTCTTTTTTATGAGATGAGGCACTTCTGTCTAAAACAAAAATGAGACATTGTTAAGATAATTGTAACCTGAATATACTAGGAGGACTGGACCAACTTCCCAAGCTTCTTTATTTGAAAGACAATGATAAATAGATCATATTATGTTTAGAGCTGAATAAAGCATTATATGTCTAGGATTTATGTTCTTATCCAATTGCATAGTAGAACAGAAAGCATCTTGATGATTGAAAAAAAAAATCCTGATATATTTTGATGATCCTGTGATTAAAAAAGAATATATTCATCACCGTTTTTGTTGATGGGTCTCTCCCAGCTTAACTGATGACATGCTTTGTTTCACTAGTTGGCATGATAAAACCTGTAGAACTTATGGAATAGTACTTTAATTGAGGTCCCGAATCATATTCATTAGTTGAATATGTTTGAACTAATTTGTGGAATCATAGATTGAGAATCAGTAGTTTTCCCTTCTTTTTTGTTTTGATTTTCAGCAAGTCATTGATTTTTTTAAAATTTAGATATTGTATTATTTCCTCAATTATATGTAAAAATAATTAACTTTTTTTTTTTTTTTTTAACAAGTTTGAGTTTCAGATTCTTTCACACTCTCAGTCACATCCTTATCATTGAGAAGGCAAGCAATGTGATAGGTGTTATACATGTCAGTCATGCAAATATATTTCCATATTATTCATGTGAAAGAAAACAAAAATTTAAAAACAATAATAATTTTTTTTAATCTGCTTCAGTCTTCATTCAGTTTCTATCAGTTTTTTCTCTGAAGGTGAATAGCATTTTTCATCATAAGTGCTTCAGATATGTGTTAAATCTTTATATTGTTGGGAATAGCCAACTAACTCAGAATTGCTGTTATCTTGTACAATTTTCTTCTGGTTCTGTTCAGTTCACTTTGCATCAATTTATGTAAGTTTTTCCAGGTTTTTCTGAAAGCATCTTGCTTATCACTTATAGCACAATAGTATTCCATCACAATCATAAACCACAGTTTGTTCAGCTATTCCACAGTTGATGCTCATTCCTCTCAATTTGCAGTTTTTTTCTCACTGCAAAAAGAGCTGCTGTCAATATTTTGTTCATGTAGGTCCTTTTCCCTTCTTTTGTTTAAATGTCTTTGGGATACAAACCTAGTAATGGTAATGTTGGGTTAAAGGATATGCATAGTTTTATAATTTTGGGCATAGTTCCAAATTGTTCTATGAAATGATTGGATAAATTTACAACTCTGCTACTAGTGCATTAGTGTCCCAATATACCCATATCTCCAGCATTTGTCATTTTCCTTTTCTGATGTATTAGCTAATCTGATACTTGTGACATCGTACCTCAGAATTATTTTTTTATTTACTTTCTCTAATAGTGATTTAGGGCATTTTTTTCATGACTGAAGGTATCTTTGCTTTCTTCATCTGAAAACTACCTGTTCGTATCCATTGACCATTTGTCAGTTGGGGAATGACTTATATTTTTATAAATTTGACTCAGTTCTTTATATAGGGCAGAAATGAGGTCTTTTTCAGAGATACCTGCTGTCAAAAATTTTCCCCCAGTTTTCTGCTTTCTTTCTAATCTTGGCTGTAATTGATTTTTTTCTATGTATGTAAAAGCGTTTCAATTTAATCAAAATTATCCATTTTATACCTGTAACACTCACATTTCTTGTTTGGTTATAGGTCTTACAAATAAACTATTCCATGCTCTCCTTATTTTCTTATTATATCCTCTTTGTCTATATCATGTATCACCTATACACGGTAACAACAAGACTATATGATCAATTCTAATGGACATGGCTCTCTTCAACAATGAAATGTGAAGAAAGCCATATACCCTGGGAGAGAGAGAGATATGAATGTGGACCACAACATAACATTTTCATGCTCTCTATTGAGGTTTACTTGCATTATGTTTCCCTTGTCAGATTTTTTTTTTCTTGTAGATCTGATTTTTCTTGCACAGCAAGATAACTGTAAAAATATGTGTACACATATTCAATTTGTCAAGTATTTTAACATAATTAACATGTAGTAGACTTCCTGCCATCTAGGGGAGAGGTAGGAGCTAGGGGGGGAAATATTTGTAACAGAAACGAGGGTCAGTGTTGAAAAATTACCCATACATATATTTTGCAAATAAAAAGCTTTAATAAAATAATAAATAAAACATAAAAATAAATAAATAAATCATGTATTTTTTTAACTTAATCTTTTTATATTTTGTGAGGCATTGGTCTAACCTACTTTGTGTCATACTGTTTTCCAGGATTTTTTTGTCATCTAGTGACTTCTCGCTCCAAAAACTTGGGAGTATTTGGGTTTATCAAACACTAGGTTACTATTTACTATTGAGTCTTGTGTGGCTAAATTATTTCACTGAGATACACCATTCTACTTCTTTGATGGTACCATATAGTTTTTATAATTACCAATTTACAGAAGTTTCAAACCTGATACTGCTAAGTCACCTTCCTTCACATTTTTTTTCATTTATTCCCATGATATTTTGAATGTTTGTTCTTTCAGGTGAATTTTGTTGTGATTTTTTTTTCCAGATTTTTCTAATTTTTTATTTATATGTCACTGAATAGATTAGGTAATTATTTTTATCATATTGGCTTAGATCTCTTGAGCAGTTGATACTATTCCAGTTGTTGCTCTCACTATTTATATGAAAAGTGTTTGTAATTTTATTCATATAGTTCCTGGGTTTATCTTGACAGGTAGACTCCCAAGTATATTTTTATTGTCCATAGTTATAATAAATAGAATTTCTCTTTATCTTTTGCTGTTGCATTTTATTGATAATATATAGAAATGCTGATGATTTATGTGATTTTATTTTTTACATCATGCAACTTTATTGAAGTTGTTAAATATTTCACCTACTTTTTTAGTTCATTCTCTAGGATTCTTTATACCATCATATTATCTGCCAACAGTGGTAATTTTATGTCTTATTGTCCATTCTAACTCCTTCAGGTTTTTTTTTCTTCTTTTATTGCTATAGCTAGCATAATAGTGGTGATGATAGGAATCCTTGCTTTACCCAGATCTTATTGTGAAAGATCTAGCTTATACTCACTACAGATGATATTTGCTGATAGCTTTATAGAGATACTATTCCATTCTATTGATTCCTATGCTTTCTGGTGTTACTAAAAAACAAATTAGAATGAGTGTGATATTTTGTCAAAAAATTTTTTCTACATCTTTAGATAATTTTTGTTGATTTTGTTATTAATATTAACATGGTCAGTAGTTTTTGATAGTTTTTAAAATATTGAACCAGCCCTTCCTTCATGGCAAAAATCCTTCTATGATCATATTATATGATCTTTGGGATATATTGCTGTGATCTCCTTGCTATTAAAATATTTACATCAGTATTCATTAGGGAAATTGGTCTATAATTTTCTTTTTGCTTTTCCTGATTCAGGTAACAGTATTGTTTGTGTCACAAAAAGAATTGGGTAACACTCCTTCTCAGCTATTTTTCCAAATGGTTTATGTAGTATTAGAATTAATTGTTCTTTAAATATTTTGTAGAATTAGTTGTGAATCCTTTGCTTCTAGGGATTTTTACTTAGGGAACAATTGTGGAATGTTAAATTTCTTTTTCTAGATAGGGTCAGATTTGTTAGCATGTGATTAGGTACAATAGCTCCTAATAATTGCTTTAATATCCTCTTCATTGGTGGGAAATTCACCATTTTCATTTGTGATATTGGTAATTTTATTGTTTGTTTTTCATGAAATAGAGGGTTTTTTGTTGTTGTTCAATGGATTTCTTTCAGTTTTATTAATCTCTCCTTTGATAATCAAAATTTACAATTTGGTGTTTAATTGGGGATTTTTAATTTGTTCTCTTGTATGTCCAATTCATTGATCTCTTCTTTCTCTGTTTTACTGATGCGAATATTTAGACATAAAATTTCCCCTTAATATTGCTTTGGCTGCATCATAAATTTTGGTATATTTTCTCATTGAGTAAATGTTATTTTATGGCACTTTGATCTGAGGATATAATTAATATTTCTGCTTTTCTGCATTTGGTTGTGAAGTTTTCATACGCTTAATTGATTTTTGTGTGGATGTCATGTGCCAGTGAGAAAATTCTATTCATCTTCCTAACTTCTCTCTATTTTGTGGTTAGATCTATCTGATTCTGCAAGGGAAAAGTTGTGGTCCCCCCCTATAATATAGTTTTATTGTCTGTCTCTTCTTGTAACCCATTTAACTTTAAAATATGTATCTGGTAAATATGTTTAGTATTAATATTACTTTATCGTGTATAATACCTTTTAGCACCTAGTAGTTTCTGTGCTCATCTCTTTTAAGTAGATTTATTTTCTTTTTTGTTTTGCCTGAGACCATGGTTACTGCCCCTGCCTTTTTTTTTTTTTTAAACTTCAGCTGAAGCATAATAAATTCTGCTCTATCTTCTTACCTTTACTCTGTATGTGTCTGTTTCAAGTGTCTTTATAAACAATATATTGTCAGATTCTGGTTTTTAATACATTCTGCTATTGATTTCCACTTTTTAGGTGAGTTCATCCCATTCATATTCACAGTTATGATTACTGTATTTCCCTCTATCCTAGATTTCTCTATCCAACTGAATATATACATTCTTTCTTCTTTTAGCCAATTTGAATCAGTAAAGTTTAAGCTTTGCTTTACCAATCCCTTTTTCCCCCACTTCTCCTACATCATGTAACTTTTATGTGAGATAATTTACCCCATTCTACTTCTCCCTTCCCTCTTTTCCTGGTATATCCCTCTTTTTCACTACTCAGTTTTTGTTTGTTAATTAATTTTCCATTTAATCATAGTCAACCCACCCATGTCTTCTCTGTGTATTTCCTAATAATTAATTAATAATTAACCTAATAATGATAACATCTTTCTGTGTAGGAAGGTTTTCCCACTGCTTTTTTCAGAGCTAGTTCTGGGAGTAAAGTCTATAAATTTTCTGTTCTTCTAAGGTGTTATGATATAAGGAAAAGTGTCATTACTGTTCTCCTGTCATGTGGTCTAGTCTGTAAACAACCACAAGTGCTGTTTTCTACCCTTGAACTGTGACTAGAATCCCTACTCCCTTGTGGCCAGAAACTCTAGTATGGTAGTGCTCCTCCTTGCCCTGGGACTGCACCTGAAACTGAGTATAAACAGTGCAACAGAGTTCTGCCTCCTGTGCTAGCAGAGGGTCCCTTGTAATCTCTGATCATTTGTCCATCCCCTTTACCGTCTGTGGGCTAATAGCTCCAGAAACTGCTGCCACTTATTCAGTCAGTCCCAAGGCCTGCTGCTGGCTTGCACAAGGTATCACCCACTATTGACTGCCTTGCACAGAAATTCAGAACTTGAGACCTCACTGCTGCTTATTCAGTATACTACGCATTAGACTAAGCTCTCCTGTCTTACCCAACTGAAATAGACCTTTCCTGCCAACCTTCTAAGTTGTCTTGGGCTAAAATACTGTTTTGCCCAGTCATTTTGTTGATTTGCCACTCCAGAATTCATTTTGAGGTTTTAATTTAAATTTGTTTGGAGAAGAATTTGGGAGGTGTTTAGTGAATAACTGTCTTTACTCTGTTATCTTGGCTCTGCCTCTCCAAATCAATGATTTTTGATTACCTTTTTTGTCAATTTTAAAATAAGGTTTATGTCACTACCTACTAGTAATATTTAGAAAGTTTTGATGTCAGTAAAAAGGTAACATAAAAATATACTACACAGGGACTTTCTTTTGCTGTATTTCCACTTTAATATATGGTTTGGGTTTTATGTGAATGTATTTTTTAATTAAAACTTTTTATTTGCAAAACATATGTATGGGTAATTCTTCAACATTAATCCTTACAAAGCTTTCTGTTACAAATTTTTCCCCCCTGATCCCCACCTCTCCCCTAGATGGCAGGAAATCCACTACATGTTAATTATGTTAAAATACTTGACAAATCGAATATATGTATACATATTTCCACATTTTATCATTTTTGTGCAAGAAAAATCCTATCTACAAGAAAGAAAAATCAGAAAAAGGAAACAGTGCAAGCAAACATCAATCAAGAGCATGAAAGTGTTATGTTGTGGTCCACATTTCACATCCCTCTCTCTGGGTGTATATGGCTTTCTTCAGTGAACAATTGGAACTATTTGAAACATTTCATTGTTGAAGAGAGCCATGTCCATCAGAATTGATCATCATATAGTCTTCTTGTTGCCGTGTATAATGATCTCCTGGTTCTGCTCACATCACTCAGCATCAGTTCATGCAAGTCTCTCCAGGCCTCTCTGAAATCACCCTGCTGGTCGTTTCTCACAGAACAATAATATTCCATAACATTCATATACCATAATTTGTTCAGCCATTCTCCAATTGATGAGCATCCATTCAGTTTCCAGTTTCTAGCCACTACAAAAAGGACTGCCACAAACAGTGAATGTATACTTTTAACAGATATAGCCACGTGTTTCAGGTTTTCCTTTTGGCTTTAGCATCTTTTAATAACTGGTAATAGCATATTTTAGAATCTTTTAAGTCCTGCTTTGTTACAACCATTTCTACTGGTGCATGACCTTTCTGTTTTAATTTTATTATATTAGACTATAGGCTTCTTGAGTACAGGCACACTTTTTTTGACTAAACTTAATATCTATCTAGTAATTAGCACTTTGCAAATAACAGACAGTTAATAAACATTTGTTTGTTTTTTTATTAGTTGGGCTGCAACAGGTCTAAGAACTTTGATATACTGCTTTCTCAGCATCTGCAATTTGGTTCTAGAATTTTATTCTATAGTTGGGATGCTTCAAAAGATATATTTCCCTTGGATGATTGATTGACTGTCCAAAATAATCAAAATAACATCATTATGTTACAGGAAAGTTACTGTGACCAACTAGCTGATCAGACTAATGCAAACTTGGAGTGCCCTGCCACAGATCAGACACAAGTAGTCCTTATGAACATTTGGAATGGATTCTCTAACTTTGCATATTTTGTGTTTCTTTGAGTTACTTCAATTCTGCTTTGCTCATAAGGGATCTCCCATATCATACAGTTCTTTCTAAAGTTCTTAAGAGAGACTTTCAGAGTGTCCTTTTATTGCTTTTTCTGACTACCTTATTACCATTTTGTGGCATTTATCATTTGAGCCCAAAGGAGTTGCACTTACTGCAGTAGATTTTGAATGCTTGGCAATTTATAAAGTTGAAGAAAGTATTTCAGTCTGGTGTTTATCCTGCCAAGTGATCTTCGTAATCTTCCTGAGACAATACAAATGGTAGCAATTCAGCTTCCTGGAATGGTGCTGATACACTATCTAGGTTTCATAGGCATACAACAATGAGGGCAGCACAATAGCTCTGTAGACCTTTAGTTTGGCAATTATTCTAATGCCTCTCCTTTCCCACACTTTTCCTCAGAGCCTCTCGAACACTAGCTAGCTCTGGCAATGTGTGTGTCAATCTCATTACCAGTGTGTATGTCACTGGAAAGTATACTGCCAAAGTGGACTTATCCCCAGCATTCAGAACTTCTCCTTTGATATAATTGGTGGTTTCATATATGGATGGTGTGGTGCTGGAGTACTTATGTTTGCTTGTTAATTGATAGGCCAAAATTAGTACAAGCAGCAGAGAAGCAATCCATAATTTACTGTATCTCAGCTTTAGAGGCTGCATTGAGTGTACAATCATCTACAAGCAAAAAAATCATGCACCAGCACTCCCACTTTAGTTTTGGCTTGTGGCTTTTTCAAGTTGAAGAATTTACATCAGTGTGGTAGCTGATTTTGATGTCATGTTTATCCTCATTGAAGACATTTGACATTGTGGCTGAAAATATGCTAAAAAGCATGGGAGCAAACACACAGCTTTGTTTCACTCTTTTAGTGACTGGGAAAGCTTGGGGAGTATTGTCTGTTTTCCAGAACCTTGGCAAGCATGCCATCCTGAAATTACTATATTATACTGATAAAGTTATCTGAGAAACAGAAGTTTTTTTGTTTTGTTTTTTTAGTGTTTCCCCCCCCCCCCACGCCATAATTTTCCATAAGCTCTCACATCTGATAGTATCAAAGGCCTTGGTCAGATCTACAGATGTTGTATATAGACTTCTGTTTTGTTCCTAACGTTTCTCCTAAGGTTGGGCAGCAAAAACCATATTGACTGTTCCTTGGTCCCTTCTGAAGCCATACTGGCTCTCAGGTAGATGACCTTTTTCTAGGTGTAGGGTCAACTTATTAAGGAGGACTCTGGCAAGAATCTTGCCAGCAATGACTAAGAGGCTCTACAGTGATTACAGATGGGCAATGGAGGCATCTTTTAACTCCCAGAGTATAACCTCCTCTTGCCATATAATCTGAAAAATTTCAGTCAGCTTTTGTACGAACAATGGACTCCTCACCTTTTAATCTCAGCTGGAATAGAATCAGCATCAGATGCTTTGCCACGGGCAAGTAGCTTAAAAGCATTCAAAACCTTTCAGTTTTTTAAAGCCATTCAATTGGAACTTCAGCTAGGGAATGATTGGACTTTAACCTGAAGTAAACAGTCATTGGCTTCAGCATTGATTGATGAGAACACTATGGAAGTGTTCAGTCCGTTTCTCTAGGATCATGTCAACACTAATCAATGTGCCTCTTATCCATACTAAGCAGTTGAGATACACTATAGGACTTTGGCCCATAAATAGTCTTCAGTGGATCATACAAGCACTTTGTTACTATCAACATAAAGCTGAATTTCATCTTCCTTCTTACTGATCAAAGAATCCTGCATCTCTTTAAGTTTTGATTGTACTTTAGTTTCGATGGAATTGAATTCTATATTCTTAGAAGTAGATGAACTGTCCTGCTGGTACATAGTCTGCGGAATTCTTATGAAGTTGTGTTGGTTTTGCAATCAAAACTAATCTAGTAAATAAATTCATATGCCTTCCAAAAGGAGTAAACAATAGACTCATAACAATGAAAGTGCTTCTTGTGGGAAATCATCATTCAGTGCCTGTCTTCCACCATGAAGAATCCTGATGAGGTCAAAGAACACTTTTATAAAGACCTGAAGATGTTTATTATCCATATGCTATAAAAGAAGACAATCTTATAATTCCGAGTGACTTTAATTCTAGAGTAGGCACAGACTACTAGACATGGCAGGGAGTCCTTGAGAGGAATGGAGTTGGAAACAGCAATAACATGGTCACTTAACTACTGAAGATTTGTGCATCTCATGACTTTCTCAACACCAATACTATATTCCCTTTACCTAAATTCAGTAAACCTTCAGGAATGTACCCTCACAGCAAACATTAGTATTTAATAGACTCTGAATGTAAAGAGAGACCGGATGTAAGAGGAAGGCAGTATGTGCTGCAGAGTGCTGGACTTACAGGCATATCCCTTCCAAGCTGAATACTTTGCATTCATCAAAAACAGTGGCCCCAAGGCAAAAAGACTACCAGAAGAATTAATGTCAACAAATTAGAGCTCTTCTCTAAGAGGGAACAGTTCGTTGATAACTTGGAGGGTAAATTAAGTCAACACAAAGTTGGCAACAATGGAGTAGAAAAGGAAGGGGCAGCTTTCAGAGTTTTGGTGTATAGATAGCACTGCATCTGCTCATCTGGGTCAGAATACTCACAAACATCAAGAAGATTGTGATGAAAATGATGGGGAAATTCAAAAGGTGATAAATGGAAAAACAAGAGCTCCACAGAGTATGGTATAATTATTGGTTAAATATGTATGGTTAAATTATCCTGTATCTACACCTCAGTCTTTTTCATTTGAGGAAGCAGCATTTTGTAGTGGATGGCCTTGGAATCGATTGCCTGCATTTGAAACTTATTCTACTTTTTATTAAATCTATGGGTCCTTGGATCACTCAATGTCTCACTTTTTTTTTTCTCATCTGTAAAATGATGGTTTTGTTTAAATACTCTTAATAAAGCCAATTCCAGCTATAAATTCTGTGATCGAAACCTATTTATACAATCTTAAGCTAATGCCAGTGAAGATGAGTATGCTTTTCCTATGATTTTTTTTGTATATGTTTCATTGCTATGAGTACTTCCTCTACCAAAGCAGATTGAATTCCTTTTATAACTTAGGAGATGATCTTTGAGAATTGTTGTGACCAGACTATTCATTGTCCTGTGATCAACGCCTTTTTCTCAAGTCATCTAGGCTGTCCTTCAGGTAATATACTACCAACTTGTCATAGACACCTTCTGAAAACCCTATATCTGATCTTGTATTTTCCTGCCATATCCATGAAAAGTTACAATGACGCATCCAATTAATAATAATGATGATGAAGATGATGAAAACAAAAATAATAACATATTTATTTATTCTATTAAAGTTTGTAGAAAGGCATTACCAGACTTAAAAGTTTTTTTTTATATATTTCAGTGAATCTCAAAGAAAAAACATCACATTTTCTGGACCTCAGTCCACAGTTAGAAATTTTCAGGATCCAAATGCATTTACAGTAGAAAAAGTAAGTGAACCTTAACTGCAAAGCTTTGTATTTATTCAACTCTTCTTTTAATCCTTATGTAGTATTGGTAGAAGATGTAGTGATTAAATGCCATCTTTATTGATCATAGGATATTTATCATAGTATATTTAACAATCTTTGCTAAAATTCTGGTTAAAAACTCATTTGTTGTGGTAATCATTTCAGCCATTCTGATTAGTTAGGTGATGGGTTAGTACTTTTTTTTAAGTAGCTGTGTCTTTTCAAAAAAAAACAAAAAAAACCTTCATCATGAATAACCATTGTTATAATTTGGACAGAAATCTGAAAACAGTGACATTAAAGTTCTTAGATTAATAATATGATGTATATCTTAATTATTAATAATGATAATAGAATTCTTAAGTTCTGTTTAAAGTAACTAGCAGCATTTATTTTCCTGTTGTGGAGATCCACTGTTCCAAAGTGTTAGTGGTCATATGGCTATCATTTCAATATCAAAATATATATGTATTTGTATCACAGTGCAATTTTATGTGCACATTATTTTACAATTCAGAATGAGTTTTGGTCTTTTTGAAAACAGGCCTTCTACCACACAATATAATGAAAGTATATTATTAAGAGAAAAAATGGGAAAAAAGTAGATGACTGATGAAGGGAAAATTGTCAGATATAGGAAAAGAGTTAGGTGACTGGTGAAAGGGAAATTTTCTCATGTGGGAAGAAAGGTTGACAGAGAGCTGCTCCCTAAACAAAATTGATCGGAAAGAAGTTACCACTAACTTCAGTCTCATCCCAGAGTTTGACTGTTTAGTTAACATCAGGTAATACCATTAAAGTTATAAAATTTCTCTTTTATGGCCTTTTAATAATTTTTAATATTTTCTTTTTTCAGCAAATGGTTATTGAAAATGCCAGAGAAAAAATACTAAGTAATAAATCTCTACAAGAGAAACTTGCAGAAAATATTAACAAATTCTTGATTAGGTAAGATATAAATCAAAATATCAAACCATATCTTAGCCAGTCTAAAATATTTGTGCTTAAAATATGTCTTATGTTGGTTGCAGTGACAATAACATTGCTCAGGTACCCAAGCAAGCAGATAGCAATCCTACTGAACAAGAAGCTTCAATTGATGAAATCCTGGGACTTCAGGTATGTACAAATATAGATATGATAGAGAGAGAGAGAGTGAGTTGTGTGTGTGTGTGTGTGTACAAAGTATAAAATAATTGTTGTTTTTTATGTTTGCACTGATTCTTACAGGTTTTTGTATAATTTTTTTTATTAGTCTGTGAATTATTAGACCTTTAATTTATCCCCATTATTATTTCAGGACTGGTTCTTTAGACCTAGTGGTATGGTTTTCTCATCAAAAAGGGAAACAGTAATTAAATAATAGAAACTGGCCAGCAACCTTGAAAATAACTATGTAGAATGGTTACTCGTTTTTTGTTTTTTAAGTTTCACCACTTTTTTTCATGTCACATGATTCATTCTGATCTACTAATTTTAACATATAAATGCTTTCCTTCTCGAGAGGAGATGCCTCTTCTGTATTCATCATAACAAATGTATTTGGTATCTATTTTATGCCAAACTTAGTTAGGTGTTGAGGAGAACATTGTTCCCACCCTTAAATAACTTTGTATCTGTTTCAGAGCAAAAGGGAATAAATACATGGAAGTGAGGTTAAAATGTGCTTAATAGTACAAGCATTGTGACAAAGTAGGAGAGTCTGTTTATTTTCTAAGTGTGTGGCATACGTGAGATATTAACCAGTTGAGAGGAGCGTCCTCTCTGGAGAATGATCTAACAGTAGGAAATGTTTTAAGATACAGTAAATGCCTGTACCAGTTTGTTGAAAACTTTGGAAACATTCATTTCTAGGCTCTAAAAATTAATCAATGTTCATTAAAATCTGTGTCAGAGTAATGATTTTATTTTTTAAAGTTTTCTTTCAAAGGCTGGTATATCTCTAGTTCTTAGCTCAGAATAAGCATTAGTGGTCATGAAACAAAATATAGATATATTCATATCACATTACACCTTATGTGTACGTTATTTTAAAATTCAGAATGAGATTTGGTCTCTTTGAAAACGGGTCTTCTACCACATGAGAGAATGGAAGTATAATATTGAGAGAAACAATGGGAAAAGAGTAGGTGATTGATGTAGAGGACATTATCTCATATGAGAGGAAAGATTGAAAGAGAGCTGCTCCCTTAACAAATTAAGCCCTGAATAAGTGTTTTATCTTTTTGCCCTTCTCACTGTTGACTTTAAGCTTGGGCTGAGACTTAACCAATATAATTCTTGAGATATGTTGTATTCTGCATGGCTTTTGAATACATTAGTTTTTCAGCAACTCTTAACTGATTTTACTGGACTTGTAACTATTGTATTTTCAATCTTTCCAGAGTGAAATCCATATGTCTGAAGAAGCTATACAGGATATCTTAGAGCAAACAGAGTCAGACCCTGCATTTCAGGCCCTTTTTGATCTATTTGATTATGGTAAAACATTTCCGGCAATTGATTCATCTTTGGTTTTGGTTTTTTTTGTTTTTGTTTGTTTTGTTTTGTTTTTGCTTTATTTAGAATAACAAGATTTTTTCCAGTTCTTTAAGAAATATCAATAGTTAGTATCATTATCTCAAATAAGCTTTTCCTCCCATTTCAACAAATATTGTAAATTTTAATCATGATCTCTAAACTAAAGGAACTTGAGCTGAGATAAGTTCATTGTAAGTCTTAAGTTTTTTATTATACTATTGTAGAAAATTTTGTCTAGTACTTGTCAAAGTCCTATCATTTGCTCAGCTCTTTTTTAAGCAAGGTCAAGTTGTACAAAAGCAATAAAAGATTTCATTTTTTCCCAAGTTTCTTGCCATTTTGGAGGAAATCAATGAATTTACATGAAATACCATAAACTAAAAAGCAACCTAGTATAGAGGAAAATGTCCTGCACAACTGAAGTTTGAATTTACTTCTTTTCTAAAGCAGCATAAATTTTTCCATTCTTCCTAATGTTTGTCTTTTTAATCAGGGTTGAATTATATATAACTGTTTTCCTATTTTGAAAAGGTAAAGCAAAGAATAATAAGAATGTATCACAAGGCATTTCTAATCAGCATTTGGAAGCCAGTCAGAATGTTTTAGTAGAGGAAACTAATCTAGCAGTTGGAAACACTTTTGGAACTGAACAATCTAGTAAGTATCTTTATTAGTATTCTCAATTCAGATTTTAATTCTCAGTTTCTAAAATCTCTTTAATTTATATGTCATTTAATACAGAAGTTTATGTACCAATGATAGTATAAATAAATTGATTATTTTTGTCCCTTTGATATCCTCTTCTGCAGAGGAGACTACAGTAACTAATTTAAGCAAAAAATTATTCAATTCTTTCTCAAGACTAGGTTCTCATGGTAGTTTTTCCTGTCTGAAATCACTAGTTGCTGGATTTTTATTAAATATTAATTAGATTTCTTTTCATTATAACTTTATACTACTTCCCATAGCCAACCTTGCCCTTATGACTATGCTACCAAACTCAAGTCTATGAACAGTGTCTCCTAGTAACCATATATCAAATACTAGTTAAAATTGAGTCAGATTCTCTGCTCTTAGACTCCATCCATCTAATATGTCCTTCTAGCTTATCAGTACTACAGAAATTACCTTTTTGTTTTGTTTATGATACCACCTTCCTTAAAAGTTTATAATGACTTTCCAGATTTTTATTGCTTAAGTTCAAATTTTCATCAATACTTCTTGTCAAAAAATTTTCTTAGACTTTTATTTCTCTTGAATTTATCTGTATACCAACCCTCTCCTTTGTTTTTCTGAGTATACTTATTTCTAGTTCCTTAGTTTGGTTGTCATTATGTTATAGACTTTCAGAGTTTACAGGAAATTAGCTAGAAATTTTCTCATCTACCCAAATGGGAAACTGAAGTACAGAGCTAGATGAAATAACTTGACAGTAATACAACTAATAGGAGAAACAAAACTAGAATTCATTTTCTGAATCTTTGTTTCTGCTCTTTCCACTATACTATAATATAAGAAGTTTCTTCCTTAATATACAAGGCCATTTGAGGCACCTAGTTGGTACAGTGGATAGAGCACCAGCGCTGAAATCAGGAGGACCTGAGTTCAAATGTGGCCTCAGACACTTAACACTTCCTAGCTCTGTGTCCTTGGGCACCTAACCTCAATTGCCTCATCAAAAAAAAATACACACACACACACACACGCGCGCGCGCGGCCATTTTTACGACATTCCCTGCCTCCCTTAATGAGACTGTTTCCTATTATCTTTCAAATATTTCCTCACATCAGAGAAAAACTTGCTGCTCCTGACTGTGTATATATTCTAAATATGAAATCCGCACTGCTTCTTTCCCCAAAAAATCAATTTAGTTTTATTTTCTAAACCCTATTATGTACTTTACTTTAATACATATAATAATATAAAACAAGTATTATGGGCTACTCATATATTCCAATTTTTAAAATTTTGCTTACTGTGTATACTTTTTGTGTTTGTCAGTTTCTTTATTCTAAAAGGCTGAGACTGTAATCCACAATTTTCAATGTATAAAGTCATATAAATTAGGTTTTTGATAAATACTTGATCATTATAGAAATTACTATTTTGTTTCCCAGGTTCTGAAGGGTTTTTAGCAATATAAGCAATTATAACTGCTTGTCTGAAAGATTTTAAAGATGGAAAGGAGGAAAAAAGGGTCATAGAAAAGTTCATTATAAGGAAATAGCATGACTGGAAAAAATTGAACAAGGGAGAAATAAGAGAAAAGAAAAAGGGAGTTATCACAAGGAGAAAGAAAAGTGTTGGGATAAGTAGGAGCAAGTCTTCTAGTTATTAATACTCAAAACTTCTTAAAGCCTTTCTTGACCAGTAAATTTTTTTTTAAGAATTTTAAAAACAAAATCAAAGCAAAACATACTATTTTATGCTTTAATAAACTTAACTCATGCTAAGCAAAGTGTAATTTGGCTGGTAGCTTACTGAATCTTATATATATACCCTGTAAACACACTTAACATACATTGCATATGACTAGAGCCAATATTTAATACATAACAGTTATCAGATGATAAGTCTCTCTTTCCTTGGTAGAATTTTAATACTTTTTTACCCTGTTAGTTGATAAAAGTTAGAATTGTTATTGATAAAGATAGAAACTCATAAGAGTTTTAGAACAAAACAGTTTCTTAAGGTGTATGTATACTGGTAGGACAAAGATTACTTCATTAATAAAATAATATATATAGTGAAGAAAGCCTCCTCAGCATCTGAATCCCCTTTGTGATAATCTAAGCCATCCTATTGTTTTGCAGATGACCACTCTGTTGAGCCTACATTTTGTACAGACTATCATACTGAAGAAGCATCATGTGCCTTGAAGGATGGCAGTGGTGATGATCATCTTAAGAAACAGGAAACCCAAGAACAGTGTCCTCCAGTGGGATCTACCCTACAGAAAGAAACATTTAAAGCACCCTCATGTGTTGCTCCTGAACAGAGGTGTAACCTTGAAATCACCTTTGAATCTGTGCCTAATTTGAATGACTTTAACCAAAGAGGAAGTTCTGGTCCTGAATGCAATGAACAGTGTACAGAAATGTATACAAATCAACTGTCTAATGAAAATGAAATGGCTTTGGAAATTGGAAAGGATTCGTCGGTGTCTGATACTCCAAATACATCTGAACTACATCCTGATCAGTCCAATATGCCTCTGTCTTCATTTGCTTCCCTTGATGAAGTAGCAGAAAACAATGAAAATTTAACAAGCCATGGGAAAAATTCAAACCATTTTTTACCAAATATTTCATTAACTGGAAAATCATCTCAGAATAGCCAGTGTTGTGGAAGTCCTAGTGATTCTGTAAAACTTAAAACTATTTTTCATAGCTCCAAGTCACCCGATTGTAGTGAAATGCAGCAGAATAAAATTGAAACAAATGATATTTTGCCTGTTGCATCACATCATCCTTCTGATTGCCTGGATGATTCTTCAAACAGTACAGTCTTACTTGGCTCTGTTCACAGTTCAGGTTTAAATTTGTCTGATGAACACAAAGAAGAGGTCCCACTTGAAGAATCTGTCACTTCCAGCAAACCATCTAGTAGTCAATCTTTTGTGGATTCACATCATTTGGAAAATAAAGATTTGCCATCAGAGCCCTCCAACTCAGAGGAAATGACATTGGAATCACAAGAACCATCATCTTCTGTAAAAGAAGATAGTGGTGATGTTCTTCTGTCTCCTAGCAAAAGTGTTGAATGTAGAGAAATTAAAATGATGCCCATTGAGAGTAATCCTACAGAATATAGTCATTCTGTTCCCTCAGAATCCCTATGTTCTTCAGTGGGAGAGATTAATACTGAACCTCAGAGTACTGGTGAATATGAACATTCTAAAGATTCCTCAACTGAAGTAGATCCATCAAACATAGTATCACTCAAAATTATCATAAGTGATGATCCATTTGTCTCAACAGATACGGAGCTAAACAATGCTGTTTCCAGCATCACTGGGGAAAACTTGCCTACTATAATCTTATCTTCTCCAGCAAAATCACCAGTCAAAAATGTAGGGTTAGTTAAATGTTTGACTTCAGAAGAAACTTCAAATACTGTTTTATCTGCTGAAAAAGTAGGGGACTCAACATTGGTAGAACAGAGTCTTTTAGTGCTCAAACCTAAAGACACTATAACAAATAATATACAGAATGATGATTGCAGTGCATTTTCAACAGCCATCACACCAAGTGTGTCTCAGGATGGAGGATTTATACAGTTAATGCCAGCAACAAGCACAACTTTTGGCAATTCCAGTAACATTCTGATAGCTACCTGTGTGACTGATCCAACAACCTTGGGAACAGCTGTCACTCAGTCTAATGTTGTAGTGTTACCTAACAATTCTGCACCTATGGCTGCACAGCCACCACCACCACAGCAGTTACAGACTCCCCCAAGATCAAACAGTATGTTTGCAGTGAACCAGGCAGTATCACCTAACTTTTCACAAGGTAATTCTAAGAATATTTTGGTTGTATCTTTCTGGAATGGAATTGGCTTTTATCCTTGTGGAATACAAGTTTAATTAAGGATAAAATAAGTAAATGAAATCCTCAAAGGATCATTATGAATATATTCACACTTTTACTTCAGCCAGTTTCTGCAACCACACTTGTTTTGCAGAACCACTAACCAAAGTGAGATGTTTTGAATTCTACTTTTTCTTTCCCCAGTTACACCCTAATGGTGCTGACAAGCTGCGCAAAAGGGACCGAATAATTAACATTTATTGAGCTCCTACTATAAATCTGTACATTCCTTTGCTATGGGGAATAATAAAAAAAGTATCTGACATGGTCCCTTCTTGGAGAATTTGTCTTAATTGGAAAAACAATAGTTGTTAAAACTACATGAGTCTAATTGCAGCTGAACTTCAGAGATAGCCTTATACAGGAACAGGCAGGCACAACTTGAGTGGCTTTGAAAAAATGAGTCAGATTTAGGAAGCTCACTGTGGTGTTCACAAGGAATCATTTGGGTATGGGTATTCCAGGTATAGGTGACAGCCTACTAATTAATCCCTGAATAATTAAAAAAGCACGTTTCCTTTTGTATTCACTGGTGATACCTACTTAAAAATTTTAGTAAACCATACTGTTTTTTACTGTTTTTCTAGTAAAGTTGATGAGTTTGCATTTATTGTTTGGGAAACTTTTTGCCCGTGTGAATAAAATATGGGAACGAATTAATAAATTTACTAAGTGCTTCCTGTGTGCAAAGTATTATACTCAGTACTAGGGGTACAAATAGACAAGCAAGACAGTCTCTGTTTCCAGGAACTCTTGTTTTAATAGGGAGTAATAACAGGTAGTTGCAGATCAGTTGGAAAAGCCATGTACTTCATAGAGTACTTCAGCAAAACAAATGATTCATCTTGTTTAGTATCATTTCCATTAATAAGGAAAACCATTTCTGAAATTGGACTGTTTCATAGTAGCAAGGACTTTGGTGGTAAAAAACTTTCTTTTCCAGGTTTTTAGTTTATGTGGCTATTGAGAGGACAGAAGCAACAGCAACTACAAAAGTAGTGGCTAGGTTATTTCACAGAGATTGTGTCCTTGCTTAATTCCTGCACTGGAAGATGGTTAGAGGTAACATTGTTGCTGTTAACAATCCTTGGGTTTACCTTTCTATTAATAGCAGTGGGCTAGCAGGGAGGGCAAGTCTTTTTTCCAGTGTGATCCTTATCCTTGATGAAGTCCATTAGGGCCAAGACAAAAGAAGGGCTGATGGGCTGGCACTGCTATTAATTACCCAGGCTCTAGGGGCTAAGGTCTTTTTTTTTGAGAGTCTGAGGAAAGGTGGTAGCAGTGGTTTGACTCCCCAGCTGACTTTTAGCAGCACCATGTTCAAAACCAATGGTGATAACCTATCTAGATAAAGAAAATTTTCTTTCATACTTAGATCTCCTTCAAGAGGATTATTGTGATTTGGTTCTCTGTTTCTAAAATCTTATTTAGTTAATATAGTTCCAATGGCATTTAGGATTTAAATGAAAACAATGCAAAAACTACTTTAAATTCTATAAAGATGCCTTACTTTTTCATGTCCAACTGATCTGGAAAGGCTCCAAGTAGAAGCCTTGAAATATCTTCCAAGAACAAGTTTAGCAAAATTCAGAAAAGCTCATCGCTAGAAATCTGGCCACCAAGTAACAAATTTTTTCAGCTACAGATACTCGTGAAACCAGAAAGGAATTGCAGTGGAGAATATTCCACTGATAAAGTCAGATTTCTAAAATGTTAAGAAAGGAGACAAGAACAATATTCATTTTGTACCTATTGTCTCCACTTACCACCTCTAAATTAAGGCTTATTCTAGGCTGTTTCCAAGAGGAAAGATAGAAGGAAGTATAATTTTATAGTCAATTGCAGAGTGTTAATAAGGATTATTATAAGTTTAAAAAAAAAACCTTTGTTATTTTTAATTTTAGGATCTGCCATTATAATTGCTTCTCCAGTCCAGCCTGTGCTCCAAGGGATGGTAGGAATGATTCCTGTATCAGTAGTAGGACAAAATGGAAATACTTTTCCAGCTCCTCCCAGACAGGTAACATTTTGGCTTGCTATGGGCTAAAAATAGAGTAGTGAAACATTTCGAGCATACTTTAATGTGAAGTTTTTCTTATCCAGGTCCTGCATATGCCTTTAGCAGCACCTGTCTGTAACAGAAGTGTTCCTAAACTCCCCATTCCTCCAAAATCCCAGAAGGTCCAAGGAACAAGAAACAAGCCTAGTACAGGTAGGTACCTTTTAAAGCTATCTAAATAATGTCATTTTTATGTTTTTTTGTGGAAACTCTCTAACATTTTTTTTTACCAAGGATTCTTTCTTGGAATCTTCTAATAGAAAGGAACCTATAGATTTCATTTCCTATTCCTGAATGCTTCTGATACTTGTTTTATACTTGAAGAATTAATGGGACATCCAGGTAGAGAAATTCAGCAATTGGCTATTAGGAGTTGTTTATTTATAAGTGACAATTGAACCCTTGAGAGATGATGAGATGAACAAAAGAGGAGAGAGAGATAAGAAGGCTCTGTACAGTTTTACAGGATACTTATATTTAGTGCAAAGGAGGAAGGTCAGTGATAATCCAGCAAAGAAGAAGCAAAGGAATGAGGGCAAGAAGAAAAGCAGTGTCAACAAAGCCAAGAAAAGAGAATAATCAGTTAGAGGTTAACAGTGTCAAAAGTTATAGTAAGATTTTGGCTGTGAAAGGAAAAAGAAAAATAGGATGGTAGCTTGAAGAGATAGAAGGACCAATCTGGGCATGTTGGTAGGGATAATAAAAGAATGAATTAATAAAGAAGGGAAGGAAATAAGCTCTTAAATAGCACCTTGTTTGTGTTAGGTACCATGCCAAGCACTTTACAAATATTTCACAATATGAACCTCACAACAACCCTGAGAAATCATCTCCATTTTATAGATCAGGAAACTGAAGCAGACAGAGGTAAAATGACTTGTCCAGAGTCACACTGCTAGCAGGTATCTATGGCCAGATTGAAACTCTGGTATTCTTAACTCCAGACCCAGTGCACTGACACCACCAGCTGCCCCCATGGGTAAGAAGAAATTGCTGTTGTGAGGGGGAAAACTCCAGAGGAGGAATTGAGATCTGGTGTGTAAATTAAAGCAACTGGCTTGGGCAAGAGGAGCTACTACTTTCTCCGAAATGAGAACAAAGAGATAGAGAGAAAATGCTACAGAAGAATTTTCAGATTAAGTTGGGAAAAAGAACTCTCATGTGACTCTCACATGCTCAATAAAGCAGGGAAGCAAGTTTCTCTATGGAAAAGGAAAGTGGGAGTATGTAAAAGCTTGAGAACATTTGGAATCCTTAAACTGAATAGAGTTAGTGAAGGAAAAATAAAATATTTGTTATTGTAACATTAAGGGCTTAGTTGTAATTAGGCAACACATTTGAGGTCATTTCAGTCTTCTGATTTCTCTAGTAACCTGCAACATTTGAATAGGAGAGAATGAGAATGTTGAGTCACCTCCCCACCTAACCATAGGGCTATGTTTTGGGCAATAATTGGACAAGGGGTTTCAAAGTATAGTTGAACTGGACAACCACCAGGTTATCAATCAATCAAAAAACATTAAGTGCCTACTATGTACTAGGGACTCTGTTGAGCATTAGACATACACAGAAGGGCAAAAGATGAACTCTATTTTCTCAAACTTTACAGTTTTAATTGGGAAGACAATATGCAAACAACTATACAGACAAGCGAGTTAAGGGAAAGATAAAAACTAAAAAGACTAATAGTAGAGACCAGATTATGAAGAATTTTGCACACAAACTGGAAGACAAATGGGGTAAGAAGAAAGCTCTTGGCAGTCATCCAGACTTGAGGTGATAAGGGCCTGTCCTATGGTGGTATCAGTCTCAGAAGAAGAAAGAGGACATAGGAGAAGTTAAGGGTAAAATGAACAAATCGTGGCTGTAGACTGACATAAGGGGCAAGAATGAGGAGTTTTGAGCATTATACCTGGGTTTTAAATCTGGGTGATGGGAAGAATGATAATACCTCAATAGTAATAAGAAAGGGAGAAAGATGGAAAGGTTTGAGGAAATAAGATTATGAAACTTGGATTGTGAGGTCGGAGTAGGGGTGATGAGATACTTCCCTGGGCATTTAAGAATCATAGTAAGAATTAAAGGAAAATTTAGAGAAAGATAAGGGAGAGGGTGTACATATGATCAGAGAGAAGTATCAAAGAATATATATTACATATATATATAGAGAGAGAGAGAGAAGTGTTGAAGAATTCAAAACCCTGAAGATAGCACAGTTATGAATAACATTGAAATCTAAGCTATGACTATGCCATAGGTGAGGGATAGTGAATATATGGGTCATGAGTTTAATGAACCTGGAGGACAGTGCCAGAGAGGAAAAACACATGCATGTTAAGGTCTCTTAGTAAGAGTGGTAAAAGGCTGTAAAGCAGTTACTGATCTCATGAAGGGAAATGGCAGCTTTTTAAACAATTTTTTTTAAAATTTGAATAAAAAGATAAATGTATAAAACAATCCTCAAAGGAGACATTGCAGTCTCCTAGTAGAAGGATAGTCGAGAATGGCACTTATGATCAAAAGATATGTCTCCTCAAAAGAGCAGGTACAAGAGGAAGAGTAGGCAGGGGGAGGATCTAGGCTAATGAAGGCCAGACTAAGGTACACAAAGAAGAGTATAGAGTAAAATATCACCAGAAAGGATTTTCACCACAGTAGGTGATAATTGAATCATGGGAAATAGAAAGTGAGTTTGCCCTATATGGGATGGGATAGAGAAGGGCTCCAACCTTCCAGGGTACTGTCATGTCAGAACACAGTGTAAATACTAGATAGCTTCCATAGCTTTTATCACTAAAACATGGGAAGCTGTGGGTAGATTTAACAGACAGAAATAGAAGGGAGTTCTCTCCATGTTCTTAGGTTGTTAATACAGTTCCCTGTGAAAGAGTACACTCACAAGCCTTATCTCAATGTGAAATAACTCACACAACATATTCTGCATGAGATTAATCTCAGTTCACAAAACTGAAAGCCACTACTTAATTTTCCTAATGTTTACAATTTAATTAATGCATTCTAGAATTTTGTTAGCTTTGGTTCCCATAACTTACTTAGTTACATTAATATTTCTTTTGCCATTATGTGTTTCTCTCCCTTGTACCCAGTACCTAATGCATTTTACCTTTATCCCTTCTGATTTCGGTCCTTTTTCTCTTCAGTGAATAATACCAATCCCCTACTCCTTTATGAATACCCCAATTCCTTTTTTTGATTACAGCAGTGGCTCTATTGGGCTTGTATCCCAAAGAGATCTTTTTTTTTTTAATATATATAAAGCTTTTTATTTACAAAACATATGAGTGATTTTTCTACATTGACCTTTGCAAAAACTTTTTTTTTCCCCCCAGGCTTTTTTCCTCTTTCCCCCCACCCCCACCCATAGATGACAGGTAATCTAATACTTGCTAAATAGGATAAATTATATGACAAATACAATATATGTATACATATCTATACAGTTATCTTACTGCAGAAGAAACATCAGATCTAGAAAGAGAAGAAGAAAAAACAACCTAAGAAGGAAAACAAAATGCATGGAAATATTCACAGAAAGCATTAAAATGCTGTGTTGTGGTTCATACTCAGTTCCCACAGGCCTCTCTATGGATGTATATGACTGTCTTCATCGCTGAACAATAGGAACTGGTTTGAATCACATCATTGTTGAAGAGAACCATGTCCATCAAAATTGATCATAGTATAGTCTTGTTGCTGTGTATAATGTTCTCCTGGTTCTGCTCGTTTCACTCAGCATCAGTTCATGCAAGTCTCTCCAGGCCTCTCTGAAATCGTCCTGCTGGTCGTTTCTTACAGAACAATAATATTCCATAACATTCATATACCATAATTTATTCAGCCATTCTCCAATTGATGGGCACCTTTCAATTTCCAGTTTCTTGCCACTACAAAAAGGGCTGCCACAAACATTTTTGCACATGTGGGTCCCTTTCCCTCCTTTAAAATCTCTTTGAGATATAGGCCCAGTAGAAACACTGCTGGGTCAAAGGGCATGCACAGTTTGATAACTTTTTGAGCATAGTTCCAAATTGCTCTCCAGAATGGTTGGATCCGTTTACAATTCCACCAACAATGTATCAGTGTCCCAGTTTTCCCACATCCCCTCCAACAGTTATCATTTCCTGTCATTTTAGCCAATCTGACAGGTGTGTAGTGGTATCTCAGAGTTGTCTTAATTTGCATTTCTCTGATCAATAGTGACTTGGAGCACCTTTTCATGTGACCAGAAATAGTTTCAATTTCTTCGTCTGAAAATTGTCTGTTCATATCTTTTGACCATTTATCCATTGGAGAATGGCTTGAATTCTTATATATTTGAGTCAATTCTCTATGTATTTTAGAAATGAGGCCTTTATCAGAACCTTTGGATATAAAAATATTTTCCCAATTTACAATTTTCCCAATATTACTCCCTAATCTTGTCTGCATTCATTTTGTTTGTACAAAAACTTTTTAACTTGATATAGTCAAACTTATCTATTTTGTGATTAATGATGACCTCTAGTTCTTCTTTGGTCACAAATTCCTTCCCCCTCCACAGCTCTGAGAGGTAAACCATCCTACATTGTTCTAATTTGTTTATAATATCATTCTTTATGCCTAGATCATGAATCCATTTTGACCTTATCTTGGTATATGTTGTTAGGTGTGGGTCAGTGCCTAATTTCTTCCAGACTAGTTTCCAATCATCCCAGCAGTTTTTGCCACATAGTGAGTTTTTATCCCAAAAACTGGGGTCTTTGGGTTTATCAAACACTAGATTACTATTGTCATTGAGTATTTTGTCCTGTGAACCTAACCTATTCCACTGATCCACTACTCTGTTTCTTAGCCAGTACCAAATGGTTTTGGTGACCACTGCTTTATTTTTTATTTTTATTTTTATTTTTTTTTGCTTTTTGCTGAGGCAATTGGGGTTAAGTGACTTGCTCAGGGTCACACAGCTAGGCACTGTTAAGTGTCTGAGACCAGATTTGAACTTAGGTCCTCCTGACTTCAGGGCTGGTGCTCTATCCACTGCACCATCTAGCTGCCCTGTGACCACTGCTTTATAATATAGTTTTAGATCTGGTACAGCTAGGCCACCCTCATTTGCATTTTTTTTCATTAATTCCCTTGAAATTCTTGACCTTTTGTTTTTCCACATGAATTTTGTTGTTATTTTCTCTAGGTCAGTTAAATAATCTCTTGGGAGTTTGATTGGTATAGCACTAAATAGATAGATTAGTTTAGGTAGTATTGCCATCTTTATGATATTCGCTTGACCTATCCAAGAGCACTTGATGTTTTTCCAGTTGTTTAGATCTGACTTTATTTGCATGGAGAGTGTTTTGTAGTTTTGCTCATATAGATCCTGACTTTCCCTTGGTAGATATATTCCCAAATATTGTATACTATCGATAGTTATTTTGAATGGAATTTCTCTTTGTCTCTCTTGCTATTGCATTTTGTTGGTGCTGTATAAAAATGCTGATGATTTATGTGGATTTATTCTGTATCCTGCAACTTTGCTAAAGTTGTGGATTAATTCTAATAGTTTTTTAGTTGATTCTCTAGGGTTCTCTAAGTAGACCATATCATCTGCAAAGAGTGATCATTTGGTTTCCTCATGACCTACTCTAATTCCTTTAATCTCTTTTTCTTGTCTTATTGCCAAGGCTAGCATTTCTAATACAATATTGAATAGTAATGGTGATAGTGGGCAACCTTGTTTCACCCCTGATCTTATTGGGAATGGTTCCAGTTTATCACCATTACATATGATGCTAGCTGATGGTTTTAAATAGATGCTACCGACTTTTAAGGAAAAGTCCATTAATTCCTATACTCTCTAATGTTTTTAATAGGAATGAATGTTGGATTTTATCAAATGCTTTTTATGCATCTATTGAGATTATCATATATTTTTTGTTAATTTGGTTATTAATATAGTCAATTATGTGAATAGTTTTCCTAATATTGAACCATCCCTGCATTCCTGGTATAAATCCCACTTGGTCGTGGTGTATTATTCTGGGAATGATTTTCTGTAATCTCTTTGCTAATATTTTATTTAAGATTTTTGCATCAATATTCATTAAGGAGATTGGTCTATAATTTTCTTTCTCTGTTTTTGTTTTACCTGGTTTAGGTATCAGTACCATGTCTGTATCATAAAAAGAGTTTGGTAGGAGTCCTTCATTCCCTATTTTTTTGAATACTTTATATAATATTGGAGTTAACTGTTCTTTAAATGTTTGGTAGAATTCACATGTAAATCCATCTGGTCCTGGGGATTTTTTCTTAGGTAGTTGATTAATGACTTGTTCTACTTCTTTTTCTAAAATGGGACTATTTAAGTAATTTATTTCCTCTTCTGTTAATCTGGGCAATCTATATTTTTGTAGATATTCCTCCATTTCACTTAGGTTATCAAATTTATTGGCATAAAGTTGGGCAAAGTAACTCCTGATTATTGCTCTAATTTCCTCTTCATTGGTGGAAAGTTCTCCCTTTTCATTTTTGAGACTAACAATTTGATTTTCCTCTTTCCTTTTTCTAATTAAATTAACTAGAGGTTTATCTATTTTGTTGGTTTTTTCATAAAACCAACTTTTAGTTTTATTTATTAATTCAATAGTTTTTTTTTACTTTCAATTTTACTAATCTCTTCTTTTATTTTTAGGATTTCAAGTTTGGTATTTGATTGGGGGTTTTTAATTTGTTCTTTCTCTAGCTTTTTTAGTTGCAAGCCCAATTCATTGATTTTTTCTTTCTCTATTTTATGCAAATAAGCATCTAGAGATATAAAATTTCCCCTTATTACCGCTTTGGCTGTATCCCACAAATTTTGGTATGTTGTCTCATTATTGTCATTCTCTTGGATGAAATTAGTAATTGTGTCTGTAATTTGCTGTTTCACCCATTCATTCTTTAGGATAAAATTATTTAGTTTCCAATTGGTTTTTGTTCTATTTTCTCCTGGCCTTATATTGCATGTGATTTTTATTCCGTCATGATCTGAAAAAAATACATTTATTATTTCTGCCTTCCTGCATTTGATTTTGAGGTTTTTGTGTCTTAACACATGGTCAATTTTTGTATAAGTTCCATGGACTGCTGAGAAAAAAGTAAACTCCTTACTGTCTCCATTTAATTTCCTCCAAAGATCTATCATACCTAACTTTTCTAACATTTTGTTTACCTCCTTAACTTCTTTCTTATTTATTTTGTGGTTTGATTTATCAAGTTCTGAGAGAGGGAGATTGAGATCCCCCACTATTATAGTTTTGCTGTCTATTTCTTCTTGCATCTCTCTGAACCTTTCCTCTAGGAATTTCCATGCTATACCACTTGGTGCATATATGTTTAGTATTGATATTGCTTCATCATCTATGGTACCCTTTAGGAAGATATAATTTCCTTCTTTGTCTCTTTTAATGAAGTCTATCTTTGCTTTTACTTGGTCTGAGATCAGGATTGCTACCCCTGCTTTTTTTTGTTCACCTGAAGCATAATAGATTCTGCTCCAGCCTTTTACCTTCACCCTGTATGTATCTCTATGTTTTAGATGTGTTTCTTGTGTACAACATATTGTTGGATTCTGGTTTTTAATCCAGTCTGCTATCTGCTTCTGCTTTAAGGGAGAGTTCATTCCATTCACATTCACAGTTAAAATAACTAATTCTGTATTTCCTGCCATCTTATTTACCCTAGCTTATGCTTTTCTCTTTCTTATCCCCTTTCCCTCTTCCCTACTATTTTGCTTTTGATAACCACTTCCCTCAAACAATCCTTCCCCTTTAGAGCCCCACCCACCCCTTTTTCCCCCCTTTCCCTCCTGTTTCCTTATAAGTACGTCTATTATTCCCTGAGAGCCAAATCTGATGAGATGCAGATTAACCCAATTCTCATTCCCCTCCCTTTTTTCCCCTCACTCATTATAGGTTTTCTTTGCCTCTACATGTGATGTAATTTCCCTTATTTTACCTCCTTTTCCTCTTCTTCCAGTGTTATCCCTTTTCTACCTCTAATTTCCTTTTCAGTTTATCATATCATAATAATCATAAAATGACAGTAATATCATAATCATAATGTAATAATAGATTCATAAAATCAACCGTCATTCTATAAGTATCTATAACATAAATATAGTTCTCAAGAGCTTTTTGTTTTTTTTTTTTTTCTTGTTACCTTTTTATGTTTCTCTTGTGTTCTGTGTTTGTAGATCAAATTTTTTGTTCAGTTCTGGTCTTTTCAGTAGAAATAGGGGAAATTCTCCTATATCATTGAATGACCATCTTCTTCCCTGGAAGTTAATGCTCGTTCTAGCTGGGTAATTTATTCTCGGCTGTAATCCAAGTTCCTTTGCCATTCGGAATATCTGATTCCAGGCCCTTCGATCCCTCAAAGTAGAAGCTGCTAGGTCCTGTGGGATCCTAATTGTGGCTCCCCGATATTTAAATTGTTTCTTTCTGGCTTCTCGGAATATCTTTTCCTTGGTATGATAGTTCTGGAATTTAGCCATGATATTTCTAGGGGACTTAATTTTTGGGTTTCTTTCAGGAGGTGTGATCGGTGGATTGTTTCAATAAGTATTTTGCCTTCTGGGTCTAAAATAACAGGGCAGTTTTCTTTTATGATTTCCTGGAAGATAGTGTCTAGGTTCTTTTTTTCATCATGGCTTTCAGGAAGCCCTATAATCCTTAGATTGTCTCTTCTAGATCTATTTTCCAGGTCAGTTGTTTTTCCTAGGAGATTTTTCATGTTTTTCTCTATCTTTTCATTTTTTTGTTTTTGTTTGACTGATTCTTGAAGTCTTGATGAGTCATTCATTTCCAATTGTTCGATTCTAATTTTTAATGTCTTATTTTCTTCAGTTACTGTTTTTAGTTCCTTTTGCAATTGACCAATTACATTTTTTTGTTCATTGCATTCTTTTTCCATTTTTTCCATTTTATTTTGCAGCAATCTCATTTCGTTTCCCCATGTTTCTTCTAACTCTCTTTTAAGATTTTTTATGCAATCCTCAAAGAAAGCCTTGTGACATGGAGACCAGTTTATGTCTCTCTTTGGGGCTTTTTCTGGAGTTGCTTTACCTTTAGGGGACTCAGGATTTGAGGTCTGTTCTTCCCTCTCTCCATATAAGTTGTCTATGGTGAGAGCTCTTTTTGGTTTTTTATTCTTTTTTTTTTTTTTTTTAAAGGTGTGAGGTCTGTTTAAGGCAAAGGTGGGGACAGCTGCTTTAATTTGCCCTGGGGCAGTTCTGCTGATTGAGTTATGTCAGGAACTGGGCAGTTCTGCTTTAGTTCACCCTGGGGCAGTTCTGCTGATGGAATTATTTCAGGTACTGGGCAGTTCTGCCGATTGAATTATATCTGGTGCTGATCAGTCCTGCTGATTGATCGCCCTAAGGTGCTGTGTAATGGCAGCTAGGTCCGATGCTCATCAGGGGTTCAGTGGTTCACAATCTACCCTCCACAAAAGGCAGACCCTCCAAACCACCTGCCCACAATCAGGACAGATTGGTCCAAGAGGCCCCCAGAAGAATCCCAGGTGTGTGAAAAGCACAACACTCCCACTCCTGTTTCGACTCCTGTTCCAGCTCCCTGCTCCAGCTCCCTGCCCTGGTCTCCCTATGCTGCAGTCTGGGTTCAGCAGACCACCCCCCTGCCCAATTAAAACAGACCTGTTTTGAAGTTCTTCCAGAGTATCTTCTTCTAGAATCGTGTTATCCTCCAGATATTGTGGATTTTTTTGCTTCAAAATCAGTCTAGAGGCTTCATATGTTGTTGGTTTGAGGGAAGGTTAGAGGAGGTTACAGAGATTCCTGTCTGATCTCCGCCACCATGGCTCCACCCCCGGAAGTCGAATACCCCAATTCCTAACTCCTAATTACTCTTCCTATATAATTTCCAAATCCCTTCCCTTCACTGAATTTTGGGCCCTACAAGCCTTCTTTCACACCATGGCATTTCCTAAAAATTCTACTGTAGGATTTAGAATTGGAAGAAACTTAGAAGTAATCTAATCCTACCTCTTTATTTTTAGAAATGAGGAAACTAAGGCCTAGAGAGGTTGAGTTAGGCAAGATTTTAGATAAGTAGGAAAGTTGGTATACAAATCCATGAACTCCTACTTCAGATTTAGTACTTATTATTAATTCAATACCTATAACTTAATGTGTCTTTTGCTCTATATTTAATATATTTAATTTTTAAGATTTAAATATTTGTTAAGCTATAGATTTGATTTTTTTTTTTTTTTACTTAGCAAATACTCGGGGGGGTTTTTGTTTTTTAAGATTAAATGTACAAGTTTTAAAAATAAACACATCTCCTGCCCAAAGCAGGAGACTTTTCATTTAATAATGTATTTAAGTATATCACAAGACAATTTTCTCAAGGTCATTGGATTTGGTGGGCTTGAGAATTAAAGTCTAAAGGCTAAGTTTTCTTCAGTCAGCACACTTCTAGTTTCAAAGAAGTTTATGCCTGTGTGTTTCTTCAGAAAACATTATTCCACTAATATGTTAAAATATTTGTTTTACCAAGAACCTCTTTTCTCACAGATGGGTATAATTTCTCCAAAGAATGTTTTCTGTCTTTGTTTGTATTTTAATAGTTCCAGGAAAGTTGAACACCAGCTTGGGGGATTCTTTAAGCCATGCAGTTGGTTTTCATACACAAAGGTAAGCATAAATGTTTTCTTGTTATTTGTGTTATTTAAATGGTAGCACTTTGTTGCTGATTTTTTTTTTTATTTTTTTTTTTCTTTCAGAGCTTTAATTCCGGAAAAGAATTTGGCTACAGATCTTGGGAAGAAATTAGAAGATTCCACAATTCCCCTTTCTACAGATAGTACAGTGTCTACTGGCAAACCACATGAAAGTCACAGGCGTGTACTGTGCTTTGATACTTCTCCTGGAGTCAGCACCCAAGGGTCTAACACCAAAACACTATCTCAAAACAAAGAAAGGAATGACATTCCCTTTATTACTGTAGACCCTCCCATTGTGTCATCTTCCATTGTAAAATCCTCTTTGAATGTCAAAAAAGAGAGAGAAAAATCTTCTGGGCCTAAGATTTTATCTCAATCAGAAACTGCTAGCAGTAGGAATACAGTTGTAAAAGAAACCCAACCAGAAAAAAAGAATTCACTGGCTGGTCTGGTTCTTGATTCTTTTCACAAAGCAACAGCTAATAAGGAGAATGAACTACAAAGGGATGTGGAAAGGCAGAAGAATCAAGAAGCCACCAAATTGTCAAATGGGCATCAAAACAGTCCTCTGTGGAATGAGAAAACTACTCCTGCCTCAGTCCAAGAACTGACCAAAAAACAGGGGCCATCTGCAAACAGTAAAAACACTGTTTCAACAGGGATAGCTTCAAAGGAGCTAAAACGTGAACAGACTAAATCTGCCAGCCCTCTAACTAAAAACAGTGTAGAAAAATTACATGACCTTCACTGGCACAGCCCAACAAACAGACTCCCCAATTCTGGGGATTTACCTGTGCCTAGGACACCAGCATCAGGAATTGGGGAGAAGCATAAGGAAGAACCTTGTGACAGCATCCAGACTCCCAGCACTAGACGATTGACTGATGAGAATGGCACTCCCAAAGCAATGATCCCTGCTGCCACTCCAGACTTACCAGCCTGTAGCCCTGCCAGCGAAACAGGGAGTGAAAATAGTGTAAACATGGCAGCCCATACTTTAATGATTCTCTCACGAGCTGCTATTTCAAGGACTACTTCAAAACCACTCAAAGATAATACACAGCAATTTAGGTCTTCAAGGAGCACCACCAAAAAAAGGAAACTTGAAGATTTAGATGAGTGTGATCGAACTGCCCGTTCTTCCAATAAAAATCTTCCAAATTCAACAGTGCAAGTAAAAAAGAAGAAAATAAAGGCAAGTCTGAAAGAGTTTAAAAAGTTTATTGCTTCATTTTCATTGAGGCTCAAATTAAATCGTTTTCCATTTTGCTATCAAAAAAGTTTTGCCAAAAAATGTTCATAATAATAGCATATTACTTCTTTCAGAAATTTATTTATCCAAAACTTAGTACTTAGATGGGATTCTCAGGGTTTTTTTTAATTATTTACAATTTTCCTAATGGCTCAGCCACATTGATAACAACTTAACTTTTAAAAAATGCTTTGTGATAAATATTTTCATGCAATTTTTTTTATTCAAATCTTTACTGTTTAAAAATTATATGCATGGAGAATCATAACAATAATTGTGACTATTGTAATTCTTACTAAGTACTTTTCTCACAATTGCCCTTTAATTGCTTAAAATAATTGGAAGCATTTAAAGGCTAATTGTGAGAAAAGTACATACAGGGAATACTATGCTCATTTTACAGTCAAGGAAACTAAACTTCCTTAAAAGTCTCATAATGATTATCATAATTAAGATGAGTTCATTTAGAATTCAAAAAAGTATGTACATTTATTACTATGTGGAATCTTTTATAAACCTGTATTTTTTACAAAACTAAAACTACTTAAAAAAAAAGACATTTAAAATGAAGGTTGAGACATTATAATCCGTTGTAAATATGTGAATCTGATGTTAGCTAACATAGGATTGTTTTTGTTCTCTCCCCAGAAAAAGAAGCTACCTAATTCATTTCCTGCTGGAATGGATGTGGACAAGTTTTTGTTGTCTTTGCATTATGACGAATAAGAACTCTAAATTATTAAGAATATTAGTAATTTAAAACTAGTACCTATATTACTATGAATAAGAAAAAGAATATGAGAGCAGGAACTGCACTTTCAGTGTGCACTGAAGTTACACTTTATAGCTATATCAGCTGTTTATAAAGCAGCTTGCTAGTTTGTAAATAGACTTGATTTAGTATATTTTTATTTTGGAAAAAGCACTTGCAGAAGTATAATACAGCTATTAATCTGCAAAATTGTACAGATACCACAATTGCATTTTGTAAATACTATGTAAATTGTATTGAAATTGAATTTCAGTTAACTAAACATTCTGACAAACCTGGTTTGGTTTGGGTTTTTTTTTTTTTTAATTACCAGTTCCCAACTCAACAGATTTGTCTTTTTTTTTTTTTTTTTTTTTTTTTTGAAAAAAGTGATTGTTTATGGACAGTGTAACAAAATATTTCTAAGACCTAACCATTAAACAAACAAATTAAAGGTAAGGCCTTAGAATAAGAGTTTGATAGGTTTTTTTTGTTTTGTTTTGTTTTGTTTTTAAACTTGTTTCTCTACCCTTCATTATCACGGTAAAGGTTGTATTCCTGATTATTATTAATTTTTTTTTTTAAGTAAAAAAAAAAAAAAAAAGATGAACAAACCAGGGAGAAACAAGAGCTTTAAATATCCTCATTTTGGTCTATTATTTACAGAGGGAGAATTTTATAAGATATTTAATAAGTGTTTTGATCTGTTGTGTGTAGGGATTTTTATAAAATCGTAAATGAGCCATATAAAGTTTGCTTTTGTAGTTGAAATTTCCCAAAAATGTACATATCTTTCCCCTCCTCTCCACCCTACCTCCCCCCCCCCCAAAAAAAAAATACTGGGGCTTTTTAAAAAATTGCACTAATTCAGAAAAGTCTTCAATCTAGTGGCCAAATCTCATTTATTTTAAATCATATCCAATAGTGAGAGCTTGTGTGTTGAGTTTTATTTCCTAGCATAGAACCACATCCATTTAGGTATAGCTAAAGTAATTATTTAGCTGTTTTTTTTCTCTCCTTTTCCTTAAGGTGTATAGGATAACTACATATGTAGATATCCACGATCAGTTCCCAAGAGAGTATTAGAGAGCTATCTCCATATTTGTAATACAACCTGTAAAGTTTTTAAGGGTTAAGGGTTAATTTAAACTTTACCTGAGAACAAATTCTTAAGCATTTAACCTATTGTGCCTGGAAATTACTGATGTGCATTCTCTAAAGTGCTTCCTATTGTGGTTTGACTTAAAACATAGATTGTTTTAACCCCTACAGGGTTGACATTAATGCAGCTTTCTTCAACTGTTCTATACTGAGCCATAAAAATCCATTTGCTATCATCTGGTAACCATTTCCTGAAATTATTTCACTGGCACTAATTGCTTTCTCATGTTCAAATTTTACTTGAGACTTTTGTGTTGTAAAAAAAATTTGTTTGTGGCAGTGGTAATATGAAAATTCCTAAGGAACTAAGCATTATGCAGTTACTGTTTATATAAGCTCTATTACTTGATACTGCATTACTTGTTAGGTTTGAATAAATATTTTGGTTAACTTCAAATAGTTTGATTATTTATTAATCTGGTTTCTTCTGAAAATAGGCTTTTACTTATCTGGAAGAGATTTTAACGAAGTTGATTGGCGTTGTCAATTTACAGAATGTCTTAAGAGCTGAGAATACAGAATACCCCCAAAAAGTCTTATACTCTTTATATCCTCATGTCCAGGGAGTATTGTATTTATTCTTTTATGCCAGTCTTCCAAATGTAGAATCCAGTCTGCTGGTTACAAAAGTTCATAGTTTTACCAAATCTCTACCCTGGGGGGTAGAAGTAGGCAAGGAAAAGGAAGCACATTTCAGACATGGCTATTTGATAAGATGTTCTATGGCTTAATGCCAGTACTCCACAAGCTGGTTTTTGGGAAACATTGGCTTACACCTGCTACATACATAAATCTTACCAGACCTACTCAGTTTAAAATGTACAAGGCTGTGTTTATTAACTGCATGTAATAACAATCTTTATTTAGTATTAAAACTACTAGATTATGTTATTTGAAATGTGCATAAAAAGTCATGGGTACAAATGAGAGACATTAGGATTCACTTAAACTATAGCAGCAGATGCATGAGAGGCCAAAAGAACAACTGGCTTTGTTATCATTGTCATGTCTAACTCATGATGCTATTTGGGCTTTTCTCAGTAAAAATCCTGGAGTGTTTTGCCACTTCCTTTTCCAACTCATTTGACAGATGAGGAAACTGAGGCAAACAGGATTAAGTGACTTGCCAAGGATTACACAGCTAGTAAGTATTTGAGACCAAATTTGAACTTAGATCTTCCAACTCCAGGATTGGCACTCTAGCTTCCAATTCTGGCTTAGTTAAGTAAGAGTAATACTTAAAACATCTAGACCCCAAAGGGAATTTAAACTGCAGGTTGGAAACAACTTATAAAATTAATTAGACCATACATATCACATTTAAGAAAAAACTTAAGTCACACCCTGTTTTACCAAAATGAAACCTAGGGCTTCTGGAAAGGCACTCACATGGTGCCACCACTGTGGCACTGCTGAAAAGTATGAATAAGTCATGTTCAAGATTATTTTCCTGGAAATTGAAAAGACTAGAGATCCCTTTTTTAGCTAAAGTCTTTTTTTAGTCTTTTAAGATTACAAAATCCAATGATCATAAGAAAACTTTATGCTATAAATGACTCTGTGCAATTGTACACTGTTCTTTTTCACACTCTTAATAACTAACTGGCTGATCTCTTCTGTTCACAAATAAGATGAGGGTACTTGCTTCATTATTTTAGTACTTCTGGATTAGTATTGCAGAAGCACCACCTCCTCCATTGCAAATCCCTCCAATACCATACTCTCCTTGTTTCAAGGCATGGACCATGTGAACAACAATTCTTGCTCCAGACATCCTAGAATTTAAAAGGAAAAAAGTTTTCATTCTTCATTTATAAGACCATACTTTTAAAGAACAAAAGTTTGATTTTAATTTTAGATTTTAATAAATATCCATGCAGCTGAATAAATTCCAGTATTTTTTGTGTTATCCAAAAAGGAAGGGAAAGCTGAGTCTGAGAATATATTGAATATAAGAAGAGTTTCACATATTTTTACCATGTTTAACATATTACTTGCCATTTAGGGGAGGGTTGGACAGAAGTGGGGAAAAATTGGAATACAAGGTTTTGCAAGGGTCAGTGTTTAAAAATTATCCATGCATATGTTTTGAAAATAAAAGGCTTTAGTAAAAAAAAAATTTTTAAAGGAAATCTTATTCTGTTTTAAAAAGTTTCAAACTATAAAGAAAAGCAATTCTATTTCTCTAACAAATAGGACCTTCAGCCATCTAACCCAACCCCAAATAAAGTGACTAAAAAGCCTTTTCTCATGACCCAGAAATTGTACTAGTAGCCTTTTGATGCCTCAAGGAGGTAAGATTAAGTTCTGACATGCAACTAAATATTTTTATGATTGCAAAGAATTAGAAACAAAGTAGATGCTCATCAGTTGGAAAAAAGAAATTATGGTACATAGAAAGACATGAATATGATGAATACAAACATGGAAAGAACGTATAACAGATGCAAAATGAAGTAAGCAAAGCCAAGAAAATAAGTGTAAAACAAAAAAAGAAAAAAAATCAAGTGAATAGTGCAAAATTATAAACAAGAAGCATGACTTGAAAAAAAGATATGAGAAGATACTCCCATAACATCCAAAGGTAGGTCTACAAATGTAGTGTCCATATTTGGTGTTTTTTTTTTTTTTTTTCCTTTATTTTTGGTTTTAAAAAACACACTTTGTTACACAACAGAAAGCCTTGCTTACAGAAGATGGGGAAAGCATGATATTTAGTAATTACTATAAGATCACTATTCTGATAGAAAGCATTTATATTCTGGGGTGAAGGGTGGAAATACAATACAAATGAGTAAAGGAGTAAATACAAAGCAATTTGAGAAGAGAAAGAGCACTAAAAGATTCAAGGAAGGTATCTAATAGCACCTGAGCTGTTTGAAGGGAGTTACAGATTGAGTTTTTGTCTTTGTAACTCTAGTAAAAATCAGTGCCTTCCTTATCTTTACTAGAATGTTTGTTAAATTTTTGATTTTATAATACTTAGATATGCTTTCTGAGTTCTTAGTATCATTACCCCTAAAATGAATTACCAGAAGTAGATAGTGATCACTCATGCTTAAAGAGATATTTAAATAGATACATCCTGGATGTATGTCTAGGTAAGAGACGTGACTTCCTTATTAACATCAGATAAACACTTCTCCCTCAGCAGGAAGTCACCAACTGCACCATTTCCTTTATTCCTTTCCTATTGAATGATCTCTTCCCCCATATGCAAGCTTTGGATACACAAATACATTTTCAAAATATCAACAGCTGCTTCTTTCTCAGATACTGCAGTTAATACTTAGTTCCTAATGTTCAATGGTTCTTTCCTTCTGTGTAAAAGTCTGTGTTTGGGATAATTATGTATTGGTATTTGAGTTGTGGACAAAATTCTTCCAATTCTCAGTCAGATTGGGAGCATCATGGTTTTGTAGCTTGAAGAATTTCTTCTGTTTTTACAAACAACATTTAAATCTCTAATAACCTTAGAAAGTAAACAGTTGTTCCTCAAGCCATTTCCTTTTATTAGGAAGATCAACCTGTACTTTGCACTTACAATATTATTTGGCAATGGTACAAAGGCAACGATTATTCATTTTATTTAGACACTCCATACTTTTCTAGAAACAAAATCCTCATTATGGTTGGTAGCAAATATTCTCAACCTCACTAGCAGAGAAGGAACCACAAATATATAAATCCACCTAACTTAGCATTTCAACTCTCAGGTAGTTAGCATAATTAATTTTTTTTAAATATTGGAACAAAGAAATTAACAAAGAATATGCAATAATTTCACCTACCCAATTGGGTGTCCCAAAGAAACAGCACCTCCATTGATGTTCACTTTTTTGGGATCAATATCCAACATTTTCATATTTGCTAATACAACTAAACTAAAAGCTTCATTTACTTCCCACATTGCAATATCTTCTTTTTTCAATCCTGAAGTTTTTAGAATCTGAAAACATCATAAATCCAAATGATTTGGCAAGCCATAAAATCTTAATTAATTTATTCATTTACATTTGAACTTTTAAATAGGCATAGTTTGCTCTAATTTGTCATTACTAAAAAAGTTTTGAAAGGCAGTATGGTATAATTAATAAAGCCTTAGCTTCATAAAGACTGAGAAGATTCTTTTTCTTTTTGCTTTTTTGCTGAGGCAATTGGGGTTAAGTGACTTGCCCAGGGTCACACAGCTAGGAAGTATCTGAGACCAAATTTGAACTCAGGTCCTCCTGACTAAAGGGCTGGTGCTCTAACCACTGCGCCACCTAGCTACCCCAAGACTGAGAAGATTCAAGTATGGCTTCTAACTCATCAACTGTATGACCATAATATATCAGTACTCCAAGCAATTCTCTAATACTACACATAACAAGAGCATAATGGCTTTGGGAATAATAGTTCACTAATAGTTCCTTATCCCAATGAAATCACCAGTCCAATTTTAAAATTAAAAGTTTTTTAACAGTATGTATTTTGCTAAGTGATGGCTTATGAATGTGGTTAAAGGAGAAATTTTAGTTCCTAGAATTATAAAGCAATCAAAGTTCATTCTAAAGAATTCCGTGGTTTTACAACTCAAAGGAGTCTTTCAGCTCCTTACCCAAGCAAAAGTGAAGACATTTATTCTTTAGCTAATTGTAGGTATTAAAGAATATATTTAGTCCTAACACAGTCCAGCATACAAGCAGAGGCTGAAGCAATTTCATAACCCAGAAATCTGAAATCACTTGAGGGCTAAAAATATATTGAAAGATAATTAGGAATAGTTCCAAAATTGAAGGTGGAATAATTATATGAATGTCAAGAAATAAATGAAGCCATTTATACAACTTTAAGAGGCATAGAGCATAGAACAAAAATAGTATAGAGAAAAACCATGTCAGAAGTCTACGTAAATAAATGTGTTTGGAATTTTATTTTTGAAAGATTATTTACCCGCAATACAAGTCCTATTTGACTATCACTCTGTGTAAGACAGAAGCTTTGGAAGAACTTCACAAGCTAGAAAAGATTCAAGTAACAACCTGGTAACAGATTTCCCATTACTCCATTTTGAGCTACAAAATTCTTTTTTAATCCTTTCATATATGCATATTGTATAACTATGCTGGCTAAAAACCAAATTTACTGAGTTTGTAAGCTCATCACCAGATGAATCATAGAATTAGTTTTTTGACCAAAGCAGCTTAAAATGACCATGCACTAAGTAAGATATAGTAAGTGAAGTAAAGATCCTTATCAATGAAGTTGGGGATCCTGTGAAATAATTTCCTTACTGAGTTGTTACCCATCTTGAATTTATCATGTGATAGCATGAATTCAAATCCAAATTCTACAATGTATGTATATGTATGTAAAGTATATGGCTTCAGGACAAGAAACTAACCTGCCTGGGCTTTCTTCATTTTTCTATCTCTAAATAACTTCCCCCACTCTTAGTATTTTAAATCCATTATGCTATCCTTTAAACAAAAAAATTTAACCTCCCTGGCTTGGGCTAACATTCAAATTCATTTTCATTCCTTGGGTTCATATCACCTGAAGGAAGAAGACAACAGCCAAGAATAAATAAATAAATGAACTGGGCAGAGAGGAGTGGAAATGAACCTTAAATTAAAATTTTATCCAAGATCATTCAGAATACCTGATTTTCAGTTTAATAAATCATAATCTATAAAGTAAATAATGTCTTCCATTTATATAGCACTTCACATTTTATGAAGAACTTACAGGCATATGTAATCCACTTAATCCATACAAGTGCTATTAGCCTAATTTCATATTTTTAAGAAGTAGGGTACAAGGCAAAGTAATTTGCCCAACTGATTTCAGAAGAGCTTGAAAAGACTTACATGAACTGATACTGAGTGAAGTGAGCAGAACCAGGAGAACATTACACAGAAAGAGCAAGATTATGTGATGATCAATTATGATAGACTTAGTTCTTCTCAGCAATGTGGTGATCCAAGACAATTCCAATAGACTTGGCATGAAAAATGTCATCCGCGTCCAGAGGGAGAACTATGGAGACTGAATGCGGATCAAAGTATACTATTTTTGCCTTTTTTTTTTCCCTTGGCTTTTTTCTTATCATTTTTCCCTTTTCTGATTTTTTTCTTTCACAATGTGACAAATATGGAAATATGTTTAAAATGATTGTACACGTATACCTATATTAGATTGCTTGCTATCTTGGGGAGGAAAGAGATAAAAGAAGGGAAAGAAAAAACTTGGAACTCAAAATTTTACAAAAATGATGTAAATTATCTTTACATATAATTGGAAAAATAAAACTATTGAGGGAAAAAATAACAATATAAAAAGGTAATATTGCAAGTCACTACTCACCATTAGCTATTACTATGCCTTTGTTCACACTATTTTCCTAAGAAATTTTAAAATATTTCAAATAGGGGCAGCTAAGTGGCACAGTGGTTAGAGCACCAGCCCTCAAGTCAGGAAGACCTGAGTTCAAATCTGGTCTCAGACACTTAACATTCCCTAGCTGTGTGACTCTGGGCAAGTCACTTAACCCCAATTGCCTCAGCAAAAAGCAAAAAATAAAAAATAAAAAAATAAAAATAAAATAAAATATTTCAAATAATTTGTGTGTGGCTTATTGTTTCTATGAATCTTGTGTGTATAAAAATAACATTTTCACTGAGATACTAATATATTGTTAATGGGGTTGTGAACTGATCCAACTGTTCTGGAGAGCAATTTAGAACTATGCCAAAGAGCTCTCAAACTACATACTGGGCCTGTATCCTGAAGAGATCGTAAAAAAGGGAAAAGGATTAATATGTGCAAAAATGTTTATAGCAGCCCTTTTTGTAGTGGCAAGGAACTGGAAACTGGATGCCCAGAAGTTGGGGAATGCCTGAATAAGTTGTAGTATATGAATGTTATGAAATATTATTCTATAAGAAACAACTAGCATCAGGATGATTTCAGAAAGCTCTGGAGAGGCTTACATGAACTGATAATAAGTGAAGTGAGTAGAAGCAAGAGAACATTGATTGAACTCAGCAACAAAATTATGTGATGATCAACTGATGGATTTGGCTATTTTCAACAATGAGATGATATAGGCCAATTTCAGTGGTCTCGTGAAGGAGCATCTAAAAATAACAATGTGGATTACAACATAGTATTTGCACCTTTTTTGTTTTTTTCTTGATTTTTTTCTTTTTGATCTGATTTTTCTTGTGCAGCAAAACAAACATGGAAATATTTATAGAAGAATTGCACATGTTTTACATAAATTGGATTTCTTGCTTCTGGGGGGCGGGGCATAGGAGAAAGGAAGGAAGAAAAACTTGGAACACAGCATTTTGCTAGGGTGAATGTTGAAAATTGTCTTTACTGTATTTTGAAAATTAAAAGCTATTAAAAAGAGGCAGCTAGATGGCACAGTGGATAGAGCACCAGCTCTGAAGTCAGAAGGACTTGAGTTCAAATCTGGCCTTAGACATTTAATATTTCCTAGCTGTGTGACCCTTAGCAAGTGATTTAACCCCAATTGCCTTGGAAAAAAAATAAAAAGCTATTTTAAAAAAAGAAGGTTTTGCCTCTTAGAATTTTGTAACTACAGGTAGCTTTCTCACTATCGGGAAGATAATTGAATTAATATTGCTTACTATGTGATATACATATGTTCATACAAACATTGGTATAGAGCTATATTGATAACTAAGCTTAACGAAGTATTAGAAAAAAAAAGTAATTTGTCCAAGGTCACACACAGCTTGTGACAATAAGTTTTTAAGTACTTTAAGACTAAAGGTCTTAAAACTCCTATTTTTATTGTTTTTCTATAGTATAAGGCCTCTCAATAAGTGACTAAATCATTTTCAAGAATTAATACATGATAGTATCTATAGTAAGCAGAAACAAAATTTACAGGGATTAAAAAAACTGCTTACTTAAAAAATTTAGTTAAACTTTCATTTTATAAGTGAAAAATTCATGTGCTGTATGTATATAGGTATATAATGTGTCTATTTCATATGTTTGTGCAAATGCAAAATTTAAAAATGCCAGAAACAAGGAGTCACTAGGCAAATTAAGGAACACACTTTGTAATGGATTCACTGCTACAAAAGTTTTAAAAGATATTAAAGTGCAAAAGTATTTTTAAAGGAGTATCATATCCTGAGGTAGCAGTATATTTAACTGAAAGCATTACTCTTACTCAAGTAGTTATTCATTATCCCATGCTCTTACCTTTGGTATCGCATAAGCAGGTGCAATTGGAAAATCAATAGGTGCTACAGCAGCATCTGCAAATGCTGTAAAAGTTAGAGATAAAGATTTTAAAATAGTACATCTTCTATCATTGAATTTAAGGTCTTTTCCCCAGTGGAATGGGCAGTATATTCAATAACTACCATCAATGTTCACAAAAGTGAAAGGGAAACCTTTTATAAAATATGTAAGTCAATAGGATAGAATCACAGGACAAACTAGGCAATAACTATAGCAATTTAGTGTTTGATAAACCCAAAGACCCCAGCTTCTGGGATAAATACTCATTATTTGACAAAAACTGCTGGGAAAATTGGAAACTAGTGTGGAAGAAATTAGGGCTTAACCTACATCTAACACCACATACCAAGATAAGATCTAAATGGGTTCATGATCTGGATGTGAAGAGTGATATAAGTAAATTAAAGGAACGTAGTATAGTTTACCTCTCAGACCTATGGAGATGGAATAAATTTATGTCCAAAGAAGAACTGGAACTCTTAATTGAACACCAGATAGATAACTTTGGCTATATTATAGAGAACTGTCTCATATTTATAAGAATTCAAGCCATTCTCCAATCAATAAATGGTCAAAGGATATGAACAGAATTTTCAGAGGATGAAATTAAAACTATTTGTAGTCATATGAAAAAGTGCTCCAAATCACTATTGATCAGAGAAATGCAAATTAAGACAACCTTGAGGTACCACTACACACCTGTCAGATTGGCTAAAATGACAGGAAACGACGAATGTTGGAGGGAATGTGGGAAAACTGGGACACTGATTGTTTTGTTGGTGGAACTGTGAATGGATCCAGCCATTCTGGAGAGCAATTTGGAACTATGCTCAAAAAGTTATCAAACTGTGCATACCCTTTGACCCAGCAGTGTTTCTATTGGGCCTATATCCCAAAGAGATCTTAGAGGAGGGAAAGGGACCCACATGTGCAAGAATGTTTGTGGCAGCCCTTTTTGTAGTGGCTAGAAACTGGAAACTGAAGGGATGCCCATCAATTGGAGAGTGGCTGAATAAATTATGGTATATGAATGTTATGGAATATTATTGTTCTGTAAGAAACGGCCAGCAGGACAATTTCAGAGAGGCCTGGAGAGACTTACATGAACTGAGGCTGAGTGAAATGAGCAGAACCAAGAGATCATCATTCACGGCAACAACAGTACTATATGATGATCAATTCTGATGGACATGGCTCTCTTCAACAATGAAATGTTTCAAACCACTTCCAACTGTTCAGTGAAGAAAGCCATATACACCCAAAGAGAGGGATGTGAAATGTGGACCACAACATAACATTTTCATGCTCTTGATTGATGTTTACTTGCATTGTGTTTCCTTTATCTGATATGTCTTTTGTGTAGATACGATTTTTCTTGCACAACAATAAGTGTGGAAATATGTATACATATATTTGATTTGTCAAGTGTTTTAACATAATTAACATGTAGTGGATATCCTGCTATCTAGGGGAGGGGTGGGGAGTAGGGGGGAAAATTTGTAACAGAAAGCTTTGTAAGGGTTAATGTTGAAGAATTACCCATACATATGTTTTGCAAATAAAAAAATATATTTAAGTCAGCATTCTCTAAATTGTAATTATTAAGAGACATAAGTATTATAACTTAGTATATTCTGAAGTTAGAAAATGTAGTCACTAAATGTGTCATCTGGACTGAAAATCAAAAGATATTACAGGTAAAGTTGAAAAATCTAATACTAAAAGACTAAAAAGTCAAGTCTGTATCAAATTTTTAAAACTTACTTTTACTTAGTGTAAAAAACTACAAAATATTACATATGAAGTCAATGTCCAGAAGTTAAATGATATTATGGCAAAATTATGGTTTTGAATGTTCTGAGTCTAAAGTTGAACTTCAAGAAAATGGAACACAAGTGCAATCTGAATCAATATCTTCAAGCTAGATTAAATAAAAGGGAATAAAATTCCTAGATATTCAAAGGAAATAAAATGTCATATTCAACAACACCAAGCAAAAAAAATGTTAAATAAGGGCTCAGAATTGAATTTTGTAGCTTTCCTAAGGAAGACTGTAAGAGAAGAACTAAGTATAGTTTAGTTGGGAAAGTGTCAAGAAAGCAAGCAATCTTCAGAAATATGCCAAAACAATATGTATCTATCTTCAATCCTGAAGTTTCCTCAATGAATTCAATATAACATAAGTTAGGTCAAACTATAACCTATTACCAACAATGAAACCAGTTTCAGGACATTAAAGATTTAAGTGATGGAGATAACATAAAGGTTTTGTACCTGCTACTCTGGCCAATGGCTTAATATTGAGCCTCTTGGCTGCATCTGCTGTCATCAGAACCAAAGCAGCTGCACCATCATTTAGTGTGCTGGCATTGGCAGCTGTCACTGTGCCTGAAAGTCACAATGAGCCCATAGTCAAAAAACACAGAACATCTCAGTGTATGACAGAATAAATAAAAGCAAAAGTGTCTTAAGCTGCTCTTCTGAAGTCTATTAAAAAACATTAATGGATCTGCTGGACCATTTTAAGTTTTTAAGTTGTCATATTTTCCAAAAACAGTGAGCACAGAATATGTAGAAGGTCAAGGTCAAGTTCCCCCTGAACTGATATCATCTTTTATTTGCATCCTAAATTGGATTTTCTGTGTGTTCTTTGGAGTTCAGACAGGTGCCAGTCAGTCTGCACTAAGCTGAGTATCTATCTGCTTGTGCAACTGGGTCCCCTGTAGATAAACAGACCGTCATATCTTCATGGTCCATCAGCTCCCAAAGTTCTTAGTTTTAGGCTGGAAAATAGACTGTATCTATCATAAGAGTGCTAAGTTCAAAAACTCGTGACTGGAAGGGTTGCCTGCCCTGATCAAATTCACTGGTGTGTCATTTACTGAACAAGCCTTCTGAAGAGATGTGAATTAGATTTGTTAAAACACAAAATATGACAACTGCCTGATCATAAAAGTTACATCCCCTGAGGCCCCAAACATGGAACATCACCATACATCTTAAGGGCATCTGGATCAAAAGGACCCAAACTCCAGACCCCTGCTGGATGACTTGTGCACCTCTAGTGCCTAATCTAAATACATCAGTTCTCCTTCTTGGGCAACCTCATCACCATGGTTATTAACCTCATTTTTTTTATAACTCCAAGGTTCCATACTATGCCCCTCAACCACCTGGGCGTAGGTTCAGGCAGAAAAGGGGGGTAAGAGGCATCCTGACTGGTGTTGGGCTCTCCTAGGGACAATCTGAAAACAACATACACAATATTCCACAAGGGTAGAATCTTATAAAGATTAGGCCTGGTGGTCTTGATATCACCATTAGTTTCCCCTTAAGGGAAACAGAACCCTATAAAATCTATGCATGGAAACTGTTGTAATATTAGGCCTGATGCTCTTGAGACCATCATCACAATCTCCCTTTAAGGAAGGCTATAAAATTACAGAACATAATCATGGAAAAATACTAACCCAGACAAAGAATATTTTTTGAAGATTAGTGTTGCTGTATTCCCCAAAGGATATTCTGTTGACCACTATCTAATGTTTTTCCCTGATAAAATATTATTTGGGGAGATTTGCCTTTCACCAGCTTGTTTTTTTCTCTCTGATAATGCCCACCCCTGCCAATAATATTTTGCCTTAACCTGATATGCAAATTGGCCAGCTTCAAAGGGGCCACCCACTTGAATACCCCCTTTCCTCAGCAGGAACACACCTTCCTGCTGAATGGACATGTGGCTTTATTCCCCAATACAGTACTGCCCTTACATGAGTGAGACTCCATGTCAGTGTAGGCTTGTGCCTTATAATGGGTCGCCTTCTTTCTCTCCCTTTCCTCCTCCTCCCCACTGCTTACAATAAAGCTTGGCACTGAACTGTCTCTCTAAATTTTGCTTGTTATTTTCAACATCCAAATCCATGAAGCTGTTGTTTTCCCCGACATCTCTGGCTGGCCTGTGGGCTTTTCCTTAGACACAATCTGGGTCCCCATGCAAGGACTTAACCAAATAACAGCCATACCAACACCCGGGATGGATGCCACTGTGAATCCAGCTGCAGAAAGCCAGAGTCAACAAGGGAACCTCTCTGCTCTCCCAGCAGGGATGCCCCTTCTACCCAAAAAGTCAGAAAACAAACTACCTTTTGCATTTTGCTTATTACTATCAACTCTCTAATCCTGGCGAGATTATGTATGATTCTTTATACCATCATTTTTTTTTTTTTTTTGCTTTTTGCTGAGGCAATTGGGGTTAAGTGACTTGCCCAGGGTCACACAGCTAGGAAGTGTCTGAGACCAGATTTGAACTCAGGTCTTCCTGACTTCAGGGCTGGTTCTCTAACCACTGCGCCACCTAGCTGCGCCTATACCATCATTTTGATAGATCACCATCACAAACTACTGTGTTTGATTCAGAAGTAAAAAAAAAAATCTTTATGAAATAAAATGCTAAATTCTTAAAACTAACCATTTTCTTTTTGGAAAACTGTCTTCAGCTTTGGGACTTTACTAAAATCAACACGCTTGTACTCTTCATCTTCTTTTACCACTATGTCTGGTTTACCTAGAAGATAAAAACTATAAGGTTAGAAAATAACCATTAACACATACTAAGGTAGTATGTTTGAATCAGAAATTTGTTTCATGAACAACCTAATATACAAGTATACTATACTTTCCCTTATAAGTCTATATGCCTTAAACTCAAATTTGTTTCATGTAATTTATTATACTAAAACAATTTCCAACTAAAGGACTTAATTAAAGAAATAAAACTTCCTTATAATCTGACTTCCACTTATATTCAAAGTAAAAAAAAATTATCATGTATGATAGAAGATTTGAGCTTAACGAGGGTAAAAATCTAGCAGCATCTCTGAATTGTAGATTATGTAATTGCTTGTTAGGAATACAAAAAATTGTCCTTGATTGGCATGAATGTGAAAATAATTTTATATATATATATATATATATATACACACACACACATATATATACATATATATTTAGCTAAAAGACAAGCAAAAAACCCTAAAAATCCAACCAATTAAACATTAGTATTTCATCCCATTACAGAGAAGAGTGGTAACATGTAAACCAAAACTTGAGTCAATAAGTGATATAAGAGATCACAATATGTTAAACCTAAAGTCTACTGGTGGACAAATTTCAGGGGGTACATGAAGTTGGGTGAGGAAAAATATTACATCTTCATTCTGATACAATTAGTTTCCTTGGTAATCTTTGGATTTTTTACATCTTTTTATTCTGGGAGGTTTACTAGACTAACAAAGGGGCTCAGGACACAGAAGAGTAAAATCCTCATCTTTGAGAGTTAATTGAGGCTGTGAAAGATAAAATTTCTTGTATGATCACAATCATAAAACCAGCAAATATTACAGGCAAGATGTGAACATCATTCTTCCTAATAACTTCAAGTCCAACAACTATGCCTCTGACATATATGATATATGATACAATATATCATGTATATATGACATAGTTAAGTATATTTGAAAACATCATGCTCCTACCTTTTTGTGAAACTGTAACAGGAATAATTTCATCTGTAAATACTCCAGCTTCCCAAGATGCTTTACTTCTGGAATAAGAATTTATGGCATAAGCATCTTGTTCTTCTCGAGAAATATTAAGCTTCTTGGCTGTATTCTCAGCACAGTTACCCTAATAAAAATAGTAGAAACAATTTTTTTTAATTTACATTCTTAGCTGCTCAAACACACTTTGAATTACACTACTTATATCAGTAATTCATGGCTCACCTTAAAATATTTCAACAAATTTATACATTTTTAATGTCAGTCACAGCATAATAAAATGTTAGGACACTGCAAATGCTGAAGACCATCTAAGTCAAAGAAAATATGCAGAAGGGTTAAGGCCTTTTACAATATTGTTCCAGCCTACCTTTCCAAGTTTTATTTTACATTATTCTCCCCATCATAATTCTATTTTTAAGCCAAATATGAAGGCTTGCTTGTCTTTGAAACTTACATTTTCTCACCTCCATACTTTTACACTTGCTTTTCTGAACTTTTTCATCCCTCAAGACTAACCCTATGATTCCACCTCCCCACACACATACTCTCCGCCGAGAACTCTGTTACATATTTCATTGAAATAAATTGAGGCTATTCCCCCAAAATTCCATCTTCTCCCCTACTCACTTCATATCAGATGTTTCTCCCATTATATCTTCTTTCACCACTGTCTTACAAGGTGACATAGCTTTTTCTTTCTCCTTGTTAAAATATATCCCCCACATGCACAAATGATCCCATTGCATTCCATCTTCTTTAACATTTAATCCTTCTGTTAATTCTCACATTCTCACTAATCTTCAATCTCTCCCAGTGTAGTGCTGCTTCTTTACTATCTAATAAAAATTTTCATTCACCCCCATCCTCACTGGAACTATCTACCACCACTAGCTATTAGTCCTACATCTCTACTCTACTCCCTCCTTCATGGCTAAACTCTTTTTATTATTATTATTATTATTATTAAAACTTTTTATTTGCAAAACATATGTATAGGTAATTTTTCAACATTAACCCTTACAAAGCTTTCTGTTACAAATTTTCCCTCCCTACTCCCCATCCCTCCCCTAGATGGCAGGAAATCCACTACATGTTAATTATGTTAAAATACTTGACAAATCGAATATATGTATACATATTTCCACACTTATCATTGTTGTGCAAGAAAAATCGTATCTACAAGAAAGAAAAATCAGATAGAGGAAACACAATGCAAGCAAACATCAATCAAGAGCATGACAATGTTATGTTGTAGTCCACATTTCACATCCCTCTCTCTGGGTGTATATGGCTTTCTTCAGGGAACAACTGGAAGTGGTTTGAAACATTTCATTGTTGAAGAGAGCCATGTCCATCAGAACTGATCATCATATAGTATTTCTGTTGCCATGAATAATGATCTCCTGGTTCTGCTCATTTCACTCAGCATCAGTTCATGCAAGTCTCTCCAGGCCTCTCTGAAATCTTCCTGTTGGTTGTTTCTTACAGAACAATAATATTCCATAACATTCATATACCATAATTTATTCAGCCACTCTCCAATTGATGGGCATCCCTTCAGTTTCCAGTTTCTAGCCACTACAAAAAGGGCTGCCACAAACATTCTTGCACATGTGGGTCCCTTTCCCTCCTCTAAGATCTCTTTGGGATATAGGCCCAATAGAAACACTGCTGGGTCAAAGGGTATGCACAGTTTGATAACTTTTTGAGCATAGTTCCAAATTGCTCTCCAGAATGGCTGGATCCATTCACAGTTCCTCCAACAATATATCAGTGTCCCAGTTTTCCCGCATTCCCTCCAACATTCGTCATTATCTTTTCCTGTCATCTTACATGGCTAAGTTGGGTCCTCCACTTCTTTTCCTTTCATTTTTTTTAACTCTCTGTAATCAGTCTTCTGAACTCATCAATCAACTAAAAATGTTCTCTTCAAATTTATAAATTCTTACCAAATCCAATGGCCTCATTCTCAACCTCTTTGCAGTCTTTGACATTACTGATTACCTTTTTCTCTTAATACTCTCTTCGCTCGAGATTTTCATGACCCTGTTTTCTCCTAGTTCTTTTCTCTAATCATTCCTTTTTAGTCTCTTTTGCAGGATTTCTCCATCCAGTCACTGAGACAGAACCAGAGTTTTGTCCTGAGACTTATTCTCTTCTAACTCTATCCTATTTCTCTTGGTAATCTCATTAGCTCCCATGTATTCAATTATTATCTCTAAATAGATGATTCTCAGATGCACTTCTCTATCTAGCCTAGCCCTAACCTCTCTCTCTCAAAATGTTCCCCTCTATCAAACTTCTTTCTATCACAAGTCCCTACCTACATGTAATCCTCAATTTCCCAATGTCTCACCCACTCCATCCAATCATGGTTGTCAAATCCTGTAAATTGCACCTATATGAGGGTCAGCTAGATGGCAGAATTGATAGCGCACCACACTTGAGGCCAGAAAAGCCTAAATTTAAATCCAACTTTAAACCTTTACAAGCTGTGTAACTGTCTCAAACTCTTCTTGCCTCAATTTCCCTACTAGTAAAATAAGGACAATAATATCACCAATTCACAGGGATATTGTGAAGAGCAAAGGAGACATAAAGCACTTAGCACAGTGTCTAACACACAGTATGCTTTAAATATGTATTAATTATTGCTGTTATTATTATTATTCTCATTATATAGTGATCATTGGGTTAGAATAACACCCATAAATTAAATATTTCAAATACTCAATAAGATAAAAAATTTACAGCAACTTTACATGTATGAATACTCATTCTTTCTAGCTCAACAAAACAGCATCAAATATAAGCTAAGATTCTGACTTGTACATGAAAAATGATCTTCCTAAAATTAATATTTACCAAACATCTTATGAAATAGGTAATAAATACTTCAATGCAGATAGTACAAACCATTCATATTTATATGCTACATAGTAAATACATAAAAACATTTACCATATGAATTTTATTGTAGACATCTGTTAATCCATCTTTAACTATTAAATCTTCAAGTTTTACTCCTCCATAAGGAGTTGCTCCTCTGCTCATTACATATGGAACATTTGACATGCTTTCCATTCCACCTGCAACCATCACATCCTATTTAAAAAATGGCATTGAATAGTTGCAAATTAATTGCTATGAAAAATCATGAATGTTCAATCAGATTTAGTAAACTATGACAATGAAAATTTTAAAATATATACATTTTCAACATTAATATACAGTAAGAACTGTTTGTTTTTAAGTGACTACCATTAAATGTCACTTGTACAAGTCAAACATAACTAAAATTAGAATCAAGGTGTAAAAAATCCAAGAGAGAAAGAACACATAAAGAAAAGGATATTTTTCTTGACAAATTTCTAATGTTTTTCATTTGACTTGCTCTATTTTTAAAAATACTCTTTTAAAAAAACATTTTATAATGAAGTGGATGTTTCAGGAAATACTTATATAAAGTGGCATAAAGTGAAGTGACAGAAACAAAGAGAAAAGTTATTGTAAAGGCAATCAATTTTGAAAATCAAGAATTCTGATCAACACAGTGAATAGCCATGAAGTCAAATGACTCATGATAAAACATGCTGCCCACCTCCTGAAAAAGAGATGATAAATTCAGAGTGCAGACCAAGACATATTTTGGACATAGGTAATCCAGGAATTTGTTTTGCTTAATTTATATATTTGGAACTGAGATTTTGTTTTTCTCACTTTCTCAAGCTAAAGGAAAAGAGGAGGAATATGGAAGGAAAAGGAAGGTGAAAGAGGATCTCCATTTGGAAAAAAAAAAAATTTTATTTTTTTAAATTTTAAATAACTGCCACAAAAATCAAAAGTATAGCTCTCTATTCCATTAAAGATAAGCATACTATCAGAAAAAAAATAACCAAATGCATAAATTACTGAAGTAAATAATATAAATGCAAAACCTAAAGAATACTTCCTACCTTGTTCTTTTTTCTCTTCAAACATTTTCTTCTCTCCTCAAAGTGTCACCTGCATCTCCATACTTCAGAGCAAATGACATGACTACATCCCTTATGTGAATAGAGGGATTAGTAATCCCTTCAAAGTCTCTCAGTATAACCAGTCTAATTTATGCACTATTGCCTCCTCTAGTCTTAGAGAAAGAAGTCTTCCTACTCACAAGAAATAATAAAACTTCTGTTTGCATCCTCATTCTAGTCATTTCCCATCACTGCTAAGATTTCGCTCTGGCAATCACTTCAAACAGGCTCTTTCCAGCCTACAAATATGCTCATGTTTATGAATTAGATGGTCTTTGATCTCTTTTAGCTCTAGATAGCATGATCCCTACGCTATTATTATATATCAAAGTGCCATTCAAATGTGATTAATTAACACTGTGAATAGCTAAGAAACTTATGATTGAGTATGTATGATTGTTCAGCTACTGGGAAATAGGTACATAACAGTGGGATTGGACTCTCAATCAGTGAAGATTGCTGGTTTGGAGGTACCCAGAGATAACAATGAAGATATTGAACAGGTATCATGTTATTCTAGGGAAAGTTGAGAAAATGGTAAAATTCAAAGCCAAGACATACAAAATGAATAAAAAACAATAATTGTATCAATTAACTGTCTGGAACATTAGTACATTCCACCATTCCCAAAACTGTACCTGTTATAAGGCTAGCAACCAGTTATTAAATCTAGGTGACACAATGGATCGAACACCAGCCTTAGAGTCAGAAGGACCAGAGTTCACATCTTATTAGCTGGTGACCCCAGGCAAATAATTTAACCCCAATAGCCTTGCCAAAAAAAATCTACCAAAAAAGGTTTCTAAGATGGCAACCTGAACTAAGGCAGAAAAACTAGCTACTAAAAACATACTAAAACAAAATTCTAAGAATTGTACTAAATCAAATAATAACCAAGAAATCCAATCATAAACTGAAGTGACTTCATCTAACTTAGTATATTTCACAATCAGTCAGAGGCCCACAGGAAATAAGAAATGGAGTCCCCCAGATAATCCAAGACCAAGAAAGGCAAACAAGACTAAAACCTGTAGCATGATTAGAGACAATCCAAAAATACTTCTATGTAACTCTTTATTAAGAGCTAACAAGAGTGGAAAACTTCCACAAGAAAGTTCCAGCATCATTAGAAACCTATAGTATGGACTTTGGAAGCAACCAGAAACTACAAAATGTGAATTCCAAGCAATGTAACCCCAAGAGTTCCAAGGGAGAAGGAGGAAGAGAAAGATTAACAAGAAGGAGGAAGATAAGGAGGAGGAGAACAAGAACAAGAACAAGAAGTAGTAGTATTAGCTAAGGAAGCATACATTAAGTAAAAGAGGTAAAGATATTTGGAGAATGGTGGGGGGAGTATAAAACTATATCACTTATTTGAATAATAAAAAATACCTTGCAAAAATTTCTCAAAATCATAGATATTTAACCAGTTACACAAAAAAGAGAAGTTCATTCTTTAATTTCTTGTACAAAGGCAGTTGTGCCATAATGCCTAGAACTAGTCTAGAAGCCAAGTATGTCCAGGTTCCAATCCTTTCTGACACATACTGTGTGAGTCTGGGAAAGGCTCTTACACCATAATAGAAAAAACACCACCTTGGAAGCCAAGGGATCTTAACAATGGAGCATCTTGCTTAATCTTGGCAAATGTATTTGTTCATGAGTGTTCATGAGTCATTTTATCTCGACTTGTGACTTTCACTGGTATAATGAATTCCCAAGTGAGGAAATTCACTCTACTAATGGACATGGTTTACTATTCTGCAATATAAAGTTGATGGGCTTCTCTGGGAGCAAAGAGAGGCTAAATATTCTGCCCAGGCTCACACAGTCATTATGTGTCTGAGGTTGAGACTTGAACCTAGTTTTTTCTGACCCTGGTGGCCCTCTCTGCTATTTTAATAGCAGACTCTCTAACTCTGAATCCTCTGCTATTTTAATTATGAAATAAAAAAAGCAAGTACTCATCTTACCTGATGACCACACATTAGATTCTGAGATGCCATCATAATAGATTTCATCCCTGATGCACAAACTTTATTGACAGTGGTACATGGAATGGAGATAGGTAAACCTAGAACAAGGATAATTAAGTCATTCTCCCAAATCATTCAGATACTTTTTTCCCAATTAAATAACATTACTAATTAGGTAAATGGAGTAAAGCTGTACTTCCTGAAGGATAACTTCAGCATACATGAACATTTCCATGCCAACATGCAATTTTACTTCTGAATAAACTGAGCAGTCTACTTCAGATCACATACCCTGTCTATTCCCCTCACACTCCTCCCCCAAGAATATCTAATCCAAACTCCTCATTACAGTCACAGATACAGATACATTACAGCCCAGAGAGCCTAGGGTCACATAGAAAACGGACTAAAAACAAGACTAAAAACAGGATTCTTCATTCCTAGTTCCAAATTCTTTTCTTTTTCATTATACCACAATATCTCACTAATAATATTCCATCAAACTATAATGAAAAGTTACATTACAAGATCTTCTAAACTTTAAAGCTTTTAAGAAAAAGAAATAAGACTGTTTTTCTTATTTTAAGAAATCCTTGGCTGAATAAATTATGTAACTTAATGTTACATAATTTATGAAATTTTATTGTTCTATAAGAAATGACCAGCAGGATGATTTCAGAGAGGCCTGGAGAGACTTGCATAAAGTGATGCTAAGTGAAATGAGCAGAACCAGAAGATAATTATACATGGCAACAAGATCATACAATGATCAATTCTGATGGACATGGCTCTCTTCAACAATGAGATGATTCAAACCAGTTCCAATGATGAAGAGAGCTATCTACACCCAGAGAGAAGACTGTGGGAACTGAGTGTGGTTTACAACATAGTCATTTTCACTCTTTTTGCTGTTGCTTGTTTGCATTTTATTTTGCTTCCCTTTTTTTCTGGTTTGATTTGATTTTTCTTGTGCAGCAAGATAATTGTATAAGTATGTATGCATATATTGGATTTAACATATATTTCTACCATATTTAACATATATTGGACTACTTGCCATCTAGGGGAAGGCGTGGGGGAAAGGGAGGGAATTGGAACACAAGGTTTTGCAAGGGCTAATGTAGAAGAATTGTCCATGTACATGTTTTGAAAAATAAAAGGCTTTAATAAAGAAAATAAAAGAAATTCTTTTTACCAACAAAGATTGATAACATCCCACAAGCTGCAGTCTTGAAGAGCTGCTGATAGCCCTAAGATTTTGAGTGACTTCTACAGGTTCTGACAGAAAGTATTTGGCACTTGAACGAGTCTTCTTGACTCTGAAGATAGGTCTGTCCATTTTACCAATTGCCTTCTCAGGAAAGTTTAGGAAAAATAACCAAAAAACTATTCATACCTGCTCCAAGCACAGCCTGCCTAGCTGGTGCTTGTCCTTCACCCCCCTGCAGAACATTGCCCATGTATGCTTCTTTGACTTCTTCCTTGGGAATCCCTTAAAACAAAACAACTGGTATGTTAACATCTTATACAATTCAATGAATCATCACATAATAAAGTATGTAGCACCCTTTGTTCTAAGTACTACTCATTTATTTGGTTATAAGCTTTGTCCCCTGAGTTGCCTAACATATCTTTATAAAAAATAAAAGAGCCTTAGTCAAATGAAATTTTTCATTACTTACCTATTTTTCAAAAGTACTTTCTGCCCATAAATGTTATCAATTGTGCCTTGCACACACTTAATAAGCACATTATGAATTGAAAAATATATGTTTATGGGGAGGGGTGGGTAGTAGGGGGGAAAATTTGTAACAGAAAGCTTTGTAAGGGTTAATGTTGAAGAATTACTCATACATATGTTTTGCAAATAAAAAGTCTTAATAAAAAAAGAAAAATATATATTTACTTCTATAACCTAATTTTAACATTTAAAAGCAAAAAGGATACTCCCAAAAAATCTATCTAATTCACTGCATTATTTTATTTTTGGCTGAGGCAAATGGGGTTAAGTGATTTGCCCAGGATCACACAGCTAAAAAGTGTTGAGTGACTAAGGTCAAATCTGAACTCAGGTCCTCCTGACTTCAGGGCTAATGCTCTATCCACTATACTAACTAGCTGCCCCTACTGCATAACTTTATAAAACATTCTCTGGGAAAAGCATGCACACAATGTGTGCTCACTCATTCATTTCAACCTCCCAAGAGTAGCATGATGATGTTTTTTTTTAATTATTAAAAGCTTATTGGGCTTATATCCCAAAGAAATCATAAAGAAAGGAAAAGGCCCCACATGTGCAAGAATGTTTGTGGCAGCCCTTTTTGTAGTGGCTGGAAACTGGAAATTGAATGGATGCCCTTCAATTGGAGAATGGCTGAATAAATTATGGTATATGAATATTATGGAATATTATTGTTCTGTAAGAAATGACCAGCAAGATAATTTCAGAGAGGCCTGGAGAGACTTACATGAACTGATGCTGAGTGAAATGAGCAGAACCAGGAGAACATTATACACGGCAACAACAGTACTACATGACAATTAATTCTGATGGACATGGCTCTCTTCAACAATGATATGTTTCAAACCACCTCCAATTGTTCACTGAAGAAAGCCATATACACCCAGAGAGAGGGATGCGAAATGTGGACCACAACATAACATTCTCATACTCCTTGATTGATGTTTGCTTACATTGTTTCCTTTATCTGATATATCGTTTGTGTAGATAAGATTTTTCTTGCACAACAATGATAAGTTTGGAAATATGTATACATATATTCGATTTGCCAATATTTTAACATAATTAACATGTAGTGGATATCCTGCCATCTAGGGAAGGGGTGGGGAAGTTGGGGGGAAAAAATTTGTAACGGAAAGCTATGTAAGGGTTATTGTTGAAGAATTACCCACACATATATTATGCAAATAAAATAAAATTTAAAAAAAATTATTAAAAGCTTTTATACCTGATAGATATTTTTGATTATATTAAGTTAAAAAGTTTCTGTACAAACAAAATTAATGAAGACAAGATTAGGAGGGAAGCATCAAATTGGGAAATCATCTTTACATTTAATGGTTCTGATAAAGGCCTCATTTCTAAAATATATAGAGAATTGTCTCATATTTATAAGAATTCAAGCCACTCTTCAATAGATAAATGGTCAAGGGATATGAACAATTTTCAGATGATGAAATTAAAACCATCTCTAGTCATATGAAAAGTTGCTCCAAATCACTATTGATCAGAGAAATGCAAATTAAGACAACCCTGAGGTACCACTACACACCTGTCAGATTGGCTAAAATGACAGGAAAAGATAACGATGAATGTTGGAGGGGATGTGGGAAAACTGGGACACTGATACACTGTTGGTGGAACTGTGAACGGATCCAACCATTCTGGAGAGCAATTTGGAACTATGCTCAAAAAGTTATCAAACTGTGCATACCCTTTGACCCAGCAGTGTTTCTACTGGGCTTATATCCCAAAGAGATCTTAGAGGAGGGAAAGGGACCCACATGTGCAAGAATGTTTGTGGCAGTCCTTTTTGTAGTGGCTAGAAACTGGAAACTGAATGGATGCCCATCAATTGGAAAGTGGCTGAATAAATTATGGTATATGAATGTTATGGAATATTATTGCTCTGTAAGAAACGACCGGCAGGACGATTTCAGAGAGGCCTGGAGAGACTTGTATGAACTGATGCTGAGTGAAGTGAGCAGAACCAGGAGATCATTATACACGGCAACAACAATATTATATGATGATCAACTCTGATGGACATGGCTCTCTGCAGCAAAGAATTGTCTCAAACCAGTTCCAATTGTTCAGTGAAGAAAGCCGCCATATACATCCAGAGAGAGGGATATGAAATGTGGACTACAACATAACATTTTCATGCTCTTTATTGATGTTTGCTTGCAGTGTGTTTCCTTTCTCTGATTTTTTTTTTTTTGTAGATAGGATTTTTCTTGCACAACAACTTGTCAAGCATTTTATCATTATTAACATGTAATGGACTTCCTGCCATCTAGGGGAGGGATGGGGACTGGGGGTAAAATTTGTAACGGAAAGCTTTGTAAAGATCAATGCTGAGGAACTACCCATATATATGTTATGCAAATAAAAAGCTTTAATAAAAAAAATTTTTTAATTAAAAAAATTATTAAAAGCTTTTTATTTACAAAACATATGAGTGATTTTTCTACATTGACCTTTGCAAAAGCTTTTTTTTGTTGTTGTTCCAAACTTTTCCCCTCCTTCCCCCCACCCCCTACCCCTAGGTGACAGGTAATCTAATTCATGCTAAATATGTTAAATTATATGAATTCAATATATTTATACATATCTATACAGTTATCTTATTGCACAAGAAACATCAGATCTAGAAAGAGAGAAAAAAAAAAAACCAACCTAAGAAGGAAAACAAAATGCAGGGAAATATTCACAGAAAGCGTTAAAATGCTGTGTTGTGGTTCACACTCAGTTTCCTCAGGCCTCTCTCTGGATGTATATGACTATCTTCATCGCTGAACAATAGGAACTGGTTTGAATCACATCATTGTTGCAGAGAGCCATGTCCATCAGAATTGATTATCATGTAATATTGTTGTTGCTGTGTATAATGTTCTCCTGGTTCTGTTCATTTCACTCAGCATCAATTCATGCAAGTCACTCAAGGCCTCTCTGAGATCATCCTGCTGGCCGTTTCTTATAGAGCAATAATATTCCATGACATTCATATACCATAATTTATTCAGCCACTCTCTAATTGATGGGCATCCTTTCAATTTCCAGTTTCTAGCCACTACAAAAAGAGCTGCCACAAACATTCTTGTACATGTGGGTCCCTTTCCCACCTTTAAAATCTCTTTGGGATATAGGCCCAGTAGAAACACTGCTGAGTCAAATGCTATGCACAGGTTGATAACTTTTTGAGCATAGTTCCAAATTGCTCTCCAGAACGGTTGGATCCGTTCACAGTTCCACCAACAATGTATCAATGTCCCAGTTTTCCCACATCCCCTCCAACATTCATCATTACCTTTTCCTGTCATCTTAGCCAATCTGACAGGTGTGTAGTGGTATCTCAGAGTTGTCTTAATTTGCAAGCATGATGATGATAAAATCCCTCACCCTTCTAAAACTCTTCTATGATTGCACATTATTCTCTTCTCATATTCTGACTGACCTTTTTCTTTCATTTTTCACTATTTCTTTTTGACATTTCTACCCTGATAGACTTGGATATTCCCCAATATTTGAATTCCAGTTCTCTGCTTTTAACTTTTTACATTATTGTCTTTGGGATACTCATCTTTTAACAGTGGCAATTCTTACCTGTGCAAAATTGATTCCTAAATCTCCACATCTAGACCTGGCCTTTACATTGATCTCCACTCAAATAATCTTCAAATGTCTATTAGTCCATGTCAATATACAAAGATATGCCATTTCATCAGTGTGAGAATTTATGCAGATCACAACTTAACTATAATCCTACGTATTTTAGATATATTCTCTTCTCTTTAATCCCACTAAGATTTAAAGAGCTGTCAAAAGATTTGCTCATGGGTAGTACAACTAATAAATGTTAGAGGCTGGATTTCAAATCCAGATCTTCCTAATGCTTAATTTAGCACTCTATCAGCTACTTCATCTTGCTAACCTATGGCTAATTACACTTAAGCCAAGTAATACCATTCAAACGCAACATTTAAAATTGAAATTCCATTTTCCTGCCCAAACTGGTTCATGATTTTGCTATTTCTGGCAGTAGAACTATTATTCTTGCAGTCACTGTGGCTTAAAACCTGAGACAATTCTTTCCTTCCAACCTCTCCTTCCCTGCTTCCTCTCTTACTCTCAACCCCCACACCCTGTTAATCTCCAAATTGCATAAGTTCTTTATTCAAATAGTCTCTTGACTCCCACTGCTCCTACTCTAATCTAGGCCCCTCAACTTACATGTAAACTGTTATATCTTCCTAATTGGTCAGTCTCTAGTTCAATTCTTTATTAATTCTGCACATTATTGCTAAATTAATCTTGCTACAAACATTGCTTTCTTGTTATTTTTCAATGATTTCAAATTAACTACAAAAGGTCAAAATTTCTCAGATCAGCCTTCCAGACCTCAATCAAGCTTTTAAACTATCCCCTACTTGAGATACCCCAAACACAAAAGAGTTCTTCTTTCCTCTAAACTTTTACTCATCCTATGTTCTCAAATCTCAAACACACTCCACTCATCCTGTCTGCCTATCAATCCTCCCAAGTCCAGTCCAAGCTCTGCTTCTTCCAGAAAGCATTCCAAGACCACTCACTTCCTCTACTAAATTCATATAGTATTTACATGTAAATATCAGTTACTGTCTTGCTCTCAACTCCAGTGGAAAAAGCACTTACTCTAAAGTCAGAAGACCTGGGTTCAAATCCCACCTCTAATAATTACTACCTATATATTTTTGACTTAGGTCTCAGTTTCATCATCTGCAAAGTGAGAAAATTGGACCCAATGATCTCTGAGGTCCTTTCCAGCACTGGATTTAGGATCCTTCAATCTTCCATTCCCAGTAACACTACTGACTTTTAACTGCAAGCCCAGGACTGCTTAAGCTCGGAGATCAATTCTACCTTTGGGGAAGAAGAATATATGGAAATCTCAGTATGAATTTATATTTCTGATGTCACTACTTGGTTCTGAGAATCACTGTCCCCATCCAATATCCTACAGTCTTTGGTCTTTTGTTCCTCAGCTTTCCAGCCTAAGTTTATAATCCCAGGTGCTAGCCCCACTTACTAGCCCCATTGACTTGCAAGAAACAGATATCAAGAACTGGTCAATCTCTAAGATCCTTTCCTATCTAACTGAACCCTTATTTCTAGTCCCTATTATAACAATATCATGAGGTATTTATATTGTCTTGTTATTTAACATTTTGTAGGCACATATCTAACATAACTCCTGGAGAGACAAGCTGCATTTCATAGCTTCCTGTTTCCCAACAGTAGCTGGCAGAGCATTTTGTATTTTAACAAGTACTCAGTAATATTTATTAAGGGAAGGGATGGCAGGAAAGGAAGAGAATCCATTTATTAAGCACCCATTATAACACCAGATACTGCGTTAAGTACTTTACAAGTATAATTTCATTTGATCTTTACAATCACCCTGTGAGATAGGTGTAATTATTATCCCCATGTTATAACTGAGGAAATAAGGTAAGGATTATGTGATTTGCCCAGAGTCGCACAGTTAGTGAGTGTCTAATGAGGTGGATTTGAACTCCCTCTTTCATTTCTTAGCTCTCACTACTTCAAGTCAGTGCTCCATTCCCTCCCCAAGCACAAAGTAATTACATACCTGCTGCTTCAATGGCTCCTTGAATTGCTACAGAACCAAGTTTAGTGGCTGGAAGAGAGGAAAGAGATCCTAGAAAAGATCCAATAGGGGTCCTTTTCGCACTGACTATGACCACTTCCTAATAAGACAGAATTTAATAAAATTATATAAAAAATACTCCTTAAATCATTTTATATTTTGCTTAACATATGTAAATATACTTAAGGAAGGAAAATATTTTTAAGACTCCCCAAACTGTCTATTATCGAGAAGACAAATCATATCAGTATTTAAATGCCAAAAAATTCCTTGGCTACCATGTGCCATTCCATAAGAATTTAAGTCAGATATAGAATATCACATTTCATTAACATATCCATTATTTTCCTCACATGACAATTTTCTTCTACATTCAGTTAAATGCTGGTAATCAATGAAGTAAGTTCAAACTCAGAAAGTAATTAAAAATTCTGAAAGGGTTTCCTTGACCTTCCCCCTCCCATAATAATAGCTTTTTATTTTTCAAAGTTCATGTAGATAGCTTTCAACATTCATCCTTGCAAAACCTTAGTGTTTCAAATTTCTCTCCTTCCTTCCCAACTTCCCCCTCTCCCCTAGAGAGCAAGCAATATAATATAGGTTAAAGATGTATAATTCTTCTAACCATATTTCTACATTTATCATGCTGCACAAGAAAAATCAGATCAAAAGAGAAAAAAATAACAGAAAAAGATTAGTAAGCAAACAACAATAATAAAGGTGAAAAAAATCTATGTTGTGATCTAAATTCAGTCCCCATAGCCCTCTCTCTGAATGCAGATGGCTGTCTCTATCACAAGACTGTTGGAATCTGCCTTGCCCATTTTTAACTGCAAAATAAATAAATGCTTCTACTTTGAAGGAAACCTGTACTACAGGAATACTTGCTTGTAACAAAAGCAAGGGATCTCTCCCCTTCCACTTGAAACCAAACTCTCCTGTTTAGCCCTAGACAAAGTGAAACATTACTCTGTTGGCAAAAAAAAAAATGTTATTGAGTTATTTTAGAAACAATGGAAAAATATCCAGCAAAATCATATATGTGTGTGTATATTTATTATATATACATATACATACATACATACGTACATACATACACACACATACAAATAAAAGGTTTTCCTCACAATACCTTTGTCATACTCCTCTGGAATTGCTATGATCAAATTTGTGTTTGAGATCTCAAGAGCTAGTTATATGATAGCACAAGTACAAAAGAAAGAGAATTCCCTATAAAATAAAAGTTATGGGGAGGAACAAGTGCCATTCATTTAAAGCAAAAATATTCTGCTATAGACAGGGAGGGTAGCTAAAAAAAATGGTTTCTTAAACTTTTCCTACTAGCAACCTCCTTTTGTTCAAGAAATTTTAAATATAGATATTAAAAAAACCAGGAATTTTTGTACTTACATTCAAAGTGGTACTTGGTGTATAGCTCCGGTGCACAAAATTCAATTCCTGCAATGGAAATATGTTTATAAGTGTTTAATATAAATAATGTCAAATATCAACATATTCTATCACAGAAAATTACCTGGTTACAGGTTTAATTTTAAAGTTTATCACCCTGAAATATTTTCTACTTAAACTAGACAAAAGCTTATTTAGTTGAAATGTGGTCCTAGAATACGTTAAATATCTCTGGATGATTTTATATTATGTAAGCAGCCAGCCTATTTACTACATAAAATACTTTTTTTTTTCAGATGGGCAAAAAGAAATGATTGATTTTTTTCTTTGCCTTTCTACTTTGTTCTCAGAAACAGTTGCCAACAAGATCAAAATTCAGAAATATACATCAGTTTTTGGACAAAGGAAGTTTCTTCTTTATATATAAATATTGTTCAATTTCTTTCCATCTTTAAAAAAAAATCACCACATGGTAATTCAATTAAGTTAAGCCCCCAGCTAGTGTCTTCTCTCAAACTACCTTCTGTTGGTATACATTTTATACATACTTATTGTACAAAGTTTTTTCCTCTAATAGAATTTAAGTTCCTTAAAGGCAAGGATTATTTTATTTTCATATTTGTACCTCAGTAACTAATAAAGGGATAAATTAGATGGTTAATAAATACTTGATTTAAAAAAGTATTTATTATTACTATCTACAAGATTCTAATTTAGGTGTTGAAAATAAATAGAAAAGCATGGCCTTAGCCTGACAGAATTTTGGTATTTGTTTCTCAGCTCTACCACTCAAGAGCCATTTCTTAAAAAGGTGACAAAAAAGGAAAAGTTCCCTGTGTATACAAAAATATTTATAGCAACAAAGAATTGGAATCTTTGGCCATTAATTGAGAAATATCTAAACCAACTGTGATATAAAAATGTTACAGGATATTACAGTGCAATAAAGAAATTAAGAATATAAATACTGACAGTGGGGGAGAGAGAGAGCAGGCAAAGTATTAAATGAAATAAAATTAATTAAACAGAGCCAGCAAAACAACATAAACAAGGAATAAACAATGTAAAAAAAAAAGAACAAAAATGCATCTGAACACTATGCAAATCAATTTTAATGAAAACATGACTCTAAAGAGGAGATATGAGAATACATCTCCTTCTCTTTATGGACATCACTGGAATTGACCTTGAATAGTGAAGGAATAACACATAGGGAGCTACCCAGAAGCCAGCAAGACCTGGGTTCAAGTTCTTCCTCTGATATACAAGCTGTGTAACTCTAGGCAAGTCATTTAACTCTCTGGGAAACTCTTTTAGACTGTAAGTAGTAAAGAAGGTATTGAGATGTATAAGCAAAAGGAATTTCCTCTATCAATGAAGTCTCAGATTGAGTTCCTTTCCCTACTTTCAAAAAACACAGAGATCAATTGCGTATATGTTTTAATATTTCCACATTCATTTTTGTAAGATTTTGAGTTCCTCTTTACCTCTCCTCAACTTCTATAGACAGGAAGCAATCTGATATAGGTTAGATATGTATAATCATTTTAAACATTAAATAATACATTGAAATAAACATTTTTAATTAATTTCCATATTAGTCATGTTGTAAAAGAAAAAAAATGGTGAAAATATTATGTCTTGATCTGCCCCCAGGCTCCACACTTCTCTCTCTACATGTCTGGATGGCACTGGACCACTGCACCAGCGAGAAGAGACAAGACTACCATAGCTGACCACCACATAAGCCCACCATCACTCTGAAAAACATTCTCCTGTCTCTGCTCACTTCAACCAGCACTGGTCTGTCTGAAACCAGCTCACTTATTTCCCACAGGACAATAATATTCCACTATATTCATATACTACAACTTGTCTAGCCATTTCCCAACTGATGGGCATCCATTTAACTCCCAATTCCTTGCCACCTCTAAAAGAGCTGCTATAAACTTCCTTGCACATGTAAGTCCCTTCCCCTCTTCCATGATCTTATTGAGATACAGATCCAGTAGCAGCACTGCTGGATCAAAGGGTGTGCACACTTTTATAGCTCTTTGGGCATAGTTCCAATTTGTTCTCTAGAACAGCTGGATCATTTCACAGTTCCACCAATACTGCATCAGTGTCCCAGTTTTCCCACATGTAATCCAACATTTATCATTACCTTTTCCTGTCATCTTAGCCAATCTGAGAGGTATGAGTTGGTGGTTTTAACTTGCTCCAAATGGTCATAAGATGGTTAATCATAAGAGTAATACTAATTGGAACAGAGTAGGGGTGGGTCAACATGAATTAGAGATTTAGAGCATTTTTTCATAAGACTATGGATATTGGTTTTAATTTCTTCATCTGAAACTTGTTCATATCCTTTGACCATTTATCAGTTAGAGAATAACAATACCTGTTCTTTAATGTAATTTGCAATGTTAAATTATAATTGTTTCTGAGAGTGGAATATTTTAACAGTGCCAAGGACTTTGGGGTAACAAGAACTTTCACTTCTGGGTATTCAGTGGCTATGATGTAGCACTTTAAGGAACAAATGCCCAGGATGTATCTCTGTAGAGGTAGCTTCCCAGGATAATGGTGCTGGCACTGAATTGGAAGCACTTCTACTGCCAAGGTTCTTTGCTTCAGGGTCTTGAGTTCTCTCCATCTAAGTCTGAAGGGAAGACAATCATCAAGATAGGGATAGTGATAGTGATAGTGGTGATAGGTGGTTTGACAAGCCAGGAACTTGTTGCCTTTTTTTAAAAAATCACATTTTTATGTTTATTGTTAGTAAATGATAATGCATTAAATGATTTGGAAGGTTAGTCTTATTTCCTATGATCTTGCTGGATCTACTTATTGTTTCCATTAATCTTGTTCAAAACAGTTGGATTTTCTAGATACAGTATTTTCTCTGCAAATTGTATTTTATGAAGGTTTTTGTAAATTATATTCTTCATTTAAGATGCAAATTCCTCTAATAAAAAGATGAAAGTCATTCACTCTGCCGAAAAGCTCCTTCCCCACCCCTTAGTATGTATTCCTATCAATATTAAAGACTAACACCTCTGATAATAATAAGTAATTTATCCCAAAATAAATATCTACATGTAACTGAAAGCAGAATTATCTTTCACTGAAAGTGTGCTTTAGTTCCCTCAATCAATGTGACATGGAAGACATTGGCACAGAATTGCCCAGTATGGCATGTTCTCATCAGAAAAGGTACTGTGCCCTAGGAGCAAAGAAGAACTGAAATTAGCTCAAAACAAACATGATACATAAATTTAATGAAGCCACCATAAATGTTCACATAGACTTTATGTGCCCGACCGGTGGTGGAGCATTCCAACTTCATACTGATTTCTTCAGCCACAGTAAGGCAGACTAATTTAAAACTGTAACATGGTGATGTAACATTTTAGTCCTCAACAGAAAGACATCCACCACCATCCAACCATCCCTGAATGAAGACACAATATCTCCCTGGGCATTTTGAACTATTGGTCTACCCTTCCTATATTGTACTAAAAATGTTAGTTTTAGCAATAAGAAAAGTAATTAAGAGCAGGCAGTGAGGACACAAAACTATCACTTTTTGCGGATGATACAAAGTTGCAAGATACAAAATAAATCTACATAAATCATCATTTCTATATACTATCAACAAAGTCCTTCAGTAAGAGATACAAAGAGAAATTCCATTTAAAATAATTGTAGGTAATATGAAATATTTGGGAGTCTACCTGCCTAGACAAAGTCAGGAACTGTATGAGCACAATTACAAAACACTTTCCACACAAATAAAGTCAGATCTAATCAACTGGAAGAATATCAAGCGCTCATGGGTAGACCGAACTAATATAATAAAAATGACACTTCCAGTAGCTAAATTGATCTACTTAATTAGTGCCTTGCAAATCAAATTAGCAACAAATTATTTTAGAGAGCTAGAAAAAAATAACAAAATTCATTTGGAAAACAAAAGGTCAAGAATATCAAGGGAGTTAAAAAAAAAAAGCAAAGGATGATGACCTAGCCATACCAGATGTAAAATTATATAATAAAGTAGCAGTTATCAAAATCGGTTTTACTGGCTAAGAAACAGAATGGTGGACCAGTGAAATAGGTTAAGTATACAATACACAATAATCAGTGACTAATAATCTACTGTTTGATAAACCCAAAGATTCCAGCTTCTAAGATAAGAACTTATTATTTGACAAAAATTGCTCGGAAAACTGGAAAATAGTATGGCAGATAAAATCAAAAGGGATACATGATTTAGACAAAAAAAAAGTGATACTATAAGCAAATTAAAAGAGTAAGGAATAGTTTACTGTCAAATTTTTGGAGAAGGGAGGAATTATGAAATATAAAATGGTTAATTCTGATTACATTAAATTAAACAGTTTTTGTACAAACAAAACCAATGAAACCAAAATTAAAAGGGAATTAGAAAGCTGGGAAACAATTTTTATAGCCAAGTTTCTAATAAAGGCCTCATTTGATAAATATATGGAGAACTAAGTCAACTTTATAAGAATACAAATCATTCCCCAAATGATAAATAGTCAAAGGATATGAAAAAGCAATTTTCAGATGCAGAAATTAAAGCTACCTATAGTCATATGAGAAAATGCTCTAAATCACTAATGAATAGAGAAATGCAAATTAAAACAATTATGAGGTACCACTTCCTACCTCTTAGACTGGCTAAAATTACAGGAAAAGATAATGATACATGTTGGAGGGGATGTGGGAAAACTGGGACATTTAATGTATTATTGGTGGAGTTGTGAACTGATCCAGCCATTCTGGAAAACAATCAGGAACCATGCCCAAAGGGCTACATCCTTTAATCCAGCAGTGCCACTATTGATTCTGTATAGCAAAGAGATCATAAAAGAGGGAAGTTGTAGTGGCTCTTTTTGTGATGGCAAGGAATTGAAAATTGAACGGATACTCATCAATTGGGGAATGGCTGAATAAGTTATGGTATATGAATATAATGGAGTACTATTGTTCTATAAGAAATGAAGAATAGGCTGATTTCAGAAAAGTCTGAAAAGACTTACATGAACTGATACCAAGTGAAGGAAGCAGAACCAGGAAAATATTGTTCACAATAACAGCAAGACATTATTGCTGATCAGCTATGATAGAATTTGCTTTTCTCAGCAATATAGTGATCCAAGACAATTTCAATAAACTTTAGATGAAAAATGTCATATACCTCCAGAGAAAAAAGTATAGAAACTGCATGAAGATCAAAACACTATTTTCACCTTTTTGGGTTTTTTCCCTTTTTTGTGGTTTTTCCCTTTTGTTCTGATTTTCTTCTTTTCCAGCATGACTCGTGGAAATATGTAAAAAAGGAATGCAGAACCTGTATCAGATTGCTTGCTAGCTTGGGGAGGAAGAAGAAAGGGAAGGGGAATTTTGGAATTCAAAATCTTACAAAAATGAATGTTGAAAACTATCTTTACATGTATAGTATAGCAGGGGAAAAGAAAAGATCAAAACAAATTGGGGCAGCTAGGTGGTGCAGTGGATAGAGCACCAGCCCTGAAGTCAGGAGGACCTGAGTTCAAATCTGCTCTCAGACACTTCCTAGCTGTGTGACCCTGGGCAAGTCACTTAACCCCAATTGCCTCAGCAAAAAAAGCAAAAAAAAAAAAAAAAAAAAGATCAAAACAAATTGCTGTAAGAAACTTTTGAATAGGAAAAAAAATGGAGACAGGGAAAGGGAAAAGAATGGAGATGCAGGAAATAAGCTCAATTCCTCACAGGATAGCAACTGAACCTGGCAGAAGGAATTTTGACATTTCATGGAAATTTGGAAAAGAATAGAAGCAGGAAACAGTATGTTGTCTTCAAACAATGAATCATCTAGGGAGGATTATACCATGGCACACCTTCAGCTTAAGGTATTAGCTAGCTTTACAATATGCCTCCGTTTCCTCATTTGTAAAAAGGGGAATAAATAATATGATCTACCTCACAGGGTTGCTGTTAGAATGAAATAGATAGTATTTGTAAGGGGTTTTACAAACTTTAAAGCTCTATAATATTATAAGTACTAATTATTTTTAATATTATTGTTGTTGTTAAATACAACTGAAAAGATTGGAGCCATTCTTTTGCAAAGGGCTCAAATACCGGGAGTATTTTTTCCTTATTAGGCAAAAGGAAACCACTGAAAATTTTTAAGGAGGAGTGATATGGTAAAGGACATTTCCTTTAATGGTTTCTTACCACCTTTAGTTTTTCTTTACCTTATTTCTTGGAGATTTTATATAAACTGAAACTGAACTATCATCTCTTTATGGAAGGCCCACAAATTTTTCTCTCTCCAGCCTTGTTCTCCTTCCCTCTTCCATCCTCCATTCATCTTGCAGCTCCAAAAACCTATTAAAAATTTTTACTTAAATGTTGTTCAACATGTCTAAAGCCAAATTTATCTATTTCCTCGACCCCCTACACAAAAACCAGGTCCTCCTGATTTTCCCATTTCTGTTAGTCACACCGTTTTCCCCCATAACCAAAGTTGGGCATCAGCTTTGACTCCTCTATGCCTATTGAAAACACAACTATTTAGTCACTGAAGTCACTCCAATCCTATCATAATCTTCTTTCTCATTCCCATTGATGCCATTAGAGTATGGGACTTTAATTAAAACCTAGAAAATAATATCCTATTGTCTTGCAATATAGTCTGTCTTGTCATTTTCCTTTCTAATTCAGTCCTACATTCTTTTTTTTTTTTTTTTTTTTGCTGAGGCAATTAGGGTTAAGTGACTTGCCCAGGGTCATACAGCTAGGATGTGTTAAGTGTCTGAGGTCAGATTTGAACCCAGGTCCTCCTGACTTCAGGGCTGGTGCTCTATCCACTGTACCACCTTGCTGCTCCTCACTCCTACATTCTGATGCAATATTAAACACAACTCAAATACTCAAATGGATCTGTGATCCATTGGATCCATATTGGATTTTCCCTCCAATAATGCAGATCATGGTTAATTCATGTCTGATCATCCTATGAAATTTGTATGCATTGAACAGGTAATTTTCAGATGAAGAAACTAAAACCATTTTAGTCATATGGAAAAATGTTCTAAATCACTATTGGTTAGAGAAATGCAAATTAAGACAACTCTGATGTACCACTATACACCTCTCAGAATGGCTAAGATAACAGGAAAAGATAATGATGAATGTTGGAGGGGTTGTAGGAAAACTGGGATGCTAATACATTGTTGGTAGAGTTGTGAACTGATTCAACCATTCTGGAGAACAATATGGAACTATGCCCAAAGGGCTATTAAACTGTGCATATCCTTTGATCCAGCAGTGATTCCAAAGAGATCATAAAAAAAGGAAAAAGACCCACATGGACAAAAATATTTGTGGTAGCTCTTTTTGTAGTGGCAAGGAACTGGAAACTAAGTGGATGCCCATCAGTTAGAGAATGGCTAAATAAGTTATGGTAAATTAATGTTATGGAATATTATTGTTCTATAAGAAACGATCAGCAGGATAATTTCCGAAAGGCCTGAGACTTACATGAACTGATGCTAAGTGAAGTAAATAGAACCGAGAGAGCATTGTACATAGCAATAAGATCATATGATGATCAATTCTGATGGATATGGCTCTTATCAACATCAAGGTGATTCAGGTCAGTTCCAATGGTGATTGGATCCAATTTTGATGGAGCGAGTCCCCTCAGAGAGAGGACTATGGGGACTGAGTGTGGATCACAATATATTATTTTCACTTTTTTGTTTTTGTTTGTTTGCATTTTGTTTCCTTTCTCATTTTTTTCCCTTTTTGATCTGATTTTTCTTGTGCAGCATGATAACTATGGAAATGTGCATATAAGAATTGTACATGTTTAACATATATTGGATTACTTGCCATTTAAGGGAGGGGCTGGAAGGAAAGGTGGGAGAAAAAAAATTTGGAACGCAAGACTTTGCAAAGGTGAATGTTGAAAACTATCTATGCATATGTTTTGAAAATAAAAAGTTTTTTAAAAAGGAAATTTTTATTCATATCCTTCCATAAGCTGGATCAAGAGGAAATCAAATCAGTGTGTTGGATGCCTTCCTCAATTTCTCCTGGTATCATGAAAATATAGGCATTCCGACTGTCCAAATGTCATCCCTCAACCCTGAAATATGATCAACTAAACTTTTTTGTATCATATTTTTTTAAATGACATCCTTTTCTCTTAGTCCTTCAAAATTTTCTTCATGGTATGTACTCTCCCATTTCCTTATGTATGATAGTAATTTTTGATTCTTCAGAAATTGTTGTGTTCCCCACCTCACAGGCAAAACAATACTACTAATATACTGTTATCTGGTTAAAAAAAAAACCCACAAGATTGGTTTTAAAAAAAGGCAGGCCTTTGTTTCTTAGAGAGGTATGGGGTTATTAAAAGAACTTTGCAATTTTCTAATGTCAATCCAGCCAGTTTTCTGCCCTTTGCTGAGTTCAACTTGCTTATTTATGCTGTCTTACACTATATAAATTAAGATCCATTCAACTATATCAACCTGGGCAATATTCTTCCTCTGTTTATTTCTTTCCTGTGTGGACTAACTGGCTCTTTTCCCAGAAGTTAGTTAATAATGGTCTGGAAGTTGATACAATCAGCATGATCTACAATTAGAAGCACCTGGAAGAGATCACCTTCTATTGAGAATCTTTTATCAATTTAAGATTCTATTAAGTAATTTCTCCATCACACTGGCAAATAATTTTGAGCAGTATTATCTTCCTATCTTATTTTACCTAATGTTTGTTTATGACCAGAAAAATCAATGAACAAGGTTACTTTGATTGTCTTTTTCAAGGAATCTTGATTAACTTAGATTTGGGAATAAGAGATATCTTGTTAGAAAAGAATCTCTAAAGAATATGATTTACAAGATTAATTTTCATAAAATGTCATTCATATCACTCCTTGCTTAAAAACTTTCAAATTCCCCTTTCTACCATCATTTACTTCCCTCAAATGACTACCAAAAAAGAAACCAAACTTCTTAATCTAATAGTCAAAATAGTCCCTCCTAATCTGTGCTAGTCGTTAGAGATATAAAGACAAAAATGAACAGTCCCAGCTCTTAAATAGCTGGTGGTTTACATTATCAGTAAGGTTTCGGTTAATCCCTTCCCCCATGCTATATGCCAATACAAAAATGCTCTCTCCCTCTTCTTACCTCCCAACTTTCTAATGGCAATCCAGCCAGTTTTCCTCCTCCTGCTGAGTTCAACTTGTCCAACCTGTCTTGTTATCAGTTGAGTCTTTTATTTCATATTATCACAGAATATCAGAGTTAGGGGGAAGGGAAGGAAATAAACATTTATACAGCACCTACTATGGGCTAAGTACCCACTAAGTACTTTTATAATAACCAACTAGTCTCTTCTTTTAAAATATAAGGAAAATAAGGTCACAAGTGGCTGCGCTTGGATTTTAAATCCAGATCTAATAAAAGCATGCCGAGTTGCAAAATTATTCAGTACTATAGATATTCAGTACAAGTCCTATTCTCCCTTAAAATGTTGAATGCTCCTTGATATTACATTTCATACATTTGTATATCACATAATGTTCTGCCCTATCTGTACTCGATTAGCAATTACTGAAAGATTTAATCAAGAGTACATAATATGCATATGTCTTTAAAATAATCTTTTCAGGAGCTCAGAGAGTTATTTCTTTCAATCTTTTCCTCATCTGGCATTTCTCACTCTTTGCATTCATCCAAAAAGTACCCGATTTAAATAAGGATGACAAATTGTATAAAAGAAAAAAAACTGGAAGTCTAGGAAATTCTTCAACAGAGCCTTGAACTTTCTTTACAAACTAAATAGGCAAAAGCAACAAAATCCCTCTACGAAATCAGCAGCTTTATTATGGGGTTCTCTTCCATAATGTCAATGTCCAATTTGGTGAGGTATTCCAGAAGATTGCACTAAAGCAATTCCTGACAGTTTGGGGCTACTTCTCGAAGCAGGGACTGGTCACCTTGACAGCTGGAGCAGAAGGCATGGAAAACCAAAGTGCCTCTTCGGGGCACCACCAGCCTCCATGCCTGAAATGTTGTTCTGTTACCCTTGCCCGTTTTCCCGGCTTCAAGACTGCTCCAAACCCATTTTCTGAATCTCTCGAGCTCCAGTGCCTTCATTTTTCATAACACACACCTTCTAACTGCTCTGGGTGTATCTATTAGGTAGCCAGTTACTGCCAGGCTGTCTCCGGCAACCCCACCCATTGTTTAGCATCGTGCCCAGCACACAGCGCTTAAAAACTGCTTATTGCCTTTGCCTTGTTCCTAGAAGGTAGGAGCTGTGTCGAGGAAGGGAAGGAGGGACTGGAGAAAAGGAAGAAGGGTCTTGCTGTTCTAAACCCACCCCCCCACCTCAATGCAGAGTGTAACAGCGCCAGGCCCATCCTGAGCGCTTAGGGCTAATCACCCTCCCCCAGATCCAGAAGCTCTCCCTTCCCTGGGAGATCCTCACATCTACCCTAAGGCAGGGAAGCTAAAAAGTCTCCAACCCTCCCAGACCTCCTGGTGTAACGGTTCAGCCCGACCCAGAGGGCTCCTCACCCGCAACAGCTTCCGGAGGGGAGGACTGGCCGAGAAAGATCTCCGGCCCAAAAGAAACGCCAACATCGCCATGTCTCTCAGCTACGGTGGCTGCTAACCGAGGCGCCTACCGACTCCTGTTAAGACGCTAAGCTTCTTTAGGCGGTCAACCGAGGGTTAAGTGTAGATAACTGAAGGCACCCACAACATGCCAGCCTCCGGATCAGTCTGGGGATCTTGGACGGGAACAGTTTCCTTTACTTCCACGGACAACCACACCCCTCGTCTCCACCAATAGGAACGTGGCTCCCAGTTCGGCGAGACACCATTGGCTAAGAGCCAGAAAACGGAAGTATGGGACTGTAGTCTGAACAGCCTAAAGTTCTGGGCGGGTAGGAGGAGGGGAGTGGCAGAGAACCTCTGGAGTTAGGTACTGGAATGTGTTTTCTAGGCTGGAAAAGGCTGAGTTTAGGGCGAAGTTCCTCTAAACCAAGGCATTCTTTTGTAAATGTCCTGAAATGTCATGACTTGACGAATAAAGTGTCTTTAATTGAGCTAGCAAAGCTGTCACCCTGCATGCAGAGCACAGTGGATTTCCCCCAAGAAACCCCGAAAAGGTTCTTTATAGTTTTAGGAGGGGAGGACGTAGTATGAAGTAGCCAGGCCTGATCACATGAGAAACCAGCCGTCCTGGCAATCAGAGCCATAAAAATCACTTCATTTTGGCTGTTTTGCCCTTTGTGCCATAAATCCAAACAGAAGGCGTAAGAAAGTCAGGCGCTACTTTATGGGGGAGGGGGGGAGCATTGTTCGAAAGGAAAGATTCCGGGATGGTGGCTTAAAGTGCGGAGTAACCTAATCGGCATTAAGCATAGGGATTTAAGGGCATTACTGGAATTGCAACATTACGAGGATACTTAAGAGGTTGTGGCAATACATTTGGTATTAAAATTTTCTGTCATTCCTCTGATTCTGAGAAGGCAGTCTTCTCAATGAATAACTGGTGTGACATAACAATGTGAGGAAAGGGTTAATTAGATTGATCCTGGCATTGACAGAAGCTTGAGGCAAGCCCCAGCAAGCAAGCAGGTGTTATACAGAACAGAGGCGCAGAAGGAAGAAATAAAAAGGGAAAGGTCCATTTATTGAGGTATCAAAAGTGTCTGACAAAATTCAGGCTCAGACAAGTCTCCAATCCAATCAAAGGCATTTATTTGGGGAAGGAGACAGTAGTGATGCACTCCGATGGCTGTTTCTTTTAAAGGAGTGAGCAGCGTTCTCCTTTAAGGGAAACAGCAGTCCAGCAAAGTAAGATGAGGGTTTATGTAAAAAAGAAAAAAACAAGATTGGGAAGAGCAGGAAAACTGGATGATCTCAGAGGAGATTTCCAAAACCTTTGGACAATCTCAGATCAGGTATATATAGGGAAAATCCCAGTATTTGTATTAAAATAGCAATGGAAAAAGGTAAAAGGCCCTTTTGCTTTAATGACATTCCTGAAAGAGTGACAGAATTATTGAGGCTGGAGCAGTAGCTAGATATGCATAGAAAAGATAAAAAAAATCTTTTTGTTTTAATGAACTCCATGAGAGAAAGTGGCAGACAACAGCTAAGATTCCATCAGATTTCATTGGTCCATCATGTCTTAAGGCCAGACGTTCATCTCATAAAACTTCCTTATTCTGTGTTTGTGGCAGCCCTTTTTGTAGTGGCTAGAAACTGGAAACTTAATAGATGCCCTTCAATTGGAGAATGGCTAAACAAATTATGGTATATGAATATTATGGAATATTATTGCTCTGTAAGAAATGACCAGCAGGACAATTTCAGAGGCCTGGAGAGACTTGCATGAACTGATACTGAGTGAAATGAGCAGAACCAGGAGATCATTAAACACAGCAACAACAATACTATATGACGATTGCTCCCTTCAACAACGAAATGTTTCAAACCACTTCCAATTGTTCACTCAAGAAAGCCATATACACCCAGAGAGAGGGATGTGAAATGTGGACCACAACATAACATTCTCATACTCTTGATTAATGTTTGCTTACATTGTGTTTCCTTTATCTGATATGTCTTTTATGTAGATAAGATTTTTCTTGCACAACAATGATAAATGTGGAAATATGTAAACGTATATTCAATTTGCTAAGTATTTTAACATAATTAACATGTAGTGGATATCCTGCCATCTAGGGGAGGGGTGGGGAGGTGGGGGGAAAAATCTGTAACAGAAAGCTATGTAAGGGTTAATGTTGAAGAATCACCCATACATGTATTTTGCAAATAAAATAAAATTTAAAAAAAAAAAACTTCCTTATTCTGAAAACATGTGATGCAGTCCTTTGGTTCTCTGGAGATCTCTCCTGGACTTCAGGAATGGGTGAGACTTCATAGCAAATTCTAGTAAATTTGTTTTTTCAAGTTCCCCTTTTCTGTTAAAATTAAATATCTTACAAAACAGATCTTAATACAATTCAAGTTTGTTTTGCAAATAACGCAGTCAGGTAATAAGTACTAGCTCAAACCTAATAACATCAAGTTAGCAACTTCTAGACTAGAGAATTTATATTTTTCTATAATCCTTACTTATGATGAGATCCTAGGTATCTAGGTGGGCATTGATAGAGAAAGCCTGAAGCAGTCATAGGATTATAATATTTTTAAGGCAAGCAGGGAAGCCATCTTAGCCTGGCCTTTTGCTCTTAAGTAGGCTTTTTTTGTTCAAATAGACTTTTGATTACGGATCCACCCCATGTGGAGGTCTCTAGAAACCCCACCTTTATTATATCCAATCAGAAAGCCAAATTATGATGTCCACCTCCTAAGATTATATTTCCCCTCTAAAAGATCTGCTTTTATTGTAGATAATTGCTAACTTATCTATGAATTTAGTCCCCCAGTCCAGTTAATGGTGTATTCCTATCTCATGGCATCTTCCCTTTAATGGTATCTTCCTCCCAGTTAACTGTGAGTTCCACTTAGGAACTTGTATTTCTTCTTGTTAATAGCTAAAACCCCTTTCCTTGCTAACTCCTCTTGGAATTTAGCCCACTCTTAGTAGCCCCCTTAGCCTACAAATTCTTTTGGGATGACTCAAGATACCAGTCCATAACCCCATCACACCCCATCATTTTGGTGGCTAACACCATCATTCTGGTGACCTGGTACAGGAAGGGTCTGACTGCACCCTATAACCTCACAGCCTTAATCAGATAATACTGCCCAAAACAGGCCAAGAGAGAACTAAAAAGAATTTATGAAGATGACTTGTAGAATGATCCTTTTAGTTATGAACTTTGAAAATCTGCCAATATAGTTATGTAGGCTAAGGCTAAAAGATGCCTTTTTAATTGGAGTAGATTCTACCTTCATCTATCTGGTGTTTTATTTCATCATCTGTTTCATTCTTCACCTCCAGAATGGGAAGCTTCAGTTTTTTACTTATACTATCTTATGATATAGGTTAAAAAAATTTCACATTGGTATTTTTAAAATTTAATTTAATATTTTGGGGTTTTTAAAAATTATTTTTATACTTTATTTTATTAAAACTTTTTATTTTTCAAAACATATGCATGGACAATTCTTCAACATTAGCCCTTGCAAAACTCTTTGTTCCAATTTCCCTCCCTTCCCCCATGGTTCCCCCTAAATAGCAAGTAGTCCAATATATGTTAAACATGATAGAAACATATGTTAAATCCAATATATGTATACATATTTATACAATTATCATGCCACACAAGAAAAAAAAAAGAGAAGCAAAATAAAAGGCAAGCAAACAACAAAAAAATGGCTATGTTGTGAACCACACTCAGTTCCTACAATCCACTCTCTGGGCATAGATGGCTCTCTTTATCACTGAACATTGAAACAGGTTTGAATAATCTCATTGTTGAAGAGAGCCATGTCCATCAGAATTGATCATCATATAGTCTTGTTGTTGCCATGTATAATGATCTCCTGGTTCTGCTCATTTCACTTAGCATCAGTTCATGCAACTCTCTCCAGGCCTCTCTGAAATCATCTTGTTGGTTGTTTCTTACAGAACAATAATATTCCATAACATTCATATACCATAATTTATTCAGCCACTCTCCAATTGATGGGCATCCATTCAGTTTCCAGTTTCTATCCACTACAAAAAGAGCTGCCACAAACATTTTTGCACATGTGAATCCCTTTCCCTTCTTTAAGATATCTTTGGTTTTAGTTTGTCTCCATTACATATGATGCTTGCTGATGGTTTTAAATAGATGCTATTGATCATTTTAAGGAAAAGCCCATTTATTCCTATACTCTCTAGTGTTTTTAATAGAAAAGGGTGTTGGATTTTATCAAAGGCTTTTTCTGCATCTATTGAGATAATCATATGGTTTTTGTTAGTTTGGTTATTAATATAATTAATTATGCTGATAGTTTTCCTAATATTGAACCAGCCCTGCATCCCTGGTATAAATCCTACTTGGTCATAGTGTACTATCCTGGGGATGACTTTCTGTAATCTCATTGCTAATATCTTATTTAAAATTTTTGCATCAATATTCATTAGGGAAATTGGTCTATAGTTTTCTTTCTCTGTTTTCACCCTACCTTGTTTAGCTATCAGCACCATATTGGTCTCATAGAAGGATTCTGGCAGTATACCTTCTGTCCCTATTTTCTCAAATAGTTTGTGTAGTATTGGAATTAATTGTTCTTTGAATGTTTGGTAGAATTCACATGTAAATCCATCTGGCCCTGGAGATTTTTTCTTAGGGAGTTGGTTAATAGCTTGTTCTATTTCTTTTTCTGATATGGGACTATTTAAATAATTTATATACTCTTCTGTTAACCTGGGCAATCTATATTTTTGTAGATATTCCTCCATTTCATTTAGATTATCAAACTTACTGGCATAAAGTTGGGCAAAGTAACTCCTAATTATTGCTCTGATTTCCTCTTCATTGGAGGAAAGTTCTCCCTTATCATTCTTGAGACTAACAATTTGATTTTCTTCTTTCCTTTTTCTTATCAAATTAACTAAAGGCTTATCTATTTTGTTGGTTTTTTCATAGAACCAACTCTTAGTTTTATTTATTAACTCAATAGTTTTCTTATTTTCAATTTTATTAATTTCTACTTTTACTTTTAGAATTTCCAATTTGGTATTTAATTGAGGGTTTTTAATTTGTTCTTTTTCTAGTTTTTTTAATAATAAGCCCAATTCATTGATCTTTTCTTTCTCTATTTTATGCAAGTAAGCATCTAGAGATATAAAATTGCCCCTTATAACCGCTTTAGCCATATCCCACAAATTTTGGTATGTTGTCTCCTTATTGTCATTCTCCTGGATGAAATTATTGATTGTGTCTATGATTTGCTCTTTCACCCATTCATTCTTCAGGATTAGATTATTTAATTTCCAATTAACTTTTGGTCTATTTTCTCCTGGCCTTATATTACATGTGAGTTTTATTGCATTATGATCTGAAAAAGATACATTTACTATTTCTGCTTTTCTGCATTTGATTTTGAGGTTTTTATGCCCTAACACATGATCAATTTTCGTATAAGTTCCATGAACCCCTGAGAAAAAAGTATACTCCCTTCTATCACCATTCAATTTCCTCCAGAAATCTGTCATACCTAACTTTTCTAACATTTTGTTTATCTCCCTAACTTCTTTCTTATTTATTTTGTGGTTTGATTTATCTAATTCTGAGAGAGCAAGATTGAGATCCCCCACTAGTATAGTTGTACTGTCTATTTCTCCTTGCATCTCTGTTAGTTTCTCCTCTAGGAATTTGGATGCTATACCACTTGGTGCATATATGTTTAGTATTGATACTGCTTCATTGTCTATGGTACCCTTTAGTAAAATATAGTTTCCTTCCTTATCTCTTTTAATTAAATCTATTTTTGCTTTTACTTGATCTGAGATAAGGATTGCTACCCCTGCTTTTTTTGTTCACTTGAAGCATAAAAGATTCTTCTCCAGCCCTTTACCTTCACTCTGTGTGTATCTCTATGTTTTAGATGTGTTTCTTGTAAACAACATATTGTAGGAATCTGGCTTTTAATACAGTCTGCTATCCACTTCTGCTTTATGGGAGAGTTCATCCCATTCATATTCACAATTAAAATAACTAATTCTGTATTTCCTGCCATCTTATTTACCCAGTTATGTTTTTCTCTTCCCTTTCCCCTTTCTCCCTTCCCCCCTCCCCAGTATTTGGTTTTTGATGACCACCTCCCTCTAACAGTCCTCCCTCCTTTAGAAATCCTCTCTCTTTTTTACACTTTTCCCCTAATTTTTCTATTTTGCCTTCTATTAATCTATCCCTTTCTTTTCCTCCTTTCCCTCCTACTTCCCTATAAGGAGGGACAAGTTTTTCTGTGAAACCAAATGTGTCTGATATACTCTTTTAGAGCCTAATCTGATGAGAGTAAGATTCACACAATGCTCATCTCCCTCCCTTCTTTCCCTCAAATATATTAGATTTTCTATGCCTCTTCATGAGATTTTACCTTATTTTTACCTCCTTTTTTTTTACTTTATTTTACCTCCTTTCCCCTCTTTTCCATTATTATCAGAGTAAAATCAAATTATACCCTCATTCTTTGAGCATACCCATAGTAGAAATATAGTTCTCAAGAGTTCTTTCCTTTTTGCCTTTTTATGCTTCTCTTGAGTTCTGTGTTTGGAGGTCAATTTTTTTTGTTCAGATCTGGTCTTTTCATTAGAAATAGGTGAAATTCTCCTGTATCATTGAATGACCATCTTCTTCCCTGGAATATAATGCTCATTCTAGCTGGATAACTTATTCTTGGCTGTAAGCCAAGTTCCTTTGCCTTTCTGAATACCTGATTCCAGGCCCTTCGGTCCTTTAATGTGGAAGCTGACAGATCTTTTGTGATTCTAATTACAGTTCCTCTTTATTTGAACTGTTTCTTTCTAGCTGCTTGCAATATCTTTTCCTTGGTGCAATAGTCCTGAAATTTGGCTATGATATTCCTTGGGATTTTCATTTTGGGGTCTCTTTCAGGAGGTGATTGGTTAATTCTTTCAATGGCGATTTTGCCTTCTGATTCTAAAACATTAGGGTAATTTTCTTTCATGATTTCCTGGAAGATAGCATCTAGTTCTTTTTTTCATCAGGGAGTCCAATAATCCTTAGATTGTCTCTCCTAGATCTGTTTTCCAAGTCAGTTGTTTTTCCTAGGAGATATTTCATATTTTCTTCTATTTTTTCATTTTTGGTTTTGTTTGACTGATTCTGGAAGTCTTATTGAGTCATTCAATTCTATTTGTTCAATTTTAATTTTTAAAGTATTATTTTCTTCACTTACCTTTTTTAGCTCCTTTTGTAACTCGCCAATTGAATATTTTTTGTTCATTGCATTCTTTTTCCATTTCACCAATTTTGTTTTTTAGTGAGTTGGTGTCTTTTTCATATCTCTTTTGCAGGGCATTATATCCTTCTTGCAATGATCTCAATTCATTTCTCCATTTTTCTTCTAACTCACTTTTGAGATTCTTTATGCAATCTTCCAGGAAAGCCTTGTAAAATGGGGTCCAGCTCATGTCCGCCTTTGTGGCTTCCTCTGGGATTACTTTCCCTTTAGGAACCTCAGGATCTGGGGTGTGCCCTTCTTTCTCTCCATAAAAGCTGTCTACTGTGAGAGCTCTCTTCTGCTTCTTACTCATGTTTTAGAGCTTGAGGTCTGTTTAAAGAAGGGGACCTGCAGCCGTTTCAATTTGCCCTGGGGTAGTTCACGCAGTTGACTTCTGCTGCAGGACTGGTCGGACCAGGTCCGCACTCTCAGCTGCTCTCAATCCACCCTTTGCCAAAGGCAGATCTGCCAAAGCACCTGCCTGCAAGCAGAGCAAAGTGGCCCAAGCATCTCCCAGGGACTTCCCAGGTGCCTAGAATCCGCCATGCTCTATCATAGCCCCAATCTTCCGCCTCGGCTGCACAATGGCGCCTGAGTGGCAAATGTCCTGATCCCCTGCCCATCTGAAACAGACCTGCTCCGGAGTTCTTCCAAGGTGATTTTTGATGGAAACGTGTTGTACTCCAAGTGTTTGAGGGAGCTTTCACTCCAGAATCAGTTCAGAGGCCTAATCTCTTCTTGGTTTAAGGGACAATCAGAGGAGCTCACAGAGAGTCATGTCTGCACTCTGCCATCTTGGCGCTGCACCCCCCTCACCCCCCTTGGTTTTTCATTTTTTTTTCTTTTTTTTTTCTTTTGCTTTTTGCTGAGGCAATCGGGGTTAAGTGACTTGCCCAGGGTCACACAGCTAGGACGTGTCTGAGACCAGATTTGAACTCAGATCCTCCTGACTTCAGGGCTGGTGCTCTAACCACTGCGCAACCTAGCTGCCCCTCCCCCTTGGTTTTTCAGCTACTAACTTGGAGGCATCACCTGCCAGTGGGAAATGAGGCAATGCTTCCCTCCAGCCTACCACATGGATGGCAGACTGTCGGGGAAGGAGTGCCATTGTCCATTGTCCAGGGCTGTCAGCTTTCAATTGCTGGGAGTCAACCAGGGCAGTCCAGTTTGTCTTTGCCCCTGATACGATGCCCGCTACTTTCAGTGTCATGTTCAGAAGAGTCATGACAATCACCAGCATCTGGAACATGAATGTTGCTTGACTGGCCCTTTCTGGCTGCCTTCTGGGATGGCACCTGCAATGTCATTGTTGCCTGTTCTTTCTCCTCTACTTTCCCTAGATTGCAGATATTCCTGACTGGAATCTACTCTTGGGTCTGCATCTGGGAGTACAAGAGCATACCCAGGCTCCCAAACCTTGACCCAATCTGGACCCTGCCAGGTGCCATCCAGGCCCTTCCACATCATTGTGGAAGAAGAGCTTTTGTTCTTCTTGTCCTGCCTGTAGTTTAACTGTGTTTTCTGCATGTGTCAAAAGCACATAGCTGGGGTGAGGTCTAAAGAGTATGAAAATTGCAAGTAATTTTTTTATTAATACTTTTTATTTGCAAAACATATGTATGGGTAATTCCTAAACATTAACCCTTACAAAGCTTTCTGTTACAAATTTTTCCCCCCTACTCCCCACCCCTCCCCTAGATAGCAGTATATCCACTACATGATAATTATGTTAGAATACTTAAATCGAATATATGTATAGTTATTGCCACACATCATTTTTTTGTTCAGGAGAAATCGTATCTATAAGAGAGAATAATCGGATAAAGGAAATACAATGCAAGCAAACATCAATAGAGAACATGAAAATGTTTTGTTGTGGTCCACATTTCACATCACTCTCTCTGGGTGTATATGGCTCTCTTCACCGAACAATTGGAATTGG
>JAJPUD010004214.1:158812-200680 GCA_023553655.1 Myrmecobius fasciatus | reverse complement strand
GCCATGGAGAATATCTATCTCATGTAGTGCATATAAAAACTATTATCATAGTTCATTAAAAATGCTATTTCATGATCCAAACATTCACCACCTCTGAGTTTTGCTTTTTTCCCCCATCTATTCGAATCATCTTGATTAAGATAAAGGCATTCAATTCATTAAACATTTATTAAGTACTTATTATGGAGCAACTAGGTGGGGAAGTCAGTGCTAGGCCTAGAGTTAAGAAGATTGATTTTCCTGAATTCAAATTCAGCTTCAGTCATTTACTACCTGTGAACTCCTGGGCAAGTCAAACATTATTTGTCTTATTTTCCTCAACTGTAAAATGATCTGGAGAAGGAAATGATAAACTATTTCAGTATCTTTGCCAAAAAAACCCCAAACAAACCCAAATGGGGTCATGAAGAGTTAGACATGATTGAAATGACTAAAAAAACAACAAAAGATTATATAATTTGAGAAAGCAGAACATTGTAAGCATTGGGGACAGCCCATGAAAAGAAATGGAAGTATCACTTACAAGGCACAATAAGTAGACTACAATGGCTAAAACAAAGAATACATGAAGGGAAGTAATGTAAAATAAGTCTGGAGAAAGGGAGAGAAGCCAAACTGAAGGATTTAAATGCCAAACAGAATAGTTTATATTTTGTCCTGGAAGTAATAAGGTGTCAACACTTCTTGAGCAAGGAAGTGATATAGTTATACCTGAATTTTAGGCAACTGGAGCAGTCATAAAATTCCCAGGGTAAATTGAGTTGATACTTGTGAAGCATGGAAAGAACCATGATTAACACAGTGACCCCCACAACTGCAGAGGACTCATGATGAAACATGCTATGGGTCTCTAGATAGAAGCAAGACAAATTGAAGCATGCATACATGCATGTGTATTGAAGAATATAAATATATACACATACATATGTATGCTCTGGAATTTTGGTTGGTTATTATGCTGATCAGCATCTTTTTCATGTTTCACGAGCATCAGGCCACTTCATATGGGGAACTTTATGACTGCTCCAGTTGTCAAAAGCTCAGATATCACTTGTTGCTCAAGTAGAATTGAGTCCTTATTACTTCTAGGACAAAATAAAATTCTTCTGTTTGATCTTACATTATATATGTGTATACACACATATCTATAATGTTTACATACATGTGTGTAACATACATGCACTCAAACACAAAAATAAACATATATTTTACACTTATGTAGATGAGAGAGATGGAGAGAGAAAGAGGTAAAAAGAGAGATACAAATGTAAACATAGAGATAGAAAGAAACAAAGAGGGAAAGAGAGTGGGAGAATGGGAGAGAGAGAAAGAGAGGAATGGAGAAAGAGAATGAGAGAGAGAGGGAGAGAGAGAGAAAAAAGAGAGGGAGAGGAGGGAAGGAACAAGAGGGAGGAGTGAGAAAAGAAGAGAAAAGGAGAGAGAGAGAGAGAGAGGAAAGAGACAGTGAGAGAAAGACAGAGACAGAGAGAGAGAGAGAGGCAGAGAGAGACAGAGACAGAGAGGGAGAGGGAGAGAGAGAAACTGAGACAGAGAGAGAGAGAGAGAGAGAGAGAGAGAGAGAGAGAGAGAGAGAGAAGGAAGGAGATAGGAGGACGCGGAAGAAATTGTTTTGTTTGTGTATAAAGAAAGGAGAAGTATTGTCTGTTATTCTCTGGGTGGTGAGAAAACTGAGCTGTACAGGAGGGTTTGTGGCTAACCGAGGCTGCACGCCCAGCAAGTAACACAAGTGGGATTAAATTCAGAAACAGTGCCTCTTGGTGGGGTGGGGCGCGGAGCGAGCTCACCCTGCGGTGTCTGGCGTCGGGTGCCAGGACCTGCCTCCTTTCCAGCTGAGAGGACAAAGCTGGCCGCTTCTCCCCGGCTGGGAGGCAGAGTTTCAACAGCTGAGGAAGCGGACTTGGGAGCAGGCTTAGGGGTGCCTTGCTGAATGTGAACGGCAGTCATCCCCTCCTTCTTCATAAGCATGAAGGAAACGGAACCCAACCACCTCCTTAAGTCCCACCAAACCAGCGCAAGGGAGGCCCCTCTGAGCTTTCTTAGCTAAAGAGTGAGGATTCAGGGTTCGGCCATGGTTTTTTTTTTAATTAACTCAGGTTGGAAAGTCTGTATGGATATTCCCCTCAGCCTGGCATGGCAGTGGAAAGTACGGAGCAGGAGATTTTGCAAGTTTAACAGTTCAGTGGTCGGGATGCCAAAAGGTGATGTCATCACTTACCAAAGCCGGAGGCAAAATCCTTCTCCCACTAGTTCAGTCAATACAGATTTGGAGGGGTTCCAAGCCAGCATGTTTGGAGGCACATTTTCCCCCAGAGAAAGCCACTGGAACAGCGTGAGAGGTGCGCGGTACTCGGTACAGTGGAAGATGTGTTGGTTTCAGTATCAAAAGGTCCAGATTTAAAGTTGGGCTCAGCTTCTCAGTAGCTGTGTGATCCTAGGCAAGTCACTTACCTCATTGAGCCTCCGTTTCCTCAGTAACTGGGAGAGTTATGTCAAGGTTTGGTTTTTGCTACACAATTATCCCTTCCACAAAGTGGGAAGCTAGGGGTGTTGGTGCCCCCTGCAATCTGGAAAATTTGTGTAATATTTTTTGGTTCTAGGGCAGCTAAGTGGCACAGTGGATAGAGCACCAGCCCTGAAGTCAGGAGGACCTGAGTTCAAATTTGGTCTCAGACACTTAACATTCCCTAGCTGTGTGACCTTGGGCAAGTCACTTAACCTCAATTGCCAAAGCAAAAAAAAAAAATTTTTTTTTTTGGTCCTCCCTTCGTACCAGAGAAGAAATCTGAATTTTTTCTTTTTTCTTGTATGGGATGTATATTACTTACTGTAAAATTGGAGTTACATAATTAATCATAGGCTTTGTATTGTCTGATGGATTTCATATATCATCCCCCAAAATTCTTATTTAATTTCTTATGTTGACACATGATATAGCAAAACCGCAATGGGGAAAGTCATGCTATGGAAGGTTTCATTGTATTTTTTAATTAAATATTCCTTTGGAAAAGTTACCTAAGGTAAAATGATTAAATGGAACTGAGGGTATTAGTTACTACCCCTCTAACAATTGGGGTGAAAAGAGCTGGCCTGGGCTACAATAAATATTGAAGAGACACCCACATATCAGGAGGTTGGACTAGATAATTTTTTCAGATTTCTTCTGACATAGGAGTTGCTTTAATAGTTCTTGGATGTTTTCCAGTGTCTTTGAGCATGTGTGTATTGATGAGAATGGAAGGGGTCCACAACAGGAATCTGCTGGATACTTTATAATAAACCTTGAATGTTTCACAGGCATCAATTCAATTCACATTGTGAACTTTATGACTGCTCACAAATCACGAGTGGTCCTTCATGCCTAGACTATTGAACATAAGCTGTGCCTCAAGGACCTTTATTAGGTGACTGCAAACACTCTTTTTTCAAATATTCCTAAAGGGATCCTGGGCTTAAACCAACAATCTATCAATCCTCTGAGGCTAAATAGCCCCCGAGGGAAACTGGCCTGGGTCCTTGACATTTTTATTCATTCATTTCCACTCTAGAGGGAAGGCAATCTTCAACCTCTGGAGAGCAAAGATGGCCAGCACAGAGCATCTAAAGCAAAGATTGAACATTGGGAATAACCTTCAGCTAACATATTTGGCAGCAATTTCACCTTTGGAGGCAATTTTGGTGGGATCAATGCTATGCAGGCATTGAGCTATTGTCCCAAAGACAAAACTAGTGTAGGGGAGAGTAGATATCAAGGTATTGAGGGAAATAGTTGTTTGGGGGTTTTTGCTATATCTTCGAATTAAATATTCTTTTGTAAAAGATTCCTGACAGGGGCAGCTAGGTGGCGCAGTGGATAGAGCACCAGCCCTGAAGTCAGGAGGACTTGAGTTCAAATTTGGTCTCAGACACTTAACATTCCCTAGCTGTGTGACCCTAGGCAAGTCACTTAACCCTGATTGCCTCACCAAAAAAGCAAAAAAAAAAAAAACAAAAAACAAAAAAAACATGATGTTAAGTAGTTAAATGAAACTTGCCCCTCTAACAAAAGAGGGAAACAGAATTGGTAGAGGTTTGAGTAAATGGCAGTATTGAAGAGTCACCCACAAATTTTTATAGTAGCAGAGAAATAGGATCCATTTTGTTGGACTCCTCTGTGGCTGTCTGAACTGGGCACTTTCAGGGGTTAATCCAGAGTCACATTCTTTAGACTGGCTTTGCCAGTTTAGGAATAAGGGTGTGACTGTGAGATAAATCCTCATTTCACAAATACCATCCAGAGTGTCTAAATTTCCAACAAATATGCCATTTAACAATGCTAACTCTTTCTTATCTCTTGATTTCTGGGGTTTATTTTATTTTCCCTGAAGATCCCAAAGTATCAACCCCATTCCTTTCTTGCATACTATATGTTTGTTTTTATTAACCCTGAAAATTCAGCAATATCTTGTCAAACCTCAAAACTAGCATGCTCAGAAAAGCAAATGGTTAAATAAAATAAAAATCCGCAAAAGTGTAGGTATAAGGTTTACTTATTTATTTTTTCAAATAAATGAGATTGTATTTGAAATTTTGATCTTTTCCAAAGATTTATAGTCTGGTAGACTTGGAAGATGTCTTAGAAATAAGACATTCCCCTTAATGGGCTAGAAATCACTTCAGCTCAGGGTTCCTAACCTGGAATCCATAAATTTATTTTTAAAAATATTTTTGTAACTATTTCACTATAACTAGTCCTCAAATAAATCCCATATTTTAAAAAAGTAGTTAAAATATTATTCTGAGAAACCCATGAGTTTCTCTATACTATCAAAGGAGTCTATGAAGCAAAAGCTAAACAACAAATAAAAAAATGTAAAGAATCTTTGGTTCTTCTATCTACAGTGCTGCTATAGAAAATAAAGCCTAGATAGATTAAATCATTTGTCTAAGGTTACATAGCTATTAACCAATAAATCCCAAACTCACATCTCATACCCCATACCAAAATAAGGTCAAAATGGGTACATGATTTGGGCATAAAGAATGATACTGTAAACAAATTGGGAGAGCAAGAGATAGTTTATCTATCAGATCTTTGGAGAAGGGAGGAATTTATGACCAAAGAAGAACTAGAGAGCATTGTAAAATGCAAAATGGACAACTTTGATTACATTAAATTAAAAAGGGTTTTCACCAACAAAACCAAGTGAACAAGGTTAAAAGTAAAGTACAAAGCTGGGGAAAAAATTTATAGCCAGTATTTCTGATAAAAGCCTCATTTCTAAAATATGTAAAGAACTGTCAAAATTATAAGAATACAAGTCATTCCCCAATCCCCAACTCCCCAAAGTCAAGGATATGAAGAGACAATTTTCAGAGGAAGAAATTAAAACCATTTACAATCATATGAAAAAATGCTCTAAATCACTATTGATTAGAGAAATGAAAATTAAAACAACTCTGAGCACACCTCTGAGATCTACTAAGATGAAGGAAAACATAATAATAAATGTTGGAGACCATGTGGGAAAACTAGGAGACTAATGCTTTGTTGACAGAGTTGTGAAATAATCCAACCATTCTGGAGAGCAATTTGGAACTATGCTCAAAATGCTATAAAACTGTGAAGACCCTTTGACCCAGTAGTGCCCCTACTAGGTTTATATCTCAAGGAAATCTTAAAGGAGGGAGAAGGAGCCACATGTGCAAAAATGTAAGTAATTCTTTTTGTAATGGCAAAGAATTGGAAAATGAATAGATGCCCATCAACTGGAGAATGGCTGAATAAGTTATGGTATATGAAAGTAGTGAAATATTATTTTTCTATGAAAATAATGAAGAAGCTGATTTTAGAAAGAGCTGGAAAGATTTATATGAACTGATGCTGAGCAAAACAAGCAGAACCAGGAATACACTGTACACAAGAACAATAAGATTGTACATTGATCAACTAGGAAAGATGTGATTCTTCTCAGTGGTTCAGTGATCCAAAGCAATCCCAATAAACTTTAGATGGAAAACACCATCTGCATCCAGAAAGAGAACTATGGGGATTGAATGTAAATCAACACACGTTATGTTTCACTTTTTTTCTGTTTTTTTTTCTTCTCATATTTATTCCCCTTTATTCTGATTTTTTTCTCTCAACATGGTTCATAAAGAAATGTGTATTTTAAAAAGCCAATATACATTTTTAACCCCAGAAAAAGAAAACAATAAGAAAGAAAAGCAACTAAGTCAAATGTTTTATATTTGCCTTTTACACACACACACACACACACACACACACACACACACACACAATGTTAAATGTAAATTGAATCCTACTTTTGTTTAACTTCCAATCAAAGATTTTCCTTTGGGTTTTTGGAGGTACTATGGTATAACAAAGAGAATGCTGGATTTGCTGTCAGATTAACTGTGTCCAATTCTCAGCTGTGCTAATTATTATCATCTGTGTGACCTTAGCCCAGTGATGCTACCCTATAAGTTTGTATCTCCTTATCTGAAAAATGAGGAATTTTTGACTAGCTGATTTCTAAGCTTTCTTCTAGGCCCAAAGATTTGATCCTAGTATGTAGGGAAGAATAGTATTCTGAGTTCTAGTTTTGGAATTAGAAAGCTTGGTTCCAAATTTTGGCTCTGACATTTATTGGCTGTGTGACCTGGGACAAGACACCTTTATCCTTTGGATCTCATTTTTATTATCTGTAAAATAAAGAAGTTGAACAAAATAATTATTTCAAATCTTTCCAACTCTAAATACTATGCTCTCAATGCTTCCTCTTATTGGAAGAAGAGTCCTTCTATTTTCTTATAGAGAACAAAAAGAAGATCAGGAAGATCCAGCCTTATACACTAGTTTTATGACTCTGGCAGAAGGTGTCATTGAATTTTCTTTGCTTCAGTTTCCTCATATGTTGAATGAGCTGGAGAAGGAAATGGCAAAATACTCTAGTATCTTTGCCAAGAAAATCCCAAATAGGGTCACAAAGAATTGAACATAATTGAAATGACTGAACAACAACTATTTTCACCTGCTAGTTAATACCTGTGTCTCCCATATATCTGGGAATTCATTCTGTTCCCTTTCAGTGCATTATTACAGTGTCATAATTCTGTCATCATGTGATGGATGTCAGTTGTTAACAGTATGTTTACATTAAGACAATTCATTCCAAGGTTCTTGAAGTTACTCCCTGACTGATTCTGATGATCTCAGAGCCTCCAAAGAGAAGTTAGTCATTAGTATTGATGAGAAATTCTCTTGCACTCCATTGAAATGGCAAGGATTGGGGGCCAGGGAATTGATTTTCTTTTTGTTTGACACCCACAAACTACCTCAGCTAGTGTCAGAAGGTTCCTTCCTCCTCTCTAGAGAATCTTGTCAGCAGTCAGACCTGTCTGGTAGAAATGTGACTGGTACAATTGGTTTGAGGGAACAGCAATTTTATTGGTGTCTTTTCAAATTGTACTTGTTATTAGGAAAAACAAAACAAAACACCTACTGCCACAACCCGTCAGAAGGATATGATCCAGTATTTATTCCCAGCACAGGTACTGCTAGTAATTATTTTTTTCCTTCTGGGCTTTGCTATCATGGCACAAGAAGATGTAGTCTAATGCAATGATTCATGGAGTTGATTTGTCTCCTGGTGCCTCTTGGTGACTGATTAGATTAAATTCATTCACTTCCTGGATATCCCAAAGTCCCACAACTAGTATTTTTCCCCCTTTGAATACAGAATAACAAGTTATTCCCTGGGGCATAGGGGAAGTTGGAGTAGTTGGGGTTTGGAAAAGCTGACCATTCTTTTTATGAGTTCCAGTTTATGCTACTTCCTTCTTTATTCCTTTTTTAAAGGCACTTCTTTGCTTATTATTAGCTCCCCACTCATACCTTGAGACTAGCAAGAAAGAAAGAAAAAAGAAAACAAATTATTTTCTGTGGCTAATATTTATCTCTTTTGTGGTTCTATTCAAAAGAAAATTCATAATTAGGGGATTTGGATTCGAGAGGCCCCTTTTAGCTTTCAGGGTCTTACCTTCCCAGATTATTATTTTTATGGTGGTAAACTAGGCCAACTCTTGTCTGGATTCTCACCTAGCCCTTAATCATTGAATGGGTGTTATTTCAGACAATCTGAGACCCGGGAAAGACCTTAACTCAGAAAGTCCAAGGTCACCCATTGCATCCAGGGACCATCATCAGTTATTCTGATTTTTGTCTTGCCACTGAACTCTGCTGATTCTGAAGGAAAGAGTCTAGGGACTTTGCACAGACCCACCTCACTTAAATCCAATTCACATGCAAGTCCAGATATCACCCTCCTGATGTTGGTGGTCCATTTCCAGAAAAGAAACATGACCAACAACAGCTCAAACTCTCTTGGGCAAACCATTTTTCTTCCCTGGGACTCCATTTCCTGATGTGTGAAATATGGAATTTTGGGGAAAAAAAGTCCTACAGGAGTTTATCATAATACTGTGTGCTAAAGAGGGAGAAGGTACCTTATAATTGATTTAGAGATTAGAGATTGGATTAAGTAACTTCTGAGGTCCCTTTCTGGGACCTACATGTCTATTCTTCTCCCAGCTCTTAATATACATTCACACACACACACACACACACACACACACACACACACACACACACAGTCCAGAGCTAATTGAATCATCAGGTCTTTCCTCTCCACATAAGCTAGCAGCCTTCATCAAGAGTTTGGAAATTCAGCAGCCATTTTAAAAGCATCTCCTACATACTGGATTGTAATATAGGATGGTTTACTGAGGCAGGTAGGTGATGTAGCAGACCTGAAGTCAGGAATATGAGTTCATTTCATATCCATCCTCAGACACTTACTAGTTTACTACCTGTATGACAAGGCATTTAATCTATTTGCCTCAGTTTCCTCAGCTGCAAAATAAAAATAGCAACACTATACTACTAATACTATCTCAGGTTTGTTGAAAGGATCAAGTATTTGTTAAGTGCTTAGTACAGTTCTATATGGTGTATACAGTAGGTACTACATATATGCTTATTCCTTTACTTTATCTTATTCTATAGAGAGCTGGCTTCTGAGCCTAGAAGAACTAAATTCAGGTGTTGTCTCAGATGCATACTTGATTTAGTTACCTGAGGCAATTCTCTTAATTTATGGAGTAATTGCTAATCTGCATTCTCGAAGTGAGCTTCTACACTAAGAGGCTGCTAGATGGCTAGATGGTTAGAGCTCTGGGCCTGAAGTGAGGAAGTTCAAATCTGGTCTCAGACACTTACTAGCTGTGTCTCAGTTTCCTCAAATGTAAAATGAGCTGGAAAAGGAAATGGCAAGCCATTCTTTGCCAAGAAAACCCCAAAAGGGAGTCACAGAGGTAGACATAACTGAACAACAAAATTTCACACTAAGAATGAATTGCTCACTCCTGTGATGAAACAAAACAAAAAATACAGAGCACTGTGTAATGTTGTAGAGGAGCTATATAGAGGAATAAAATGGGTCCTCGCCCATATGGCTCTTACAATCTAGTAGTTATATAAATAGACAAATCACAAAGATACAAAATAGCACATGAGACATGTGCTCAAATTATAGAAATCTCTCACATTTCTGTAATTCTTTACCAAGCTTTTTCTACATGGCAACCATGGGAAGGAAGAAATACATAGGTCATTTATTATCCCCTTTCTCCAGATGAGGTAACTGAGATTCAGAGAGACCCTGACTTAACAATAGTGAGTTTTACAGCCAAAGACTCAGGATTCCTGTCTGATACCAAGTCCAGGTATACCTATGAAACCCCTGGTTATGTAAAGTTTGAAGATAAAAGTGTCATTTCTGAGTAGAGGGGTAAGGTAGGTGAGGGAGATGGAAGGAAAAAGGAAGGAATCACATAGAATCCCAGACTCTTGGGGAGTTGGAAAGACCTCAATAACCATCAATCAATCAATAAACTTTGATTGAGTGCCACTATGTGGGGATACAAAGAGAGGTGAAAAAAGACAACCCCTATCCTCAAGGATGTTGTAATCTAAATGAATATAATTCATTTCAACCCCTAATCTAAAGCAAGGTTTCTTAGCTTGAGATCCATGGATAGATTTCAGGAGGTCTGTGAATTTTGATGAGAAAAAATGACATCTTGATTTGCACTTACCTCTAACTGAAATTTAGCAATTCATTTAATTATTAAAAACTATCTTTCTAAGAAGAGATCCAGAAAGAAGGCTTTACTGACTGCCTGAAGGATCCATAACACACACACAGCTACTCACATTACCTTTTATTTCCCAAGAAATTTTTACATGACCCTAGACATATAGGTATATAAAATAAATCAAATACTTACTGATAATAAATGATAATTTTGTAACCATTCAGTTATGTGACCTCCTATAGGATTGCAACCCACAAGTTTAAGAAGTTTAGCCCTACTCTTTTCAGCCATGAGGTGATCCAAGACAAGTCCAATAGACTTGTGATAGAAAATGCCATCTGCATCTGAGAGAGAACTATAGAGACTGAATGTGGATCAAAGCACAGCATTTTCACCTTTTTGTTGTTTGTTTGCTTGTGATTTTTTTCTCATGCTTTTTCCCCATTTGATCTGATTTTTCTTGTGCAGCATGACGAATATGAAAATAGCCTTAGAATTGCAAATGTTTAACCTATATCAGATTTCTGGGGAAGAGAAGGAGAAAAATTTGAAACACAAGGTTTTGCAAAGGTAAATGGTGAAGACTATCTTTGTGTGTATTTAAAAAAAATAAAATACCATTAAAAAGGAAGTTAGACGTTAAAAGGAGAAGAAGAAAGAAGAAAAAGAAGAAAACAAGATGGAGGAGGAGGAGGAGGAAAAAGAGGAGGAGAAGGAGGAAACGGAGGAGGAGGAAGAAAAAGAGGAGGAGGAGGAGGAGGAGAAGCTTAGCCCTAAAGGAAGCTCTACTATTAAATTCCAGACAAGTGATCTTTCACTCTCTATCCCCATTTCCCTTTTGGACAAGTCTACTTATTAGGAAGATTTTCCTGACAACAAGTTAACATTTGTTTCTTTGATACTTCCACCCAGTGATTTGACTTTGCACTCTGAGACCTAGTAAACCAAATCTAAATCCCTCATTGATACAATTCTTCAATATTTGAACGGAACTGTCCAGGAAGGATCCATGGAGAAATAAAGTGATGTCAATCAATCAATTTTTAGGAGGCACCTACTATGAATAAGGCAGTGTCCCTCAGTTCTTTATTCCCAAACTTATCTTCGTTTTTCTGTCTCCCCCAACTACCTTTTGTTGCTTTTATTGTGGCATTTCAGTTGTGTCCTACTCTTCATGTTCCCTTTTGGAGTTTTCTTGGCAAAGACAGTAGAGGGACTAGGCATTTTCTTCTCTGGCTCATTTCACAGATAAGGAAACTTAGGCAAACAGGGTAAAGTGACTTACCTAAGGTCACACAGCTAGTAAGAGTCTGAAGCCACATTTGAACTCAGATGATGAGTCTTCTTGATTCCAGGCTGGCACTCTATCAATGGTACCACCTAGCTACCCTCTCTCCCACTTCCTTAACAAATAAAGTGTTTTGCATGAATTATATCATTTGATATGGATGGAATTTATTTGCTATTTTTTTAGAGCAACAAAAAAATTTCAAGTTAGAAAACAATAAAACACAATATAACACAAATAAACATTATTAAGCTTCTCTTTTGTGCTGAGTACTTCGCTAGGGACTGGAAGAAATATAAACCAGTCAATAAACATTTATTAAACACTTTCTATGTCCTAGGCTTATCTCCAATCTCAAATTGAATGTCTAGCAGTCATGTTAAACCCAACATGCCCTTAACTGAAATCATTATTTTTCCCTCTAAATCCTCCCCCAGTCCTATCTTCCCTATTACTGTAGAGAACAAGATTGTCTCCAGTTTCACAAGCTTGCAATTTAAGGAGTCATCCTGGATTCCTTACTATCTCTTATCTTCCTCTATCCAAGCTATTGCCAAGACTTGTCAATTTCATCATTTCAAAATCTTTCAAATACACCTCCTTCTCTCCTCCAAAACTGCTACTGCTCTAGTGTGGGCCCTCATCAACTCACACCTGGGCTATTGCAATAACCTTTTGTGCATTTTCTTATCTCAAGTCTCTCTCCACTCCATTCCAGCCTGCACTCAGCTACTAAAGTGATTTTCCTCAAGTGCATGTCTGATCTTGGCAATCTACCTACTCAATAAACTCCAGTGGTTCCCTATCATCTCCAGTGTTAAACACAAAACTCTTTGCTTGGCATTCAAAGTCTTTCATAACTTAGTTGCTTCCTATGTTTCCAGTTTTTTTTTATACCTCACTCTCAGATATGTTCTATTGAATCCAATGACATAATCTCCTTGTTATTTAGGTAACCAAGAAGGAAGATTTGTGTAAACAAGTGAATGGAAGAGCCAGGACACAGAACCAGATCAGCATTCTTTCCATTATATCATTAATGCCTTTTATACAGGTTGACACAAATCTTCCTTCTTTGTTACTTAAAAGTTTACTCAAATGCATTTTTCATCATGTTCAGAAAACACAAGAAATAGGATCAAATTGAGTTAGACACAATGAAGAACGTGTAGCACTAAGTCCTATGAGGCAACAGAGTTGAGTGCCAAGGAAGACTGTGGAACTTTTTTGTCTGGAGAGCTTTCACACAAATGTTTGGAATAAGTCTGTTTAGCTAGTTCTGTGAATTTGTGTAGAGTTATAGGGTTGTTTTTCATGAATGACAGCTTTTCTTTTTTTCTTTTTTTTTTGCTTTTTGCTGAGGCAATTGAGGTTAAGTGACTTGCCCAGGGTCACACAGCTAGAGAATGTTAAGTGTCTGAGACCACATTTGAACTCAGGTCTTCTTGACTTCAGGGTTGGTGCTCTATCCACTGTGCCACCTAGCTGCCCCAACAGCTTTTTTTTTTCCTCTCACATGATTAGGTTAATTTTTGACTGTATGGATTTTCAGCATTTAGGTTGGGTGATCGAATGATTTAAACAACCATCTCTGAGTAAATTTATATGAGTTCTGTGGTCTTATTGACTATCGTGCAATTATTTAAGGAGTGTGTCCATTATCTCTCTGTCTCTGCAGTTCAATCTATCAATGATCAGGGTGCCAGACACTAGAGCTTTACAGACAAAGAATAAAGCAATCCCTACTCTCAAGGATCTTACAGTCTGACCAAATCTGCTTCTCTGCCAGCAGAGCTTGGGAGTACTGTTGTAAGAACAGTAGCTAGCAGGCATATAGTGGTTTTTTGCTTTGCAAAGTACTTGATCTATGTTTAAATCCTTTGATTATCACAATAAAACAGCCCTATGAAGCTGGTACTATGGTTTACCCCTATTTTATAGATCAAAGTTTTTTAACCTGTGGTTTGCAACTTCAAATGGGGTCACATAACTGAATGTGGGGATTGTGAAAAATTTGGCAACAGTAAAAGGTATCAAATATTCCACCAAGATTTAATTCTTTATGTAAAAATAAATAAACATATCCATCTCATTAGCATGCAAATTTGCTTGTCTTTAATAAATGGTAAAATTATATCAATGTCAAAGAAGTGTTTTAAAATAAATTTCTTTATGACTTATTACCAATAAATGTTTGATTTAGATACCTATTTTATATACCTATATACTCAAGATCAGGTAAAAAATTCTTGGGCAAAAAGGGGTTGCAAATGGAAAAAGTTTAAGAATCTTTGTGATAGATGAGAAAATTGAGGTTGAGAAAGTATATATGACTTATGTAGGATCACACAACTAGAAAATATCTGAGTTAGGATAAACTCTGTCTTTCATGAATCCAATATTCTTCCCACTGTAGGGGGCCTGCTATGGTGCATGCAACTCCTTTGAGTAAAGTTCTGCATCTTCTTTCCCTTGCCTGGTTTTATATGGCAATATAGTGTTGGAATGACATGAAACTAGTTCAGTCTTTTCCCATTCAAGTCTTGTCCTGCCTAGGTCCTAGTGTTAGGGAATGAAAACTGAAGCCAGTATAGTCTATTGTTTTGAACTATGAAAAACAATAGTGGGTCAAAGGAATTGCCCAACAGATTCTCCAAGAATAATTTTATTCACTCTGTTCACTTATATTAAAATTTAAACCATAGTGGAGAGACAAAACTTTTTAACCAGTGGCAATGTAAAAGAAGTTTACCACTTGATAATTCAATCCTTTTTATTGATCCCAGCTTTTCATAACTATCTGTCAAATAATGCCCAAAAAAATGATAATGAAGATTTTGTACCTCTTTAATTTCCACTAAATTTGAATGTCTATTCACTCTTTCACTTTTATTATGTTTATGAGAATGGCATTTTTGTTGTCTTTTAGTCAGTCTAGCCCTTCTCAGATCAAGTCAGAGAGAAATGAATCCCCTAAGTCTTCTCTCTCCCTGATCATCTCTCTAATTTCCATTGGATTAAAAGAGCAATGGAGACACTGAGATGCAGTGTAAAGGATGAACTTAGACTCCAGTGACTTGAGGACAAATGTTGGGTTTGCCATTTACTTACTTTCTCTGGGACATGATTTCTTTATCTCTAACTTAAGAAGTTTAGATCATATGATTTCTAAAGTTGATTCCAATTGAATGGATGCTCATCAATTGGAGAATGGTTGTGGTATATGAATATAATGGAATATTATTTTTGTATAAGAAATAATGAGCAGGCTGATTTCAGAAAAGCCTGGAAAGACTTACATGAATTGATGCTGAGTGAAGTGAGCAGAGCCAGGAGAACACTGTATACTGTAACAAGATTATGTGATAATAAATTGTAATGAACTTGACTTTTCTCATCAGTGTGGTGGCTGGAGGCAGTTCCAAAAGACTTGGGATGGAAAATGCCAATCACATCCAAGGAGAGAACTATGGAGACTAAATGTGTATGGAAGCATAGTATTTCCACTTTTTTGTTTGTTTATTTATTTATTTTCTATTTCTCATGGATTTTTTCCATTTTGTCTAATTTTTCTTGTACAACATGACAGATATGGAAATATGTTTAAAATAATTGCACATTTTTAATCTATGTCAGATTGCTTGCTGTCTTGGAGGGGAGGATAAGGGATGAAAGGAGAAAAATTTAGAACACAAAGTTTTACAAAAATGAATGTTGAAAATGATTTTACATGTATTTGGAAAAATAAAATACTATTGAAAAAAATTCTTAAAAAAGTAAATTCCCAAAGTGTGCTAGTAAATGCTTGACAACTGCCTCCCTGGTTGGTTTTGTGCTACTAAGTGTTTAACAAATGGCTTGCTCCATGGAAAATGTGTGCAAGACACTTTTAAGATTAATCTTCACTATGAACATCTTCTGCATCACTTTATTAAGCCTAGACAATCAACAAAACATTAAATCAAGCCCTTACTTACAAAATTTGTTACGTTTCAAGGTATAAATATTCACATCAAAGATTTAACAATCAATTTTCTGGCTCGAACACACCCCTGCTTTCAACACTAGATCTGTAATCCTGTGATCTCTCATTGAGTCAGACATCTAAACATCTAAAAGAACCTCATACTTAGAACAAGAACAAGTTCTTCTTCTAATACTTAGCAGTTGTGTGACTGGAAAATTCACTTTCATCCAATACTTATTTGTTAAATTTCTCCTATGTCCAAGTCCCTGTGCTAGGTACTGGGTATTCAAAGGCAACTTGAAACAGCCCATGCCCTCAAGAAACCTAACTTCTATTTGATTTTTTTTGAGCCTCAATTCCTTCAACAATAAAATAGGACTAATAATACCTGCACTCTCTATCTCACAACCAGCTGCCATCAGTAAAGACAAGAAGAATTTATTGCACTTACTATGTACAAGAAATAGTGTTGGGGCAGCTAGGTGGCGCAGTGGATAGAGCACCAGCCCTGAAGTCAGGAGGACCTGAGTTCAAATCTGGCCTCAGACACTTAACATACCCTAGCTGTGTGACCTTGGGCAAGTCACTTAATCCCAATTGCCTCAGCAAAAAGAAAAAAAAGGAAAAAAATAAAAGAAATAGTGTTAAGCACTGGAGATGCAAAGAAAGGCAAACACACATACACATCAATTCTTGCTCTCAGGGTGCTTCTAGTCTACTGGAGGAGAAGTGGCTATAAAGAGTGTTCATAAATACTTTTTTGTGTGGAGCAGATGAGGGGAATTGCCATCTGGAAAATCCCTTAATGGATGCTGAGTTTCTCTGTAGCTTTGCAGAACATTGAGAAGTTAAAGTGACTTGCTTTTAGTCACAAAACTAGTAAATACTAAAGGCAGGACTTAAACTCAGATCTTAACTATAACCCACTTATTTGGAGTTTTTATTCCTTTTGAAAATATATCTATTGCTTTAAGCAGAGAAGTGAAACATTTCATTTACCTCTCCATTTCAGTGAGGCCTTTCTCAAGCTTCACTGTCCGTTGCATAATATATAGAGTTCTAGTTTTCATATCATTCTGCTTTTGTCTGTTTTATTTAACTGGAGTGACTCGAACTTTTATATTCTCAGCACTTAGCATGATGACTGGCACACCCATAAGCATTAAACAAATGTTTGTTCACTGAATGACAAACATCAATTCCAAAATTATGGGTCTCTGTTCTTATTTTATTGTCACTTATCTGTTTCAAACTGAAGTTGCTTAGGTTCTCTAAGTCCACAAACTTTTGAGTAAGATCAGCATGTGAAATCATGAACTTAATTCAATTGTGAAAATTCTTTTTTGCATTAAAAAGGCATCTTTTTTATGCCATCATATTTCTTTTTTTAATTTTTTAATTTTTTTATTAAAGCTTTTTATTTGTATAACATATGTATGGGTAGCTCCCCAGCATTGATCTTTACAAAGCTTTCCACTGCAAATTTTACCCCCAGTCCCCTCCCCTCCCCTAGATGGCAGGAAGTCCACTACATGTTAATAATGTTGAAATGCTTGACAAGTTATGCAAGAAAAATCCTATCTACAAGAAAAAAAGAAAATCAGAGAAAGGCAACACAATGCAAGCAAATGTCAATAGAGATCATGAAAATGTTACGTTGTGGACCATATTTCATATCCCTCTCTCAGGGTGTACATGGTTTTCTTCAGTGAACAATTGGAACTGGTTTGAGACAATTCTTTGTTGCAGAGAGCCATGTCCATCATAATTGATCATCATGTAAGACTGTTGTTGCTGTGTATGATGATCTCCTGGTTCTGCTCGTTTCACTCAGCATCAGTTCATGCAAGTCCCTCCAGGCCTCTCTGAAATCATCCTGCTGGTCGTTTCTTACAGAACAATAATATTCCATGACATTCATGTACCATAATTTATTCAGCCACTCTCCAATTGATGGGCATCCCTTCAGTTTCCAGTTTCTAGCCACTACAAAAAGGGCTGCCACAAACATTCTTGCACATGTGGGTCCCTTTCCCTCCTCTAAGATCTCTTTGGGATATAGGCCCAATAAAAACACTGCTGGGTCAAAGGGTATGCACAGTTTGACAACTTTTTGAGCATAGCTCCAAATTGCTCTCCAGAATGGTTGGATCCATTCACAGTTCCACCAACAATGTATTAGTGTTCCAGTTTTCCCACATCCCCTCCAACATTCATCGTTATCTTTTCCTGTCATTTTAGCCAATCTGACAGGTGTGTAGTGGTACCTCAGGGTTGTCTTAATTTGCATTTCTCTGATCAATAGTGATTTGGAGCAACTTTTCATATGACTAGAGATGGTTTTAATTTCATCATCTGAAAATTGTCTGTTCATATCCCTTGACCACTTATCTATTGAAGAGTGGCTTGAATTCTTATATATATGAGACAATTCTCTATATATTTTAGAGGCCTTTATCAGAACCATTAAATGTAAAGATGATTTCCCATTTTGATGCTTCCCTCCTAATCTTGTCTGCATTAGTTTTATTTGTACAGAAACTTTTTAACTTAATATAATCAAAATTATCTATGTGGTGTTCAATTAGGAGTTCCAGATCTTCTTTGGACATAAATTTATTCCTTCTCCACAGGTCTGAGAGGTAAACTATATTATGTTCCTCTAACTTGTTTACAAAATCACTCTTTATATCCAGATCATGAACCCATTTAGATCTTATCTTGGTATGTGGTGTTAGGTATGGGTCAAGCCCTAATTTCTTCCACACTAGTTTCCAATTTTCCCGGCAGTTTTTGCCAAATAGTGAGTACTTATCCCAAAAGCTGGGGTCTTTGGGTTTATCAAACACTAAATTGTTAAGGTTATTGCCTAGATTGTCCTGATAACCTATCCTGTACCACTGATCGACTGCTCTGTTCCTTAGCCAGTACCAAACGGTTTTGATGACCGCTGCTTTATAATATAGTTTTAGATCTGGTACAGCAAGGCCACCTTCATCTGCCAAAAAGGCATCTTTTTTCATGATAGTAGAAATATAGATGTTTCACTCAGGAAATCTTGCCTTCAATATTATCATTATTATAAAACTTTTTTTGTGCTAAGAAATGGTTAGTAGAAAAAGGGCATCTAGAAATCAGTTAGTCAAATGTATGTTGAGCATTTTGAGGTTGTGACTTGAGGGCTTATTTAAAGGAAAAAGACAGTGGATGGGATGTTCCAGAGGACTAACATTTCTGGCCAGAAGGCTTGCCAAACCATTTTCAACACTTCTCATCCACTTTGGTGTCCACCTTTCACCTGTGGCTCCAAGAAGCTGTACCATGTGGAGCAGCCACATGCCAGCTCAGCAGACAGGCTAAACCAAGTGGAGGATAATTGACAGATCTCAAATGTATTGGTGAATTAGATGGAAGTCTACCCAATCATGTGAAGATGTCCTCCAGCAGAATGGGCAGATAAGAACAATTTGTTCCAAAGGCCATGAAAACAGCTGAAGCAGGTGCTGTGGAGCATTTAGAACTTCTCAGATTTCATTGAAGCCAAGGTCATCCACTGCATCCTTGGCCATTTTCAGTCATTTTGCCTTTTATCTAGCCATTGAATACCAGTGACTCTGGAAGAAAAAGTGAGATTGATGACTTTATGTAACTTTGTCTTGCTTAAAGCCAATTCACATGCAAATCAAGAAGACATCACCAGAGATATCATTGTTCTTTTTAGAAAATAAAGGTCAAACAACAACAACAACAAAGGAAGGGGAGTAATAGGACATCAGAAAAACAAAACAAAACAAAACAAAAACATGAAAACTTGTCCATGTGGTAATATTAATACCTACAACTTTCTACTTTTCATAATATTCTCATGTCTTGTATGTGCTTAATTTCATGAAATCAACATTAATTGAGCACTCATTTGGTATGGGAGCATTGATCAAAGAGCTCTGTGACAAAGGGATATGATCCCCTAAGGGACATGTTCATCCTCGACACTGGAAGATATAGTTAAACGGTTGAACAATGGCTCACTTCCTTATAAATTCATCAGCTCCTTTGATCAACTCTCCCCACATATATACAAAGAATTGCATTAAGTGATGGAGAATTACTATAATAATTGGAATTAAACTGATCTTTTTGAGAAAGCTTCTGGGAGTAGAAAGTTTTTTTCTTTTTTATAATTATGAACTTGATCAATATCAGCAAAAAAGAACATTTTCTTATACAAAGAACAGAAAAAGGATACTACATATGAAACTAAGAATTTCTTTCATATACACACATACATACTTATCTTAGGAGAGGTAATTTTTCAAAAATAATTCAAATTTAACATGGCAGCTCTAGTATTTCTCTTTTTGTCTCTGTCTACTTCTGGTTTTTCTTCTGCTCTGTTTTGAGTATTTTAAAAAATGATTTTGTCCATTTAACTCTTTTCTGGATATTTTTGATGATTTAAATAATTTTTAATGATTTTGAAGTGATCTAATTTTAATGATTTCTTAGTGCTCTCTTCTTTCTTTTCCATCTTTTTAAAAGGATTCCTGTCAATATTCCTAGTCCCTCCTCAATTCTTTATCCCCTCAAAAAAGATTTTATAAATATAAGGGTAATCCTGCATTGCCATGGAGATGCTCCAGCAGCTGGGTGCCTTCCCCAGAATGCACTTAAGTCAAGATGTTTTATAACTGGGACCTCTGAGACAGCTTTGTGGAGATTTCTGAAATTATCCTCTTTTTTGTGTTTTTCCTTCAGAAATCCCCACAGAGCCATCCCAGAAGTCCCAGATCCAAAATGTCACCAGCTAGTAGATTCTGGTGGGCATTTGCTTTAGTATCCATTCCATGGAAACGCAAGGTTACATTTGTATAAGCTTTCAAAACAAATCCACTTATTGGCTATATCTGAAAATGTAAGTCTTATTTTATACCTTTAGACTGCCACCAGTTTGCCAATAAATCATGGAAACAATATCCTTTTGGAGTCCTGATTAGTTGTTTCATTGATCATGGTTCTTAATTCTTGCATCATTGTTTTCCTTGATATTGTAGTCATTGAGGGGCAGCTAGGTGGTGCAGTGGATAGAGCACCAGCCCTGAAGTCAGGAGGACCTGAGTTCAAGTCTGACCTCAGACACTTAACACTCCCTAGCTGTGTGACCCTGGGCAAGTCACTTAACCCCGATTGTCTAAGGAATAAAACAAAAAAGATATTGTAGTCATTCATAAACTGTTTTCCTGGTCCTTCTCACTTTGCCCTGTGGCAGTTAGTAAAAGTCCTCCCAGGTTTCTCTGTAACCATTCCTTTCATAACTTTATCATCTCCATCATTTCTTATGTTATAATGATATTACATTATATTTACATATCATAACTTTTCAGTCATTCCCCAATTCATGGGTACCCATTTTGTTTCAGGCTATTTGCTACAATAGGAAGATCCGTTATAGTCATTTTTTTCTATAATGTTCAAGACCAGGGAGTGATAATCCTACTAAACTTGACCCTGGTTAGTCTACATCTTGAGCACCACATTTTTGGAAAGGCATTGATAAACAGGAGAATATCTAGAGGAGATATGGAAAAAGGGGGTAAATTGATATGGCATTTCAACTTTCCATTAGAAAGAAATGGGTCTCTTTAACCTGGAGAAGAAAACACACAAAAGCTATTATGTCTCCTGCCAAAAATTTAAAGTATTATACCTGGGAAGAGAGATTAAACCAATTCTGCTTGGTACCTGGGGGATAAACTAGTAGCAATAGGTGGGAGTCGCTAGGAGGCAAGTTTAGGCTTAATGTCAGGGAAACCTACCAATTATCCAAAGGTAGAATGAGTTATTTCAGGAAGTAGCTGCTACCTCCTCCCACTGAATGTCTTCAAAGGAAGACTGGATAATGACTTATTGGGATATGTTGTAGAAATCAGATATGAGCTAGATGGCCTTTGGAGTTCCTTCAAAATTTGAAATTCTGTGCTTCTGCTCCTGAATGTCTTACTAGAAGCCCCTCTGTAAAGATACTAAAGTCTTAAGATCTTACTATTGGTATAATCAGATCAGCAAGATGGGCTGGAATCAAGAGCAATGTCTTAGGACCTTGGATAAGCCATCTTGAGCAAATCTGTTTCTCACAGTCATCTTGGAAAGCTGGATCTAGACTCTAATTGGTTTGCCTACCAGCATTATTTATCTTAGTCTAGAGCTCAGCGATGCATTGCCGCCATTTTTTATAAGTTTCTGATATGGTTCTTAGATTTCTTCACCTTGTTTTTTTTTTTCCTTTATCTTGTTGACATACCAGATCATTCTGGAAAGCTAAAGCTGAAAATCAGATGATACTTTCACCTCTGAATGTGAACTGATACATGAATTTACTTACATACCTTTTTTTAAAGGTTTTATTAAAAAAAATATTTACTTCAAGGATATAGTAATAACAATAGTGTAATCCTTTCCCCCTGAATACTTCTGGGGCATACTATTTCCTTATTCTATCTTGATGTCTGAGGAAAGTCATTTCTACACAGCATTGGTCCACCAAGCTATTATTCAAATTTAGCATCACTACCAAACAAATCATCATTTCAACCACAGAGGTAGTTACCTAAGATCACTCCCAAAAGTTACTGCCATCTAGTCAGTATAGTACGTTTATAAATATACAATATAAAGTAACAATTTTTCAGTCATTTTTCAATAATATCTGACTCTTTGTGACCCCATTTGGAGGTTTCTTGGCAAAGATATGGGGTGGTTTGCCATTTCCTTCCTTAGCTCATTTTACAGATGAGGAAACAGAGGTAAACAGAATTATGTCATTTGTCCAGAGTCACACAGCTAGTCTGAGGTCAGGTTTAAATTCAGGAAGATAAGTCTTCCTGATTCTAGGCCAGCTGCTCCATGTAATAGCCCAAAGTAACAACAATAAGAAGAAAGTTTGACAAGTGGTCATGGAGAATGGCATAGAACTAAAAGAACTGGCCAACAATAAAGATTACAAAGAGGAACCTAAAAGTCACATACAGACTGTTCCAAAGATCAAAGGAACATAAATTGCAAAAAAATATCATTTATAAACCAAAATTCGCATACTTAGACTATGTGATAAATCAGGGAAAGCCATCTATTTGTTGTCAGAACCTTTTGGTCTTATGACATACAAATCTCTGATAAAGTCCAAATATTTGCAGTAAGACCAGAAAAACCCCAAATGGTGCTGATAATTTTGAGATAATGTAGGCTTTAAAGTTTTACAGGCAATTTTGACATTCATTTTTGTAAGATTTTGAGTTCCAAATTTCCCTCCTTCCTTCCTCCCTGAGCTTCCTCCTCCCCAAGACAGCAAGCAATCTGATATAAATTAAATGTACAATCATTTTAAATATATTTCCATATTAGTCATATTGAGAAAGAAAAATTAGAATAAAAGAGAAAAAAAGCAAGCAGACAAACAAAAAGATTAAAATACTATGCTTCCATCCTCATTAAGTCACCATAGTTCTATCTCTGGATGTGGAGGGCATTTTCTATCCCAAATCTATTAGAATTGTCTTAGATCATTGTATTGCTGAAAAGAGCTAAGTGTAGATAACTTTGAGATGACTTGGATATATAAATGAAATGATTTCAAGATGGCACACATAAGAGTTAATCTGTCCCCCACTAAAACCCTATAAAAGTAAAACATTAAACTACTGTCCACTCAACTCCCAATATTCTTCCATTCCCATCTGAGTCCCAACTCTGAATGCTCCCAACTCTAATACATGATTATATGAATTATCCTCTTCCCTATGTTTCCTGCCTGCTTTCTCTGTCTTATGCCCATTTCCCCTCCTGTATTCCTCCCCCTGCTTTTCTTCATTACTTTTTTTTTTTTTTTTTTTTTTTTTTTGCTTTTTGCTGAGGCAATTGGGGTTAAGTGACTTGCCCAGGGTCACACAGCTAGGAAGTGTCTGAGACCAGATTTGAACTCAGGTCCTCCTGACTTCAGGGCTGGTGCTCTAACCACTGCGCCACCTAGCTGCCCCTTCTTCATTACTTTTTGCAATCTTTACATTCTCTGTGCCTTATTAAAGTGTGATTGAAGCATTACTCCCCATGAAGCATCATGGTCTTTCCTGGCACACACTCAAAGAACTGGGTATTGGCCCATTTCATAATTCCATAAATTAATTACAATTTAATAGTGCTCTACAAATCTAGTGTGATGGCATTCTTTCTCAAACAAATATTCATTTGTGTTTTCAAAAGCATAGTTATCAGAGAGCAGAAAATCTTTATAAACATTACAAAATCAGAGAATTCCACCTACAAGAGATCTCAGTGGCCAGCTAGTCCCACTCCACTTGAAAAAAAGGATACCTTCTACAACATATGTCATTCAAACTTGGGGATTGAAGATCTCCCGCAAAGGGGAACCCATTACCCACTGAGTCAGGCCATTACTCTTTGGGATGATTCTAAAGGTTAGATAAGTTTTCCTGATAACAAACCTCAATTTGTGACTTCAACCCATTGCTCCTCATCTTTCCCTCTATGGCCAAGCAGAACAAATGCAATCCTTCCATCCTTTCAAATATTTGAGTGCAATTTTCTTCTTCTTTCCTTTTCCATCCCTTATTCTCTCACGGTTCCTAAAAAGTATGTTTTTTTCCTCCTACTATCTCCAAATTCCCAGTTCCTTCATCAATTCTTCCTATAATATAGCTAAACTGAAAGCTACAGCATAATAAGTTTTGAAAGTTCAAGGTGTCAGGCATCTTGGTGTCTGGCAATCTGAGAAGTAAGAGTATTCTAGATGCTCGGATGGAAGAGTAAGGGAGCTAGCCCAACAGTAACTGAGACAAAGACTCATCCTGCTATTAGATAATACTTGGTGCCTGAGTTCACTATCCACAGACATGGAGGCAGTATAATGGAAATGGAATTATCATGGTGTTTGCATTTTTGTAATTGCTATGTATTCAAAGTAAATATCTTTAATATTTAGCTTAGTAGAAATAAATGCACAGCATACTTTCTCCTTGTTGCTTCTTTTTTGTTTGAAGTTCTATTGATTCGTTTTGCAAATGCCCCATACATTTTAAAATCTGCATTAATTAGAGCCAGTAATAATACTGGCACATAATCTAGAAACAGATGAATACTCTGTAGTAAATTTTAGCCTTAAAAATGATAGGTGATGGTCCACAATAACTGCTGCATAATCCAGAACACTCAGAATTTAAACTACTTTTCAGTATTTTTACTTTCTTATTTAAAAAAATCAAACAAATAAGCAAAAAATCCAATCATTTTTCTATATTTCTCCTGGGAGTTAAAATTCACTGTGTGGATCTGTGATAGCAATATTCAACACAAAAACAGTTTAATACAATGTTTCTATGAGCAAGTAAGATCTTTAAAGATGGGGAATAATAAACCATCCATGCTCTATTATTAATCAATCAATCAACCAGCACTGATTAAGTACTCACTATGTGCTAGATACTATATTAACTACTGGAAAGACAAAGATAAGAAATCAAAATTATCTGATGGGCTCCCTCAACCTCTCAGGGCTTCAGGTTCAGTTCAAGATTGTTGTGCCAAAAAATTGTGCTAGGCAGCAAAGATACAAAGATAAAAATTAAAACAATACCTGTCCTCAAATAACTTTAGATTCTATTGTGAGGAAAGAGGGGAGAGAATAACATTCACAAAGATCATAAGTGAATATATATAAATAAATATAAAATATAAATGCAATATATATGAAAATACTAATTATAGATATATAATTATATATTATGTGTTAGATATAAATTATCAATAAATATATGGCCATGTATTTGTTGATAAATACATCACTATATATTTAAATATATTACCGTAAACATGGAATTGTAAGGTATGTAATAAATCACATAAAAATATATTTCAATATGTGTGTATGAAAGTGTATGACAGGTTCACTTTCTCAGATGAAGGCTAATGATGCTATATCTTCCCCTAGAAGGCATTTCTGTTCTAGAGGCATTCCTGAGTATTAGGTAGCTCTTCTCTGATGCTATCAGCTTGATACCACTTCCTAATATATTCCCCTCCCTCTACTATTAAGTTCCACTGAATAGTGCCTCAGTTCCATTTAATCACTTAACTTTTACAAAGGGATATTTACTTTGAAGACATAGATGTAACAAAAATGAAAACACTTCCCTACAACACCATGGTACTTCAGTCTTTACTATATTATCTCCATTTTGGGGAATAATGGACCCAAACACCAAGTAGTGTCTAACAGCAGGATAAATCTATTGATTATTATATTATATAATTTTATTATTATACAATTATATATAATATAATCATATTATATTATATGCTATATAATATATATTATATAATTATATGTTATAATTATATATTATATAAGTATATTATATATTATGTTATTATATATGCTATATAACATATATGTTATATTATATGTATATATTATATTGTATATATGTAAATATTATATGTATATATTATATTATATGTATATATTATATGTATATATGCATATATACATATATGCATATATGTATGTATATATATTATATGTATATGTATATGTGTTATATGTATGTGTATATATGTTATATGTATATGTATTATATATATATAATATAACATATTATGATATATGTTATATTATATGTTGGGCTGGCTCCTTCATCCTCAACTCTTTAAGCATCAGTGTTGGAATAGCTATAATAAAACCCAGAATAGACTGAACTCTCAGATTGCCAGACACCAAGATGCTTGGATGCCTGGACACTTTGAACATTCAAAACTTTCAGTTCAAAACTCACAAAGTCAAAATCTTCAATTCCTCTACGGACAAATACCAAGACAAATGACCAAGTTCGTTTTTACAGGGTCATATGTTGGTCCCAGTAGGCAAGGTCACAAGGCTTCTCCATTTTCAGCATTATTTCTCTTCAGACAATAAATGAAAATTAGTTAAACCAAGAGTCACAGAGTCCCTAGAGAGTCGAATTTTCTCCTCAGACAATACCTGAAAATGAGTTAAACCGAGAACTGAGGTCTCTCTAGAGAGTAGAATGCTGAGGTTGATTAAGGACCTTTGAATGTACCCTCAACTCCAAATGTTCAACTTTAGTCAATCATAGAGGCTATTGTCCACTCTGTGATTATCAGACCAGAATCAGTTACAGAATATTTATGCTCCAGGGTCCTTCAAAGTGACATAATAGTCCCATACATACATGCATGCACACAGTATTTACAAAGGAGAGGTGGATTCTAATAACAAGAAAGGCTAGTGTAGGGAAGGGCACTTGAGCTCCAATCTTGACTGGAGCTCAGAATTTAAAAAGGCAGCGATAATGAGAGTGAGAATCCTATGCATGGAGGTAGGAGAGATGGAATATATATGGGAGCATTGAGTAGGTCAGTGTGTCTGAAAAGGAGAATATTTGAAGAGAAGTAAGATAAAAATCAGTCTGGGAAGGCAAGTTGGTTGCAGATCATGAAGTGTTTTAAATGCTAAACATTTTTAGAAGGAATAGAGAAATTAAGTGTTTAAACTAGATGACCTCTAAGTGCCAAATTTTAAATCTACATTGAAAATGATAATGATGACCATAATGGTGATGGTGATAATGTTTTACCAGATACCATTCTCAGTTTATTTATCAAAAAAGGTTTTCCAGAGAATTAGAAGCATAGACAACTTGCCCTTCTACATTTCTAAGCATTCTTAGTTAAAGAGATGGCTGGAGGTAAGGTCAACTTAAGTCCCTAACAAATAATAGTCAGAGCAAGGAATAAGGTAATTATAATCAGATAACAGGTTGGAAATGGGTATGCTGGAGACAGCTCCAATTGGCTCATAAGAGGTGATAGTTAAATTTTCAGTGTGAACTTTTATACCTCAAAAACCAACCTACAAATCAGGGTTTGATTTATTATATTGCTGATTGTCTAGAGTAGGGAGTCAGCAAATTGCTGCTTTAGGACCAATTTCATCCTGCTTGATTTTGTATGTCCTAAGAACTAAGAATTTTTTTTTACATTTTGAAATACTACAAAACTATTTAATTTTTTGAAAAAAAAATCTTATCTGTACAAAAGCAACAACAAGGACAACAAAATAGGCCAAGGAGTGATCGTGGTTGTAGTCTGCTTACAGTAAAGTTTAAAAAGTGATAGAGAAAATGCTAATAATGCAAATTAAACTTAAACTTGTCCTGCCTACATTTTTTTTTCTCGGAAAGCCATTTGTTAAACACTTACCAGCACATCCCTGGTTGAAAAGATGTGTATGCCATAAACTAAGCTAAGTTTCATAAAAGACACTCTTTTTTGTTCAAAACACAAAAAGCTCAGCTTTTTTGAGGTAATTATATTTTGAGGTAGTATAGGGGAGTTATACTCCTCTATAGTCCATCGCCTCTGGAAAATTCCCTAAGCAGATGTACTTGGGAGAGATGCCCTTTTTCATTGTCCTCCAACACCGGGGAGAACTTCTAGAGTGGCAATTTCAGTAGAATTCAAATTCTCCCCCATTTTCTAAAGATAAATCACCACAGCATCAGTGCTGTGCAATCAGTGCAATCAGGGAAGTAGGAGGGGGGGAAAAAAGAAGGCAAATGTTCTGCTTCTGAGGATGTAGCTTTTCAGAAAGATATCATTTGACCAGCAGCAGGATGATGTCATAGAGATAGCATTGGTTTGGGAGTCAGAGGTCCTGGGGCTGACTCTAAGCTCTGTCTGTCAATAAGTCCTTGTGAGACCCTAAGCAAATCAATTCCCCCTCAGTGTCCCCACCTGTAACATGAAAGAGTGACATTTGATGATCCCTAAAGAATCTTCCAGCTCTGAAATTCTTTGACTCAAAGCTAGACATGCTTCCCAGGTTCAGATGATGCTTGACCCAATGGTCCTTCCCTATCAGAAATCTGATCCACGAGGGACGATCCTGACTTCAAAGGACTTTCAGTGAAGCATACTTCCCTCCAATCCAAGAAAAAGTCATTAATTATAGACGTGAAATGAGGCATATGTTGTCTGGCATGGCCAATGGGCTGGTATGTTTTGCTTAACTGCATTTCTTAGTTACAAAGGAGGGTTGTAGAGGAGATGATTTAGGAAGTGAATACAACAATTTTTTAAAATTAATAAAATATATGTTTTATTGTTGTTTACAAAAGAAACCTTCCTGAAGCAAATCAGAGATACCTTCATGGTCTGTTGTTTGCGTGGGTGTTTTCAGTACAAAGGGTCTCACTCTGTTCTAAAAAGTCAAAGAGATGTTGTTTGTGGTAGGTCTTTGAAAGTGAGCCAAGGGCATTTGTCCTGTTTTAGTCTGCCCAGTATCAACAGGTACATAGAGTTCTATCATTAACCACTAACAGGCAAGAGCTGTCCTTTCCATCTGCCTCATTGCTCTTTACTAGCTAATGTTTTGTGTTCCCTGTTTCAGTGTGAGAGAACAAAATGTTTTTTTTTTTATTCCTGTCTTGGTTGAAGTGGTATTTTGCTTTTGTTTCTGTCAAATATCAGATGATCTGCTTTATTTCATCAATGCATAGATGTATTATAGAATAGGTGTTTGTATATGTTACTGGTTCTAGTTCAGCAGGCCTGGCAGCAAAGGAAAATTTCAAGACCATTTTTCCTCCCCGGTGTCCAGAAAAAAAGCAAGAGCAGATTTGATAGGAAACAAGACGTAGGGAACTAGCATTAAAGTCTCATCAAACTTAAGCCAGGAGGACAATGGAAACCTTTGCTCTATCTCATTTTCTTTTGAGATCTTCCTGATCTTAGCTTTTTTTCTCTGTCATCATGAACATAAATAAGCACATGCCTAGAATTTAATAGAAATTAGGTGATGAAATTTTGTTTTTGTTGAAGCACAAGGGTGGGGAAATTCCATCTAGAGTTCTTAATATGGGGGTCCATGAACTTGTTTTTATTTTTGTTTTTAATATTCAGATAAAAATTTATATATAGTTATTCCTCCTTCTCTCTATATGACCAGTTTATGTCCTTTTTCATTTATACGTTTCTTTGATGACATATTTTATTCCAGTTCTCTTTCCTAATTCCTTGTTTATAATATGTTGCTACTTATTCTAACCTTCTATGAGACTGTCCATTTTTTTTGACAATAATACCTTCAGAGACCACAGTGTTCTAGAGCTCAAAATCATATAACAACACCAAAAGAATATCAACATTAATGGGATAGGCCTGGAAGTCTTATCTACCTAGACACATACAGGAACTACAAGAATAGACTGAATAGATGATAAATATTAATTGCTCATGAGTAGACTGTGCCAATATAATAAAAATGGTTGCCTGTATATGTGACTTTATTCAGTGCCGTACCAACAAATCACCCAAGTATTACTTTATAGAACTAAAAAAAATAGAATTCAATCAACAAACATTTATTAAACACCTACAATGTGTCAAGCCCCATGCTAAACTCTAGAATTCATTGGAGAATTCATAAAAGGTCAAGAATCCCAAGAGAAATAATTGGAAAAAAAAATTGGAAAGAAGGGGATCTAGCAATTCCAGATCTGAAACTATGTAACAATAATCATCAAAATGATTTGTCCATGGTCACAAAATGGACAGGTTTATCCGTAAAATAAAGTATGCAACATACAAAAGCAAATGAAGACATAGTGTTTGATTAATCTAAAATCCTGGGGTAAGGATTCATTTATTTGCTAAAAATTGTTTGGAAAATTAGAATCCATTCCAGCAGAAATTAGGTATAGTCTAGCAAATTATACATAAACAAAGAAAAGTTCCCAAAGTATACTGATTTTAAATTTAAAGATTACATCAGAAAAAAGAAAAGCCAGGAAGCAAGGACCTTTTAGATAGGAGAAAAGTTCATGACCAGACAAGGGACAGTGAGGATCATAGAAAATTAAAAGAGCAATCTTGATCATATTAAATTGAAAAAATTAAATTTTTGTACAAGTGAAACCAATGCAGCTAAAATTAGAATAAAACAGTTAACTTGGAAATCAACAAGTTTCTCTGATAAAGGTCTCATATCTTAGGTACATATGGAACTGATTCAAATTTATAAGAACAAGAGGCATTCCTTCATAGTTAAATGGTAACACATTCATACATATACACATACACATACATATATACATATATACACACATGTATATGAAAAAGGAGTGTTTCAAATGAAAAAAATCAAGCTGGCATTAGCCATATGAAAATATGTTCTAAATCAGTTTTAATTAGAAAAATGAAATTTAAAATAGCTCTGAGGTTCCATCTCACACTTATCAGATTGGCAAAGAAGACAAAAAGCAAAATAACAACTGTTGGATGGATGTGGGAAAGCAAGCATATTAATACACTGTTGGTGTATCTGTGAACTGTTCCAGCCACTCTGAAAAGCAATTTGGAATTATTTCCCAAAGTTACTAAGCTATGCATACTTATGACCTGGTGATATCACTACGAAGTCTATATCTTCAAAAAAAGAGGAAAAGAACCTAGATATAACAGCTTTATTTGTTATAGCAAAATTTGTTATAAGAACTGAAAGCTAAGGAGGTATCCATCTTCTGGGAAATGGCTAAATAAATTATGGTATGTAAATGTAATGACATATTATTATACCATAAGAAATGACAAAAATCATAATTTCAGAGAAACCTGATAAGATTTATATGAACTGAGACAGGGTGAAGTGAATAGAATCAGGAGAATTTGTCCAATGACAACAGCATAGCAAAGAGAAACAACTTGCAAAGATTTAAGCACTGTTATTAATGCAGTGACCAACTATGATTTCAGAGGATTAATGAAGTATCCTACCCACCTCCTAATAGGGATATGATGGAGTTAAGGTACAAATTAAGACACATATCTTTTTTGGATATGACCAATGTAGGTATTTATTTTGTTTAATTGTGGCTATTTGTTATAAGGAATTTTATTTTTTTAATGATGGAAGGAAGAGTGGGAGAGAGAGGGAACTAGGGATGAGATTTTTAAAAAAAGAAAAAAGAAAAGAAGGAAAATAAAATGCACAGAAAAAAAATAAAGAAGACCAAAAGGAATAACAGGCAAGTAAGATAGCTTTGCGAATCATAAACTGAATTATATTCATATGTGTATATACATGTGTATATATGTACATACATACATGCACACACAAAAGCAATCTGTACATAAAAAACAATTTCCTTTTCTGTTCCAATGAATATATATAAGTAGTCCTTTTATTTAAGATTTACTAGGCTTTAACTTTTGAAAAAATACAAAAAAAAGACGAGGCTGGGTCTTTGTTTCAGTATCAATGAATGGCTAGAGGAGTCTGACTGTCATTGTGGCTGAGTAAAGGAGGGGAGGAATCCCATGGGAAACTGGGAAATTGTTGAATCAAGCATGAAAGAGGCAAAAAGTTATAAAAACAGATCAATTGTGTCTCTGGTTTTCCCTTTCCATCCTAAATTCATGCTTCCTAGAATTTTTTCCTAAGTCTGTGGGTAACCATTTTTCTCTCCTGAAGTTGCTGGTTTCTCAGGAAAGGATTAAATGCCAAACACTTTTATCTTCAAGGAAGTTAAAATTAATCTATCAGGGTATTTATATTTAAGCATCAAGTAATCAATAAGAATTTAAGTGCCTACTATGTTACAAATTTTGGGGAATACAAAGACAGAAATGAAATAGCACCTGCCATCAAAAAGTTTACATTTATGGGATCACAGGTTTTTGGGGACCTTAAAGAGAGTCTAGGAACAGAATCATAGAGGACTGGAAGAGATCTTAGAAATCATTGAGTTTAGGGGAGCTGTGGACTTGTTTTAAGTAAAATTTATTTTGATAATTATATTTCAATATGATTGTTTTGCTTTGTAATCATAGGTATTTTATGTGTTTAAAAATGTATTCTAAGAAGGGGTCCATGAACCCTAGACTGCTAAAGGCCCAGATGAATGTCTGAATGATTATACTAGATATAAAAGCAGACACAAAGCAAGGTTAAGAAACTCTGATCTTGTTCAGTTCCCTCATTTTAAAGATATCAAAACTATGTCTCACAGATGTGAGCAAAGTAACTTGTTCAAAGCCACACAAATAGAAAGTAAACACTTTGGAATTAAAGCTCACTCCAAATCTCACATATCTCTCATGTCTAATTATGTAGCGAAAGTCTGGGTTCCCCATGAAAGAAATTTTGACATTAATTTGAATTTAGGAGCCCAGGTAGTCACAGAGAGCTCTTGCTCATGCCCCTGAAATCACTTCAGCAGAAAGTTGCCTGATCAATAAGAATTTACGTTGGCTTGACAACTTTTGAAAACCTATTTCATAGACTTGACTGTTTTCAACAATGAGGTGATTCAGATCATTTGCAATAGACATGATGGAGAGAGCCATCCATATTCAGAGAAAGGAGGACATAGATCACAACATAGTATTTTCACTTTTGTTGTTGTTATTGTTTGCTTGTTTGTTTTTCATCTTTCTCATTATTTTTCCTTTTTTGATCTGATTTTTCTTGTGCAGCATGATAAATGTGGAAATATGTTTAGAAGAATTATATATATTTAATCTATATTGGATTACTTGCTGTCTAGGGGAGGGGTCAGGGAGGGAGAAAAATTTGGAATTCAAGGTTTTGCATATATTTTGAAAAATAAAAAACTATTATAAAATGGAAAACCTATCTCAAAACTGTACTATGAAATGCTCGGTGAAGACGGATTTTCTGGTCATGAAAGAATTCAAAAGGAGAAGAAATAATCCCAAATCACTTAGTCACAGTACTTGTCTAGATTTTGGATGAATCTTTTAAAAGTCTTCCATTTAAAGACATCTTGCATTAGATATAGGTAGGCTGTCCCAAAGGGCTGATTTATAGAATAGAAGCATTGTGGAATTCTGAATAGAGAGAATCAGCTAGGAAGATAAGTGTTCAAGTCCTGTCTTTTATACATATTGATTTTATACATATTGATGTGACATTAGTCAAGTTGCTTAACCTCTCTAGGTAACCCTTTAAGATGCTAAATTGCAGAAAAGATGTGGACCTTCACTGGTGGAAGGAATTTCCTTTTATGGGAATTTCCTATTCCTATTTATAGGACACCTTTCTTACTATTTGTTATTAATTAAGCATTCCTAACTTTCTTCAAGGAGCTAGGGCAAGCCCTAAACCTAAGATCAATAATATTATAGCTTCCCCATCTCTTTTTCCACAGGAGAAAGAACAGGAGCTGTCAAATGTATAGCAGGAAATAGAAATGTTTGGTTTTTATTCAATATTTATTACTTCTCAGTATTACAAATGAAGAAGTTAATAGAAGAAAACCTTCTTTAAAAAATTGTTGAGGGGCAGCTAGGTGGCGCAGTGGATAGAGCACCAGCCCTAAAGTCAAGAGGACCTGAGTTCAAATGTGGTCTCAGACACTTAACATTCCCTAGCTGTGTGACCTTGGGCAAGTCACTTAACCTCAATTGCCTAAGCAAAAAAAAAAAAATTGTTGATAACTTTTTTTATATATCACATTCATTTTCAAATGTATCCTCCCTATGAGGCCATCCCTTATAACAAAGATTTTTAGAAGAGGGAAACAAAGGCTCTTCAACAAAATTAAACACATAATACTGAGACTGAGAGTGTATGCAACATTCCACACCCATAATTCTGCATCTCTAAAAAGAAGGGAAGGAGGCAAATCCCTTCATTTCTTCTCTGGGACCAAACTTGGTCATTATCATTACATAGCATTTAATTTCAGTTTTTTCTCTTCCCCATTAATATTGGGTGATCATTGTATATAGTATTTGGCAAAGTCACCAGACTCACCTTCTCCTTCAGAGCCACCTGGATCCATTGGCAAGATATAGATCAGGATGATTGAAGATGGCCCTGGAAGCAGTGGGAGATGACTTTTTAAAATTAAAATCTTTAATAGGTCTCAGTGATTAAAGCTAGGTAAAAAATGAGGGAAATAATAGCCTCTTTTACCTAGTCAAAAAGAAATCAGGAAAGACCTTCAGGATTTCTGGCCAAAATGCAAAGAACTTCTATTTACATTCACTCTGAGCCAATCAGGGCCCAGATGATGACTAATTGGGTTATTGTTATCCAATTAATAAAAGTCAGAATTATTTGGGTTTAAAACATAATCCTTGCCCATAAACCCCAAGATATCTTGCCAGGTTCAGTGAATAGCATGCTGAGCTGGGAATTAGTAAAGATCAGAATTCAGATCTGACCTCAGGTACTTATTAGCTATATGATCTCAGGCAAGTTTCCTTAGCTGTTAAATGAGAATAGTAGCAACTACTTTCCAGGTTTAATATCAGAATCACATGAGATAATATTTATAAATTACTTAGCATAGTGCCCATCACACAGTAGGCACTATATAAATGCTGTCATCATCATCATGATGATGCATTAATTAAATTAAATTCATGTACTACACTTTTTTTCCCCTTTTAGCCATTCCTCAATCTTAGGACCAGAGACTTCTCTGAGATCTCTTCTTTTCTAGAAGAGATCTCAGAGACCATCACATCCAGCCCCAACATTTGATGGCCATTTGTGTTTCCATTTTCTTGCTACCACAGTAAGTGCCGATGCATATATTTTAATGTCTGTGAGACTTTACTCTTTCTTTGAAGGAGCTCCTCTTCTAATACATACTGTCAATACATTGCCTTCCCCTTAGTAGTCATTCAATAAATGCTTGTTGGATTGGATTGGATTCACAGATGTTCCTGTTTGGATGGGGGTGAGGGCATGTTGCACTTATGGATAAATAACTGTATGAGTGTTTGAGAGCAGGCTCAGAGAGAGAGCCAAGTTAATATGCCCAGGCAGAAAATGGCTATACCCAGGAGAATTCAGTTATATTTGGATTTCATTGTTTTGAAAAGGCAACCTAATTACCATCATCAATTTTAATGCTCCTGAGGCTTTCAGCAAACAGGAAAGCATTTAAAGTTCAGGGGCTTGTGCTATGTGTATCCAGCTCGGAGGCAGGCTGAACATTTATTTTCCTGATCTTTTATGAAATTCTTATTGTCATATGTTGTTTGACATTCAAGAAATAACACCATGTTTTAATCAACAGTTCAACACTCTATTACAACTTGATGGTCCATGGCTTTGTGGTGAGGGTGGGTTGCTGGGGAGGAGGGGGAGAAGAGAGTAGGTAATTAGAATCTGGGCCTAGGGACAGACTGGGGCTTGTTCTACTGGGATCTATTCTTGTAAACACAGGAGCTCTCCAGTTTGGTGTCAGTCTGAGTGTGCCAGTCTTAGAGCTGTGGTAAGGAAGGAGCAAACTGGCTGAGCGAGTTTTAGACCTGGTCTGGGAGTCAGATACAGCTCAGTAACTGTACCACCATGAATAATGAAGAAGAGAGCTTCTTCCAGAGTGCAGGGAATAGGAATAGCAAGGAGGCTGTTACCTAGCAAACCAAAGGCAGCACCCAGCCAGTAATCTTATCGGGGCCACAGACAAAGCTGAGAATGAGGTCAGTGATAAATGTTGTCAGGGCTGTAGTGCTGGAAGTCAAAGGGAAAAGAACTGAGTGGGTGGGTAGAAGGAAGCAGGAGATGGAAAAATCTAACCCGTATTAACTTTAGAGCACAAAAGAGCAATAGATTCTCTTTTTTTTTTCACAAATCAAAAACATTTTTATTCCAATAGCCACAAGTGCAAACAGAAGTAAGTCAATTCACTGTTACAGCACACAGATCAAAATCATGTAAATGCTAGAGACATAAGAAAAAAAAAACCACATGAGTAGCAAGAAAGGCCCCTCAATTAAAAAAAAAAAATCAAGTACATTGCAAAAACCTCTAGCCTAGTATCTGCTACTCAGGTCATTCCAGGACCATTTTAACTTAATTATACCAGCAGCACATTGCAGCTTAATGGGAATCCTTTGAAAGGAGAAGCAAGGTTTTCTAAATGACAACCACCATCAACGTTCAGCCCTTCCCATACATCCTGTGCTTTAATGGCAATGCAAGGCTACTGGTGAACTGCCCATGCAGCCAAAACTTCCTTGAATTAGAAGCTTGATTTATTCAGTGTAAAACTTAATCTTGCACAAACTCTTGATACTTTGATCTTTAAGTAAACTGTAAAAAAATATGCTCAAGATTCAAAAGAAGGAAAGTCAGCCACAAGCTTGTGTTTCCCACAAAGGGCATTCTATTAAAAAGGCAAATGTTCAATTTCATTTTCCTTCTGATCTATGGTCTTACCAATTTCAAAAGATGTTTTAAAAATTTATTTAATACTTTTAAGGCTTTATGATTTTTTGTAAGATGACCTTTTAAATTTCCTCATTAAAAGTGTTATTAAATATATTACATATGTACATATTTCTATGTACACAGAAACCATATGTAAAGTAGAAAAAAAGTTCTCACTAGAGCAGTAACACAAGGCTGTAAATGTTCTTATCACTTAATAGCCAGGATACATGCTTATTTTGGCCCCCTTGAAGCAATTTTAGCTACCATTCTCTTATACGTTTATCTTCTGAACAGTTTACCAATGTTTATTTGGTCTTTTTATCCAGCTGTTGCAATTTATTCATCTTTTCAGTATAGGCAACATATTGAGAGTCTGTACCAAAGAGTCTATCCCACCATGTAAATGCTGAAGCATAGTTTCCAACGAAGTTCATGTGATGGAAATCATGATGCTGTGCACCAGTATAAAATGGTATCAATTTCAAAGGATTGAGAGGAATATCATAACCACTATGCACATCAATAGTTTCTATTAAGCGAACTGTGACCCATGCCCAAAGGACTACATGATCACAAAAGATCAAAATTCCAATAAAAAAACCTGTTCCAAGAATGAGGGTTTCCAAAGGATGTGCATATCAGCTTCCATTCCAAATGGGGCCTGAAATTCATGATGAACTTTATGGATATATTTATATATTTTTTGTGATGTAAAAGTCTGTGAAGAAAATAGTGTCAGGTATCTTCAATCACTGCACAACCAAAATATCTGACCATCATCATATACCATCTTGGCATACTGTCCCAATCATAGGGAATATCAAAATATTCTGTAAAAAAAATATTCTGGTAAAAAAAATTCTGTACCACAAATCAAAGGTAGCTGAATGCAAAAATGATTGAAGAGAATTACTTTGAAACATTTCCACTGGCCTTCCCAAGTTTCTGGTTTTTCCTTTTGAATTTTATATTTTCGCATATAAGGTATAAACTGAAACAAAAATGCTAGTAAACAAAGTAAGAAATAGATCACTTCATGAACTATGAAAGATCCCCATGTTGCAATCTGAAACTTTGTGTAATTATTCAGCATGGAAATCCAAACATTTTTAAATGGTGCTTGCAGAGGATTTTCAGGTAATGAGAAATCTAAATACTCCACTGCCAAGGATACTGAACCAAAGATGTTGGCACTTTCATTTGCAGTTCATTTGCAGCAGAAGAAATTCAAATTTCTTCAAACAGCCTTATTATTCTCCAGACAACCAGACCCAACTGCGGAGGGAGAAGCCGGCTCTCACCAATTGCTATTGGCAGGAGCGCTAGACTGGGACCGCAATAGATTCTCTAAACACCAACTCACTGGGAAGGTGACATCTGTTGAAATTGGCAAAAATGAAAATAAACAAGGACATTGATCCTTGCAATAGCATTGCAAGAGGGATAAAGTATATGTGATATTAAAATCTATAAACTTAATATCAAATATCAATATCATCTATAGTTATTTTTCAGCTATTTGTTTTTAAATAAATGATTTTCAATGCATTAAATAACAGCGACAATTTCTCAATCATTTATTCTCAGCCTTCATCAGAATTCTTTGTTGGTTTATTCATTCCTATTCCTTTTTCCTCTTTTATTTTATTTTTATTTTATTTATTCCAATTTTTTTTTCTTACTTGGTATAATTTTGGCAAGGACTTTCCATAATCTTTATTTTTCTTAATTTAATTGTATTGTAACATTCCATAAATTTTTATGTCAGACCTGTAATAAAAATATGTATTATTTATTTTAAACATTCTTTTCTTTTTCAGTCGCCTCCCAGATTTTTTCCCTCCCTTCCCCTCTGTTCTATTCATTGAGAAGTCAAACAAAAGACCAATATATGTAAAATCATGCAAAACACATTTGCGTATTAAACATACTACAAAAAAGTAAGGAAAATAAAGAAAATGAGAAAATTATACTTCAAATTGCATTCAGAGCTCATCAGTTCTCTTTGTGGAGGTAGAAAGAATTTTTTTCATCATGAGTTCTTTGGAATTGTCTTAGATTATTATATTGATCAGAGTAGCCAAGTGCTTCACAGTTGAACATCTATACAACACTGTTTCCTTTATGCACAATGGTCTTCTGGTTTGTCTCACTTCTCTTTGCATCAATTCATATATGCTTTTTGAAGCTTTTTTTTTTAAACCAACCCATCATCATTTCTTATAGCACAGTAGTATTCCATTACAATCATATGCCACAACTTGTTCAGCCATTCCTCAATTGTTGAGTATCCCTTCAATTTACAATTATTTACCACCATAAAAAATTAGTGTATATAAATATTTTTGTGCATCTAAGTCTTTTTCCTTTTCTTTTTTTATCTCTTTGGGGTACAGATACAAAAATAGTGGTTTTGCTGGATCAAAAGGAATAAATAATTTTGTAGAACTTTGGACTTAGTTTCAAATTGTTCTCCAAGAATGGTTGGACCAATTCATTGTTTTAATTTGCATTTCTCTAATCAATAATGATTTAGAACACTTTTTCATATGACTATAGATAGCATTGATTTCTTCTTCTGAAACTTACCTCTTCATACACTTTGACCATTTATCAATTGAAAATTGGCTTTTATTTTTATAAATTTGACTCAGTTTCCTATATTTTGAGAAATGAGTCCTTTATTAAAGATACTAGCTGTAAATTTTTTGTTATTATTTCATTGTCTATTGTTTTAGCAAAATGCAGTTTTCCTTATTCTTGCTTTTAATTAGGCTATTTTTGCTTTTACTTTGTTTGACATCATAATTGCTACCCCTGCTCTTTTTACTTCAGCTGATACATAACAGGTTCTGCTCCAGTACTTCATTTTAACTCTGTGTGTCATTTATTTCAAGTGTCTCTTGTAAATTACATTTTGTTGGATTCTGGTTTCTAAACAATTAGAAACTTCCATTTTATGAGTGAGCTCATCCCATTTATATCCGGTTATACTTATTAACTGTGTATTTCCCTCCATCCCACGTTCTTCTGTTTATTCTTCTCTCCCTCTTTTTATATTTTGTTGTTGTTTAGTCATTTTTCAATTGTTTCTGACTCTTTGAGACTGCTTTTGGGGTTTTCTTGGCAAAATACTGCAGTGGTTTTGTCAATTCCTTTTCCAGATCTTTTATAGATGAGGGAACTGAAGCAAACAGGGAAAATGACTTGCTCAGGGTCACACAGCTAGTAAGTGTCTGAGGTCAAATTTGAACTCAGGAAGATGAGTCTTCCTCATTCTAGGTCCAGAGCTCTATCTATTGCAACCTCTAGCTATCCTTTTCATCCTATCCCTCCTCAAAAGTCTGTTTTGCTTCTGACCATTGCCTCCCTTAATCCATGCTCCATTTTATTATTTCCCTGCTCCCCTCCTATTTTTCCTATTGAGTAAGAGATTTCTATACCAGATTAACTGTAAATACATTTATTCTTTCCTCTTTAAACTAATTTCAATGGGTGAAGTTCAATCATTGTCTATCTCATCCCCTCATTTCTCCCTCCACTATAACAACTCTTCCTTGATGCTTCTTTTATGTGAGAAAATTTTCTCCATTCTCCCCTTGTCTTCTCCCTTTTCCCAATATATCTCTCTTTCTCACCATCTCCCCTTCTTTTTAGGAGAACATTTCAAAATAATTGATTCATACTCAGGTTTTCTGTCTATGTAGATTCACTCTAAATTCCTTAATAATGATAAATTTCTTAGGAGTTATATATGTATTATCTTCCTAAATAGGAACATAAAAAGTTTAACTTTGAGTCTCATAATAATTTTTCATGTTTATCTTTTTATGCTTTCCTCAAGTTTTGTATTTGAATGTAAAATGTTCTATTCAGCTCTAATTTCCATGAGGAATGCTTGAAATTTTTCTATTTCATTAAATATCCATTTTCCCTTGAACAGTTACACTCAGTTTTGCAAGGTAAGTGATTCTTGGTTGTAATTCTAGCTCCTTTGCCCTCCAGAATATCATATTCTGAACCCTCAGATCCTTTAATGCAGAAACTGCTAAATTTTATGTGATCCTGACTGTTCTACAATATTTGTTTCTTTTTGATTTCCCCTTGGCATGGGAACTCTGGGATTTGGCTGTAATACTCCTGGGAATTTTTATTTTGGGATGTCTTTCAGGGGGTGGTTCTTTTAATTTCTATTTTACTTTCTAGATCTAAGATATTGGGGCAAATTTCCTTTATGATTTCTTGAAATATGATGTGTAGGCTCTTTATTTTAAATCATGGCTTTCAGGGACTCCAACAATTCTCAAATTATCTCTCCTAGATGTTAATTATCTTCATAATTTTCTTTGCATTATTTTTCCAATTTTACCTCTATAGCTTTTATCTTTTTTTCATTCTTCTAGCAATTCTTGTTTGACTTGGATTTAGTTAGGGTTTTTTTTTTTGTTTGTTTGTTTGTTTGTTTTTAGCTTTTTGCTGAGGCAATTGAGGTTAAGTGACTTGCCTAGAGTTACACAGCTAGGGAATGTTAAGTGTCTGAGATCATATTTGAACTCAGGTCCTCCTGACTTCAGGGCTGGTGCTTTATCCACTGCGCCACCTAGCTGCCCCAAGTTAGTATTTTTCTTTGACACTTGTAGCTATTTTCACATTGTAGTTTTTTTCTGGGTTTCCGTTTTGGTCTTCACTGCCACTGTAGTAGAGTTTTATCTTCGAATTCTTTTTTGTTGTTGTTATTGTTGCTTGCTCATTTTCCCAGCCTATTTTTGATTTTAAACTTTATGTTAAAAATTGGGCTTTGCGCCTTTGATAAAATCCAACACCCTTTCCTATTAAAACACTAGAGAGTATAGGAATAAATGGGCTTTTCCTTAAAATGATCAGTAGCATCTATTTAAAACCATCAGCAAGCATCATATGTAATGGAGACAAACTAAAACCATTCCCAATAAGATCAGGAGTGAAACAAGGCTGCCCACTGTCACCATTACTATTTAATATTGTATTAGAAATGTTAGCTTTAGCAATAAGAGAAGAAAAAGAGATAAAAGGAATCAGAGTAGGTAATGAAGAAACCAAATTATCACTCTTTGCAGATGACATGATGGTATACTTAGAGAACCCTAGAGACTCAACTAAAAAACTACTAGAAACAATTCACAACTTTAGCAAAGT
>JAJPUD010004214.1:86576-144594 GCA_023553655.1 Myrmecobius fasciatus | reverse complement strand
CATGTAATTTATCCTATCTAGCATGTATTAGATTATCTGTCATCTAGGGGTGGGGAGTGGGGGGAAGGAAAGGAAAAGCTTGGGGAAAAAAAGTTTTTTTGCAAAGGTCAATGTTGAAAGGTCACTCATATGTTTTGTAAATAAAAAGCTTTATAAAAAAATATTTCTGAATCTTTCTCTGTTTTACTCTCTGTTTTTCTGTTTTATCTTTTTCTCTACATGAAAAGGCATTTGTGTTAAGCAATAGGGATAGTCCCTGCCCTCAAGGAATTCTAATGGGGAAGACAAAACTTGTCCAAAAAGTTAGCAGGATGTTGAATGAGATTAAAGAAGAGTAGATTGATACACTTTTCAGGAACAATGGTGGAACTGATTTGATTTTGTTTCCAGGACTGGAAGTGGAGAAGGGCAGCTGATCAGGCCATCAATAAGATACCAAGGAATAAGGATTGAAGTGAAAAGTGAAGCATGCCCATCAGATGGGCAAAGGTGACAAAAAAGAAAATGGAAAGGGATATAGGAAAACAATGCTACTGGTGGAGCTGTTATTTGATCCAGCCATACTGGAAGGCAATTTATTCATCTCAATGCCAAAAAAAAAAAAAAAAGTCACCAAACTGCATACTCTTTGACTGTTCTCTACTTCTACTAGGAACACACAAAGAGATCAAAGAAAGATGAAAAGGACCTATACGTGCAAAAATATGTATAGAAACTCTTCTTGTATAAGCAAAGAATTTGAAGCTAAGGAATTGTCTATTTGTTGTGGAATTGTTGAACAAATTATTGTATACAAATGTAATAAAATAGTAGTATGAGAAAACTTGTATGAACTGAGAGTATACAGTGCAGTAAGTATAGAACCAGGAGAACAACTTCTACAATGACAATATTATAAAAACAAAGCATTTGGAAAAATTTGAGATCTCTGGTAATTGCAGTGATCATCGATAATTCCAGAGGACCTTGTAGACCATGTCACTTACCTTCTGACAAAAGGATGATAGCGTCAAGATGTAAAATGAGACAAACATTTTTGGACATATACTAGTGACCACTAAACTTTGTTTTGTTACAAGGACAACAGATACTGGGAACTAATGCTTACATCTGGCATAACTCCATATACTCAACCAGCTTCTACTGAGGAGGCAGGCATTGGGCATAGGACTGGGGAAGAAGTAGTGGAGTAACCAATTCTCCTAGAAACTCATAAAACTGATGCTACTGCCAGCTTTTTAAACCATGCCAAGGTGAAAACAGGGGTAATGAAAGCTAAGAAAAAGACATCATGTGAAGCAAGTCACATTCCTTAAGACTAAAAATATTATTGTAAGCCTGTAGTCTATACTTTAAAGGAAGAGGAATGCTCTTTCTCTGGGAATCTTCAAGGTTCTCTCTAAGGTAATCCCCTGGGTTCTTCACTTCTCCCCCTTCACGTGGGGCTACTCTTTGACAATTTAACAGTTTTGTGCTACAGCAAAGAGAATATTGGACATAGAATCAGTAAGAAAAACCTGATTATAGTGCTTTATACATTTCAAAGTGTCATGTAAATGATAGCTATTTATTATAATAACCATCCTAGATATGTGCAATATGGTAAAAAATACCTGTTGTGCATAAGGATGATCTTTGTTATACCAGGTTGTCCAATTGCCTTTCTTGGTAGTAGAAAGCAGTCCTACAAAATTCATCTCTTTCTTCATATTTTGGCATTCTCTCTTGGATATGATTCTGCAGCTGAGGCTTAGAAATTAAAAAGATTAGTCCATGATTACACAGCTAGTAAATACTGAAGGAGGGATTTAAACTCACATCTTTCTGATTTTCTGGACTATCTACTATGCATTATGACACAACACAGTTAAGATTAATCAATTATTTATTAAAAGTATACTTGTGTAAAAGTATACTTTGGGGGCAGCTAGATGGTGCAGTGGATAGAATACCTGAGTTCAAATATGGCTTCAGACAGTCTCACACAAAAAAAATAAATAATAACAAAAAAGTATACTTTGTGGCACCTAAGTGGTGCAGTGCATAGAGTGCCAAACCTGGAGTAAGGAAGAACTAAGTTCAAATGTAACCTTACATTCTTGACACTTAGTAACTATGTGACCCTAGGCAAGTCACTTAACCCAGATTGCCTTGTAAAACAAACAAGAAAAGAATATTTTGTGTCATGCACTGACCATACAATGAAAACAATCAAAGTCCCTGCCTTTGAGAAGTTTTCATGTTAAAGAAGAAGAATATATATATATATACATATATACATATGTATATACACACATATATAAATAGAAATATATAAGTAAATACAAAGGTAGGGCTCAGGAAAAGCCCCATGTAGGAGGTAGTACTAGTTGCTTTCGAGGAATACAATCTCAAGGTTGTTTTTTTCCCACTCACATAAAAGTGCTTTCATGGATGGACTGACTGACTTAGAATTCAGATCTAATTATATTTGGAAAACAAGTCTATCAAATGGTTTTTATTGTAGATTGATATAAAAGCCAACACAATTTAGATATTTTCGTCTCCAGCTATCCCAATCTCTTTGACTTGTTCACATCCACCACATTGTTTTTTTTTTTTAATTTGACCCTTCAATATTTTCTTCTAATGGCCTGAGTGATTCAACTCCTGTGCTTTTACAGCATCTGTTACAGTCTTTATTGGAGTCAGATCTACCAGGGATGATTATGAAATGTTCTTAAGTACATATTTTTTGTTATCTTCTTGAGATCATATGAGAAATATCTAAAATGGGAGAAATTTTCATTGTCATTAGTTTAGGGACTCATTTTGTTGTTGAATTGTTACAATTATGTCTGACTCCTTTGACCTCATTTTGGGAGATTGCTTGGCAAATATATAGCTTATTTTACAGGTAAGAAAACGAAGGCAAATAGGGTTAAGTGGCTTGTCCAGGATCATACTGCTTAGTAAATATTGAGACTGGAGTGCCCAGTACTCTATCCACTATGCCTCCCAGCTGCCCCATGAGACTCAAAAAAAAAAAACCCCAACCAAACAAAAAATATTAATAATATTATAATGGCCAAAGCTCACTTCAAATACTACCTCCTACATGGGGCTTTTCCTGAGCCCTGCCTTTGTGTTTACACACACACACACACACACACACACACACACACACACACACACACATATATATATATATATATATATATTCTTCCTCTATAACATGAAAACTTCTCAAAGGCAGGAACTTTGATATTTCTGTATTATTATTATTTTCTTTTGTAATTAAATGTGAGAAAACACATTCTTGTTTCATGACAATATGTGGCAATTTGCTTAGCAGATTCAGGGTTTAAAATGTAATAAAGATTCTGGAACATAAAGTCCATTTAAAACTACCTGTTTACATAATAATTAAAACATTACTCATCTTATTCCCAATAAGTCAATAAGGTAGACATGATGATGATGATAATTTCCCTAACCTTCTCCCACATCATAAAAGTACTCTCGTTTTTCTCCCAAATTATAGTGTCGCTTGTTTAGAACACAGTTTGCATTTTAAGAATCAGTAACTGTTCTGCAGTATTTTTGTTTATTAAAAAACTTTGGGGAATGGTAAGGGTTCATCTTTTGTGAATATTGGTAGGAAGTCAAATTCTGTATCTGTTATATTTAGTAAAATTATTCCTTTATTTGGATGATTGGAAAAATGGCTATTCTTTTTTATTTTTCCTTTACTACCAGGAAGGAAAGATACTTACTTAGCCAGGGGCTTAGGCAGGAATTCAGATGGGACTGACTAAAGCTAGTCAGTGACCAAAGGGCTTCTCAGTTAGTTGAAAGAGAATTTGAGATTATAAATCAGGCATGGGGGGAACCTTAGTTTTTAGAGCATTTACTTAGATTGATAAATCCTAATTTGTGTGTGTGTGTGTGTGTGTGTGTGTGTGTGTGTGTGTGTGTGTGTGTGTGTAGGGAGGGTTCTAAGCAAGAGACACTATAATTTGGGAGAAAAATGAAAGTACTTATGATTTGGGAGGTCAGGAAAATTATCTTCATCATCATCATCATCCCAACCAAGCATTTATTAAGCATCTGCTATATGCCAATAACTGTTCTAAGAGCTAGGAGTACAAAAAAAAAAAGCAAAAAACAGACCCAATCCTCAAGGAGTTTACATTTACTATATACAAATAACCATGTGCAAAATATGATATGTGTAATGTAAATGAAAGATATTCTCAGAGGAAAGGAATTATGGGCCAACTGGGATGAAAGTTGGTGAACTTTATTTAATAAAAGGTTAAATTAGTACATACTGATGGAATCTTGCCTACCTGTGTCTCTACTTTTGATATTTCTGTATGTTATTATTTTCTTTTGTAAATAAAGGAGAGAAAACATGTTCTTATTTCATGACATATGTGGCAATAGGGAGTTTTTCTAGCTTAATCTAAAGAAGTTTCAGGGTTTAAAGTGTAATAAGGATTCTGGAACATAAAGTCCAATTAAAACTACTTGTTTGCATAAGAATTAAAACATTACTCATCTCCTTTCCAACAAGTCAATGAGGTAGACATCCAGGAAGGCTTTCTCCACAGGGCAAGAAGACACCTCTGATACTATTTCCCCACAGGCTTAATTTCTTTATTTCTTTAATAACACTACCCTTCTCCCCTAGCCCAACCTTTTTACCTCTCACCTTAAGGATCAATCTAGTTCAGTTGCTTATAAAGCAATCTCCTGATGTTTGAAGGACTGTGTGAGGAAAGTAAAGAGTTTGAAAGGCCTAACTCCGTAAAGTTGCTGCTTCTTGGTGGATCAAACTCAACTGTCTTCAGACACATGTAAGCAATTATTCATGTAAAATCAGTACAACTCCTACCACATGGATGAAGAAGGGGGCAGAAGGGAGGGGAAGGCAGAGAGGGAAGGAAGGAAGGGAGGGAGGGAGGAAGAAAGATTGAAAAATGAAAGGAAGGAAGAAAAGAAGAAAGAAGGAAAGAAATGTGAGGGGAGGGAGGAAGAAAGGAAGGAAATCAAAAGAGAGGGAGGGAGAAAGGATCAAGAGAAGGAGGGAGAAAAGGAAGGAAAGAGGGAAGGGAGGGAGGGAGAAAGGAAGGAAGGAAGGAAAGAAGGAAGGAAGGAAGAAAGGAAGAAAAAGAAAATAGAATCAAGTAATAAGAAAGCAAGATGAAGAAAATCCTGAAATCAAGCTTTCTCAGGGACTAAGAGGCTTAGTCCTTCCATTCAAGGATCAGTTAGATTTAGAACTTACTAAGGGAGAAAGCTCTAGGACCAAGGACAAGGGTTCCCTGGAAAATTTTGGAGAAGGACCAGATGAGAGCAACTGTCTATCATCCAGGCCATCATACTTTCCTGAAGATCAAAGGAAAAAAGATGATGCTCTGGGTAAATTAGTGACAAGTGGAATTTGGCGTTTCTAAGAACTGCAGCAAATAACCCGGTACTTCAAATATTGACTCAGACTCATTGAAAGCTATATCGTATGGCACAACCTTCAATTTTAAGTGCTCCTATTTACAACAATAATCAGCTAAATTTGCTCTAAGATGTCTTCTATGTATTAAATGTATGTGGGGTAAATAAATGACAAAAAAAATCCTAAAACTTATAAGGCCCTTGAGGAACCACCCAGTCAAGTGCTTAATTTTTAATTTTTACTTTCTTTTTTTTTGCACACTTGAAATTTATTTCATTTTTACATTTTGTCCAGCAAAATCAATTATTTCAAAACTATTTTTATTCCCCACCCATTTTTTAAAAATTCTATGATCCAAAAGTGTATTAGTATACCTGGTCTTCCCTCAGCTCTTCTATCATTTGACTTTTTTTTCGGTAAAAAAAAAAAATTATTTTGTTATCTTTGTTATTCTGATAGAATGAGGTAAGACCTCAAGTTAACTTCCTTTTTCGACCTATGAGAAAATTGAAGTGTGTAGGGGAAACGACTTGCCTCAGAGCTGGCATCTGAACTGGTTTCCCAACTTGGTTGTTTGGAAACCCATTGGGTTTCCTAATCTAAGTTCAATGTGAAAAAGATTCCACTACACAGTGGGACAAAAAGTATGCTTGAACAGTTATCACACGAAAGGCTAAAGTGAATCATTTCAGGTAAAAGAGAATTCTCAAGAAATACAATATCAGAATCTCCCAGTGCTAGAGTTGAGAGGGACTTCAGAGGTCATCTTGTCTAAACTGTGCTTGGCCAAGAATCTTCTCTCAATATCTCTAAAAAGGGTCAAATACCTCTTCTTGGAAATCTCCAGTAATAAAGAGCCTAAACCTTCCTGAGCCTGCCATTTTACTTTTTGTTGTCATTTTCCAGACATGTTCAAATCTTTGTGACATTTGGGGTTTTTTGGCAAAGATATTGGAGTACTTTGACATTTCTTTCTCCAGCTCACTTTACAGATGAGAAACTGAGGCAGACAGAATGAAGTGATTTGTCCAATGTTGTGAAGATAGAAAGAATATAAAGTCAAATTGGAATTTAGGAAGATAAATGTTCCCGACTCCAGATTTGGTTCACTATCCACTGTGTGGATGCTATGTATAGCTGCCTTATGGCTTTAATTGCCAATCAAAAGCTGCCTATCTGCAGCTTTTAAATTCTACCCTCAGGCAGAAAATGTCTAATCAGAGTAACGCCCAACCGGCTTTCAAACTCCAGATTACTTTCTCAGAACCAAACCACCTCTCAGGGTCATGGGTATCCTGTGGATTTTATAGATTAGTCTCTTCTACTACCATCAGCTCCCTCTCTAGCTGTGTCTCTCTCTACCTCTCTGTTCCCTCCCACCACCAATGTCAGAGACTTGTGATATTTAATGAAGTGTTAAGCCTGGTGTCAGGCTTGAACTCTTTCTGAGTTTAATATGGCCCCAAGACATTTACTAGCTGTGTGATCCTGTGAAAGTCACTTAATCCAGTTTGCCTCAGTTCCTCATCTATAAAATAAGTTGGAGAAGGAAATGGCAAACCACTTTAGTGTCTTTGCCAAGCCTTAAATGAAAATATGAAGAGTCAGACAAGAGTAAAGAACAACTGAACAAAGCTTATATAGAGGGCTATTTCAAAGATATGACAAGAACAATTGTACAAACATTTTTCCCTTGTACCTCAAGGCAAATTTAACTATACTAAGTGTGGTTTCTGGAAGAATAGGCTCAAAACTTAACTCTCTTTAGGGGTGAGCTAGATCCAACTTGTAGCTGATTGTTATATTTTCAGTGTGAACATTTATACCTCAGAAATTGGCAGATACTACAAATAAGTGCTTATTGTTTTATTGATTTCTAAACTTAAGGAAGGAATTGATAAAAATGTTGATAATGGAGATTAAACTGAAAAATGTGTCCTATATACAATTTTTTCCAAAGTGCTTGTTATTAAACATTTACCTATAGCATTAGTCTCACCAAGTTCATGTCCATATCAGTTTCCACAAGTTCATGTCCATATCAGTTTCCACTGAATTGATTACTCCCATAGATTACTCCTAGTTTTTTGCTTCATCAATGCTGCATGGCTGCAAAACCCAGTGTGCATGCTGACTTCCTGAATTCCTGTGGCTCAATCTCTGGACTTTCAGTTAGAAAATACCATTCCCTTCACCTGGAATGAAAAAAAAAAAAAAAAAACCAACAGAGGCCCAGTAGATAGAGGCCACTATTATTATTTTTCCTGAATGAAGTAAACTCATAGCGTCTCCACATGTATTCTGAGTATACTCTCCATTTTATTGGTCCCCCAAAATGGAAAATGGGTGATTATTTTCAAACCAGTCTGTAAGTGAAGCTTCTGACATATATTTGTGATGTGATCCTGGGCAAGTCACTTAATCTCTCAATATTCCAGGAAAGTCTTTTAAGAGAGTTTCAGGACAGTCTGGACCAAAAAAAAAAAGGCAAGATATAAATAGTACCTGACTGCAGATGCTGGTAAAAACCCAAGGACAGTACAAAGTGTGGAAAACCTCCCATTGGTGATGCATTAAAGGCTCCAGTCAGCTCTCACATTTACTTGGTAATCACTATCAGGAATCACCTTTGAGTGAGAAGGACAAGCATATAGCATCTTCTCCTTCTAATGAAGGATGTGTTGAACCAACAATTTACTCCCACCTTTTACATGGCACATATGTTGGTGAATGAAGCCCAGTTATGCTCCTGATATGTTTGATGCATGATTTAAATTATTTTTGTCAATGGTTCTTTGTTGTTGTTCACTTTTTAAATTATGTCTGACTCTTCATGGAGTTTTCTTGGCAGAGATACTGGACTGGTTTGCCATTTTCTTCTCTAGCTCATTTTACAGATGAGGAAACTGAGACAAACAGGATTGAGTGACTTGCCCAGGGTCACATAGTAATTTTCTGAGGCTAGATTTGAATTCGGAAAGATGAGTCTCTTGACTCCAGATCCGACACTGAGCTACCTAGTTACCTAAAGATAAACTAATTTTAAAAATCTTAGTGCTTTATTGCATCCTTAAGTTCTTACTTTATTTTTAATAAAAGAGCTCTTCATTTGCCTTGAGTGCAGCATTCAAGTTTTGTCAGATCATCCACAAATTTCCTTTTACCCAATTTCCATTTAATAGCTGCCCTGAATTTGCATGATATAACCAAAGCACTGATACTGATAAAGTAAGGTTTAAATCATCATAAAATCATTGAATTTATGGGATCAAGACTTAGAACTTGGAAAGACCTTATTTATTCCACTGATTTTACAGATGAGGAAACTGAGTCCTAGGAGATTGGGTAACCTGACCAACATTACACAAGTATTAAGTACCAGAGGCAGGATCTGAACAGGGATGCTCAATTTCAGAACTTTCCAATCTCCTATTCACTTGTTGACTCCCATTATATACTTACCTGAGTTCACCCATTTGCCCTTCTTCCTCTCCCTCAATAGTATACCTCTTCTGCTTTAGGGCCCTATACTCCTAATTGGTGAGAATTTCCCTTTATTTAAACTCTACAGAAGTCTGCTATATTTCACTTGGTCCATCTTCCTACTAATGATTAGGACATGTTAGTCATTGCTGTATGACCACTCATTATTCCAGTGATTTCCTATCTCCTTATTAGACTCCAATCTTCTTAAGAACAGTATTTGTCATGCTTTTTGGTATGTTTATCTTCAGCTACTTTTGTGTTACCTATTGGTTACACACATATACTGTCCAATAATCAGTCAACTAGTATTTATTGAATACATACTATATGCTAAGCATGGGAGATAGTTTACATATATATATATACATATATATATATACTCACATATACTTATATATATATGCATGTGTATACATATATATGTATATGTATATACACACATATATACACACTGTCTGATAGTCAACAAGTATTTATTGAATACACACTATATGCTACACACTGGAGATATGTATATGTGTATATGTTTATATATACACACAAAACATGTGTATATGTGTATACACGTGTGTGTACATATGCACATATATGAAACAATCCTACTTTCAAAAAGTATAGTAAATCCTTAACAATTTTTTTCATTCATTTATAGCTATCATACAATTGTTCTAATATCTTTTTAGTAATGTTTTCATAGATTCTTGGTTTGAGTTCTGGAAATAACTGAAAATGGAAAAGAAGAAAGATAATATTTTGTGGAAATGTCAGCCTGTTTCAAGTCCTTTTCTAGTTGGGCAACTATTATATAAACTATGACAAAAATGTGAAGGTTGTTCTCAAATGAAAGAACCTTGGTCTTTGCTATTTGTCATTTTTCTGTCTCTGCTCAAGGCATGAAAGTAGATGGTCTCTTTTCCAGTTTGACCTTGGACAAATAGTTTCATCCTTCATTTCTCCTGGTCAGTGCTCCTCCTCCACAGTGAGTCATCATGTACTCAGTCAACCTTTCAAAGTACGAAAGCAAACTTTACTATTGTGTGAGACATTTTTGGGTTCCAATTATGAAAAGGGGAATAAAGTATAACAAATTTTACACAGGGAATATACATAGTATATTGTATGTATACATAGTATACAGCAAATCAGTTGCAAAGTCCAGCCTTTATTCTACCCAACATAGAAATCTATTATTTCCTTTTCATTCTCACTATAACAATATCTCTTTGCCCAACATCCCTATGGGAAGCAAGGTCCTTTCTCCTAGTTTTTTTTTTTTTTTTTTTTTTTAAGACAACATCAAGATCTGATCTTAAACTCTTCTTCTCAAAGTTCCTTGATACCACTAGTTGGGTTTTCCATTCCTTCTAAAGCCCATTCCTTTAATCTATTGAATATGTCTTTTGGGGAGGGGCACTCAGCTTAGATTAAGTCTTACAAGTTGCTCTTATTTTCAAGCAAATCTCTTATGATTTCAACTTTTTCAGCTTTGTCTCTTGATATCTTTAATTCATTCAAAAATATTTTTTTCTTTTAACATTGATTAGATTTCCCTCCCCCATCCATTCCCTGCCATCTCTCCAAAAGTCCTTCCTTGTAACAGAGAATTTTGATTTGTATATTTTTTTAAACTGTCTACTTGTTCAAGATACAATTGGGTTCTGGAGATACAAAGATGAAAATGAAACTGGTTTTGCCAACCAATAGCTAACATTCTACTAGGTTCCTACTTCCTGCTCCTAAGCCTTACAAACTTCAGGTTGTCTTTTCAAACATTATTATGTGTAGAGACAGAATCCATCAGTCAACTAGCATTTATTAAGCAACTATTATGTGCCAGTTATTCCCCAATTAATGGACATTAATTTTATTTCCAATTCTTTGCCAATTTCCCCAAATTTAACCAAAATACTTAAAAAATTTTCTCATGTTTTCTTGTAGAATAGATGGAAAGATATAGGTGAGATGATAGTATGATAAATTTTTTTTTGGAGTTGGTTGAATGATATGTTTAAAAAATAGTGGTTAATGGTTCAATTCACTTTGAAACAAGGTATTGTTTGGAGTTCTTTGGTCTGTGCTCTTTAATATTTTTGAAATGACTTTGGTAAGAGCCTGGATGGTATGTTTTAACAAATTTGCAGTTGATACAAATTTATGGAAGAGAGCTCACATATTGGATGACTGTCAGAATTCAAAAAGGTCTTGAGAGGTCAGAGCTTTGGACTAAATAGGAAAATATATAATTTCAAAGGAATATATGTAAGTATTACACTTAGATTTAAAAAATCAACTTCACAAGGAAAAAGAGAGAAGCTTAGTTAGTAAGCAGTTTTCTGAAAATAGATATAGATTTTTTAATGGACTTCAAGTTCAATATTAGGCAAGTAAGTCGTATAATGGTTATAGTGCCAGACCTGGAGTTAGGAAGACCTGAGTTCAAATCCAGCCTCAAATATTTATGAGCTATATGACCATGGGCAAGTTACTTAACCCTATTTGCCTCAGTTTCTCATCTGTAAAAATGAGCTAGAGAAGGAAATATCAAACCATTCTAATATCTTTGCCAAGAAAATCCCAAATGAGGTCACAGAGTTGGATACAATTGAAACAACTAAACAACAAGGACATCAATATTAGTTTAACAATATGATATGGAAACTTAAAAAGCCAATGTTAACTTTGGGTATATTTTTAAAGGAATATAGCCAGGATTGTGCTGATGAATATTTAACAACTGGATTTCTAGGTCAAAAATATGTGCAGGACACATTTTAAAGTTTAAACATTTTCTCCATCAGTTTCTTAAGAACAGGCAATCAATAAAACAACAAATCAAGTTCTAATTTGTCAATTTTGCCAATTTCTCAGATGTAAATACTCACACTGAAAATTTAACAATCAGCTCTCTCAAGTTAGTTTAAAACTGGCTCTGGCACACCCTTGGATATCTTCCAGGAATGAGAAGATGATAGAATTTCTGTACTCTGCCTGATCAGAATACATCTAGAGACTTATGTACAGTTTTAACCATGATGATTTAAACTGATAAATGATAGCATCCAGAAGAGAATAGCCAGAAAGGAAAATGGCCTCAAGTTTCTGTTACATACAAATTGGTTTAGCAGAATTGGGATTTTTTAGCATGGGAAAGAGCAATTTCAGGAGGCTCATCATGAGAGGTATCTCTAAGGATTTGAAAGACTGTCGCATGGGAAAAGAATTGCACTCATTTTATTTGCACTCCAAGAAAAAAACCAAGAATAAAAGTTTCAAAGAGGCAGGTTAAGACTTGCTCTCAGATCAATTAGAATTATCCAAGAGTACAATGGGTTGCCTCAGGAGGTAGTGGTTGACCACTTATTGAGTATGTTGAAGTGAGGATTCTTTTTCAATTATTGGTTTCACTGAATGGGAAAGCAACAAATGTTGGAAGAGATATGGAAAAATTGGGACACTAATTCACTAGTGGTTGAACTATGAGCGGATTCAATTATTTTGGAAAACAATCTGGAATTATATCCAAAGAGTTAAAAAACTGAGTATACCCTTTGACCCAGCAATTACACTATTAGGTCTGTTTCCCAAAAGGACTAGGGAAGAAGAAAAATTACTTTGTGGTGGCAAAGAACTGGAAATTGAGGGGATGCCTATCAATTGGGGAATGACTAAACAAATCGTAGTATATGATTCTGACAGAATACTATGTACTGTAAGAAATGATAAGCTGGTTAATTTTAGAAAAACGTATATTGACATGAAATAATGAATAAAATAAGCAAAATGAATGTTATGCACAGTAATGGCAGTATTGTTCAAAGAACAACTCTCAACAACAAAGTCATTTTGAGTACATATTCAGATCAATCTCAAAGGACCTATGAAGGAAGTTGCTGTCCACATCCTGAGAACTATTAGAGTATGTATAGTATGATGTTACATGTGTATATATTTATGTATTTATAGATGTACATATATATTCATATGTATTTGTGTCTAATGGTAGCCTTCTCTACAATGAGGTAAGGGGCAGAGGGAGGAAAAAAGTGCATAGCAGAGAACAAAAGAAAATGTTAAAGGAGCACAGAAAAGCAAGTCATCTTTTAAAATGAAAACCTATTACACAGGTTTTCAAAAACAAGCAAACAAATAAATAATGTGAAATGGAAATTCATGATTTCATATTGAAATCTTATATTGTGCTGTGTATATGGAAATGTTCTCTTTTTCATTTTTTTGTATTTAAGTTCAAAATGAATAAAATTTTTTAATGATTTTGTCCATGCTTCAACATTTATATTGAAGTGTTAAATAGTACTTTAAGTATCCATAACTATATAGATATTAATGTTTTGAAATTTATATACATAATCCCACATGTTCATAAATATATACAATATAAATGTGCATAACATATACACACATGTATATGAGTGTATATATATGTATATGCATATACATATAATATATTATAGAATGTGTTTAGAGAGTTGATTTCAGAGTAGTGAATGTCTGGTTCCAGTCTTGCCTCTAATACTTATTAGCCATGTTACCACAGCAAGGAGCTTAGCTGCTCAGTGCTCTAGCAACTTATTTCTTATGTCATTAAGTTACAAAGCAGTTGTTGATCTTCACTAGAGACAAGTATTTTCCATAATGGGAATTTCCTGTACTAATAAAATCACAGATGTGGATGAAAGAAAATGTGTTTGCATGTGCATGTTGAGAGACAGGGAGAGAGAGAGAGAGGGAGAGAGAGAGAGAAAGTGTGAGAGAGAAAGAAAGTGAGAGAGAAAGTGAAAGTGAAAGAGAAAGTGAGAGAAAGAGAGAGAGAAAATCTGTGTGTGAGAGACAGAGAGAATGTGAGAGAGAGAAAGTGAGAGAGAGGGAGAGAGAGAGAGTGTGTGAGAGAGAAAGTGTGAGAGAAAAAGTGAGAAAGTGAGAGAGAGAAAGTGTGAGAGAAAGTGAGAGTAAGAGAGAGAGAGAGAGAGAAAAGGAGAGAGAGAGAGAAGGAGAGAGAGAGAGAGAGAGAGAGAGAGAGAGAGAGAGAGAGAGAGAGAGAGAGAGAGAGGAGAGAGAGAGAGAGAGAGAAATGCATGGTCTATTTCAATTTTTTTTCCCAAACTGTTCACTGGCACAAAAAAATCCATCTTTGTACCCAATATTGTCCTAATCAGAGCACTTCCCATGACACAGTATATAGAAAGCTGACTTTGAAACCAGAAATAGCTAAATAACTAGCATCTATATAGTACTTTATGTATATATAATGCATAGAGCATTTTATATATTATAAAACATTTGCAAAGCTTTGCATTCTTTCATTTGATTTCACAACAATCCTGGGAGGTAGGTGCTACTAATATTTCCATTTTACAATGCAAACTTAAAAATACAATAGTCTCTGTTCTCAAGACATTTATTTTCTGTAGGGGGAGATAACCTGTAATTACATAAATATATTCAAAGTATGGATAAATAAGTAGAATGTAATTTCAGATATAACAGTATTGATAGTAGGGGAAAAGGCTTAGAATATAGTACTTGAATTTTATGTTGGAGGAAATTGGGGATTCTAAGTGAAGATTAAGGGAGAAGATGAAGGAAGAGAGAGAATTTGGAATTGAAAATAAAAATTAAAAACAAACCAAAAAAACTTGAACTGTTGGTATACTTTCTAGTATGAGGGAAACTTGTATAAAAGCATACAGAGTGATGGCTTGTGGCATATGAAGAACAATAAGGCCAGGTTAAATGATAAAAAAAAAAAAGTAGGTGAAGAATAATATACAAAAAGCCCATAAAGGTACATTGGAACCTTTAGGTTAGGAAAGACTTTAAATGCCAAACATGAGAATTTGTATTTGATCCTAAAGTTAATAGAAAGACATTGGAATTTATTGAGCAAGAAAATGACACACTGAGCCCTGTACTTTAGGAATATTACTTTGGCAGCTGTGTAGAGAATGAATTGGAGAATGGAAAGATTTGTAGCAGTTGCCAAATTGGAAACTAAATTTTTTCTTATTTTTAAATTTTTTTCTAATTGTTTTGGTCTGAAAATCTACCTTTTTGTCTTTCTACCCCACCCCACTCCCACTTGAGAACACAAGAAAAGAACCCAATACATTATAATAAATCAGAATAAATGATCTTATGAACCATGATCCAATAAATATTTTCCTCATTCTAAATTCTGAATTCTGTATATCATGAGGTGAGTAGCATGCTTCAGCATTAGTCCTCTGAAATTGTGATTTATCAATATGCTAATAAGTGATCAACACAATACTTTTCCATGATATGTATGTGTATATATATATATATATGTATTTACATTTTTCTCAATTACATGTAAACAAAAATGTCAGCATTCTTCTAAAAATATTTTATTTACTCCAATTACACATAAAACATTTTAATATTTTTTTAAAAAAATTTTGAGGCCCCTCCCCAATTCTATATAGATTATACACAAACAATCATTAACACTCTTTTTTTTTTTTTTTAAGATTTTGAGTTAGGAGTCTATTTCAATAGGTTAGGTGAAAAGTATTGAAGTTCCAAACTAAGGGAAGAGCCACATGAGAGGAGAAAACAGAAAAATGTTAGATAGGTTATGAAGAAAGAATCAACAATTCTTGGGAACTAATTAGATATGGGAGATCATTGAGAGTAAATCTGCAAAGATAATTCCAAGCTTGAGAGCTTGGATGAGTGGCAGGATGCTGATGTCCTCAAAAGAAACAGAGGAATTTGGAAGAGGCAGCTTTCTGTTCATTGAAAGACACAGAAAGTCACATATGTGGTGCCAGGACCTTTCTGACGATGAATTTCTCTTCAGAAAAGGAACCCAAGTGAGTCACCATATCCTGTCTCAATAGAGATGAGGGGTGGGGAGGGGACATATCTGTAGTTGCTAAATGCCTCTGTATCCTTATGGAAAAGTAACTCCTTTTCTCAATGACTGACAAGCATCTTATTTTTTCTCTAAATTGAACCTGAATTAAGAGGGCTTCTCTCTATTATTAAATGAACAAATGGTCACATAAGGAAAATAAGGTATGACAGATGAGTATACTGAGATTTTTTAAAGTGGGCTTTGAAATACTTGCTCTTGAATCACTTATATTTCCATTTTTCCCTTCTCCCTTTCCTAGAGAACCATTCCTTTTCTCCAGCACCAAATGATGGCTTTGTGTTGGGTAGATCCTTGGGTGGGGTTGGGGGGAAGAGGAGAACCAATTTAATAGGATGCCCATTTGTCGCACCTTATTTTCATTATATGACCATAATATAGTTATATATGCTATATATAGGGTAGTTATATACCTTGGGTAGGGTGTAGGAATCATCACCCAGATGACATTTTCTAAGTAAACATGAACAGAAATAATGTAAGGGCTTAGTAAAGAGCAAAGCACCCTGCTCCTATAAGATCAACAGGAATATCTGTGGAAAGATGAACAGAAATATTTAATCTAATGCAATATTTAAGCCGATTCAAAACAAAAATGAAGTCACTAATGAAAAAAATAGTCAAAAGTGCAGAAACTGGGGCAAAAAGGCAGCTTGAAGATTTAGACCATGAGTTGTGGGAATGCAAATAGGTTGATGTCTCATTAGAAGCAAAAGTCAAGGGTCTGTGATCCTTAAACCTCACGTACATGAAAATATTGCCAATTTATTCTAGCTCATTTAAACAAGTTTGTCTCTACCACAAAGAAAAACTAAATCGCTATGAGGTTGAAAGCTACAATACCAAATCTTAAATAGAAGGATATGGAAAAATCTCCACATGATATAATTGGTCTAGTATGTCCACCTTGGTGAGCTGGCTAACCCACTAAAGCTCTTGTTTCTGATGAATGAATGTTTATGGAAATTCAGGAATGACTTTGGAATGGAACCCACCCTCACTTAATTATGGCAAAATGGATTATGAAAATCACAGGGTTCCTCTTCAGAGGAGGAGTACCATGAATTGGATGCAGATGCTATTTTATTATGTAAGATGCATGTCTCTTTTCAATGTTTTATCTGAGAAAGTTTCTTCACAAATGGAATATATTGTTTTTCCTTTCTCTACTTTTTTCAGTAAACACATATGAGAAGACTGGTAACTTACCATTAATAGCACCAATACTTTGGTACTCTCATAAAGGAAAATTCATGTTTTAAGATCAGAGATTCTTTAATTAAAGTAACAACAGCAAAAAGGCAAGACTGGTACTTTTTCCTGCTTCCTTATATTTGAAGGTATCAGGGCATTTAGAATTATCATATCTTCCCATTGTGGAAAGGGGTCTTTGAGATCATTTGGCCCACTGCCCCCTCATTTCATAGATGAAGAAACTGAAGCCCAGAGAAAGGGCTAGAACATAGTTTTCTGGAAATCCAAGTCTCTATTCTATACTTGCCTACATCAAAATGTCAGCAATAGAAAGGACCTCAGAAATCATATGATTTAACCTTGGTTATGTGCAATCAGTACCCCATGATTCTCTTTAATGTAGCTAATATATTTTGTTGCATCCAATTTACTAAAAGTAAACTGGAATCTTGGTTCTGAGATCACTGTTCTAATTATTATACTTCCTTCTTTTAAAGCTAGTCATGAGCTCTGTATTCCAGACTGAAAGACAAATTTTGATAACTGATTGGCCCTGTCAAGGAAAAGAAATAGACAAGATGCCTGATTTGCCACCTGCTGTATTCTTAGATGTCATCCCACCTGCAACTCTAAAACCTTCTCCCTCCACTTGATTCCATTATATTGTATCATCTTAGTTCAATTTAAACATAATTGATTGCCTACTATACTCAAGAAGAGATAGTGAGGCGTAATGGATAGACAGCTGGCTTTAGAGACCAGAAAGCATGGGTTCAAGTGCTTCATTTCAGAATGTGGCTCTGTTTAAGACTATAACTTTCAGAGAAGATAGTAACCTTCATTGGTGGATGGAATTTCCAAACTTGGAAGTTCTTTTTTACCAGTGAAATCTAGTTTCCACTCTTATCCCTATGTTCAATACAGTCTTCTAAGAATTGGAGAGATATACGTGTGTGTGGAGGAGGAATCCCCTATGTATCTGCCCTTGTCAAGAATGTGTCAAAAATCCTATAATTTATCACTCACTTAACAAGACTAGAATATTTTTCAATTCAATGAAAAGTATTTAAATGAAAGAGCCATGGTCTCTTCTCTGCTTTTTTAACATTTGGAAGCATTTCTAAAAAATCTTCCTAATTCACCTAGAACTAGGTATAAAGTGAATTGTTGTTGTTCAGTCATTTCAGTGGTGTCTCAGTTTTCATGGCTTCATTTGGGATTTTCTTGTTAAAGATACTGGAGTGATTTGCCATTTCCTTCTTCAGCTCATTTTATAGATAAGAACCTCAGGAAAATCAGGCAAAGTGGCTTGCCAAGAAATGCATAGCTAGTAAATGTCTGAGGTCATATTTTAACTCACAAAGATGAGTCTTCTTGACTTCAGACTAAGCACTCATCACTAGATGAGTCCTTAGTGCAAAGATATCCTTAGTGCAAGTAGCCAGATATCCTTAGTGCAAAGAGTATTAGATTTAGAGTCCATGAATCTAGAATTGAGTCCTAGCTCTGCCATTTATTCATGTGACCTCAGTTAAGTTGATTAACTTTTATGGAGCTTAGTTTGCTCATGGGTGAAATCAGGAGTTCCTTCTAGCTCCAAAACTATGGTATTATCCATTGATTTCTCACCCCTTCCTAAGTTTCAATGTATATCTACCTCCAGAAGCACCCTTACCTTAGGCCATTAGAGGTCAAGAGTCAGAGCTTTTGACATAAAAAAGAGCAAAAGAAACAAATGAATTCTAGGGATACAAATACAAAAGACTGACCTGCCCTCAAGGAGCTTACGTTCCAATGGGGGGGAAGGAGACACATTTATGGATATAGTGATTAGAGAGAGTCATTTTGGTCTGGAATGTTAAAGGGATGGTGAGTTGACCCATAAGGTAGTATGGCAAAACTTTCCTGGAAACAATGGTCTCATTGCTTTTATTATGATTGTGGAACTAGATAGAGGGAGGGAGAGAAGGAGCAGAGAGTACCAATGTGGTAAGAAGAGACATGAGGAGTTAAATAGAGGCTGACGGGAGGACCAGATCTAATGGGCCACATGAGACACTCACCAATCTGCACTGTGGGGTTCTAGGGCAAAAATTCTAGTGCTAAGAAAGGTAAGTTTTCCAGATCATGGCTTCTTGTCCTAGTTGTAAGAAGATGCTCAAGGAAAATAAGCCATTTGCCTTAAGGATATAGTAGAACAGGAGGCTGCCTATATAATATGATTTATCCTTACTAAAACCTGAAATACCACCATTGCTCTTTGATCATTTTCAAGCCACAGAGTCTCTGTGATTTCCCTCTTATCACATCCCTCCAGTTCCTGCACTAGCTCCTGTTTGCTGATTGGTGAAAATCTTTCATAACTAGGGAGACAACAGATTCAACACATTTCTGTAAGTCCAGTCCCAAAATCCGTTGGTAGAAACTCCTTTCTCATAGGTGAAGATCACTGTTCTACATGGGACAGAATTGACAGGAACAGGGGAGAAAAAAGCCTATCACTAGTCAGAACTTGCTTCAAGCAAGCAATCACTTCTTCAAGCTTCAAGAGGAAAAATAGAAGTTGCCATCTGAATCACTGATTGCTGAAGGGAAAAACTCTGGGAAGAAGCTGACCTGAGATGAGCTGATAGTCTCCAACACATCCTTAGTCTTAGTCTGCTATATTAGAGACTTCTGGGAGTTTTTCTTTGGATAAGATCTTGGGGTTCTCTCTTTTGGTTGAGCCAAGTTACCTCATCCCTGATAGAAAAGCTTCACTCTGTATTGTCTGGTATATATCCTGCTATATAAACTTTCTCTGAATTCAGTTTTTGTCATCAAGTTGGATAAATAATTTCTTTGATAACTGCTGTGTGTGTGTATGTCCTTTGTGGGGCTGGCATTTGATGGGAAAGAGGTCAAGCCTTGGATATAAAGCAAAGGAACCTATTTTCTCCAATAATGCAAGAGCAATCAGAAGTTATATTAAATAGGAAGGAAGACTTATCCCCTAGTCAAATAATATTTGAGGAAGCAGAGAGAAATAATTCTAACCCAGCACCCTTTCTTTTTGAGAACAAAGTGGTCAAACCATCTGGTCCCAACTTCTTACTTCTCTTGGTAGGAAATAAAGTCTCCTTTGGAGAAGAGTGGAGGGAGAAGAAAGTAGAGATGTCTATTCTGCCTCCCTTAGTCATACAACACACCCCAATTTATTATGTGTGGAGGACAGCCTTGGCAAAATGTGGGGCCTTGGTACATTTCCAGCTGCTTCCTGTTGTTGCTATTCAGTCATGTCTGACTCTTGATGACTGATCCATTTGGGGTTTTCCTGGATAAGGTACTGGAGCGTCTTGCCATTCCCTTCTTCAGCTCATTTCACACATGAGGAAGGTTAGTAATTTGCCCAGGATCATATAGTTAGTAAATGTCTGAGGTTAGATTTGAATGAAGGAAGATAGTCTTTCTGACTTCAGGTCTGGCACTCTATCCACTGTGCCATGTACCTGCCCAAAGGAAGCTTCCTAGCCATCTCCTTCCCAGTACTTTGCTTCCCATCTGTTTTCCACCTATAACTCTGAGAAGAGTTCTATCATTTATGGAAACCATTTGTCAATCTATTGCACTATTTTTGTGACTTTCCAGTACAGAATAATTCACACTGGCCACAATTATCTGTATTGTTTTTCTTTATTAAACTATAAGTTCCCTGAGGATGTGGACTAGCTTGCTTTGTGTATTTATATTCCTAGAACTTAAAATAGTGCCTGGCACACAAAATATGTTTGTAAATAGTTTCTCTATTCATTTACTATTAGCTAGTCATTCTTTTAGAGTCACCAAGGGACAGGATCATAACTAACAATGGAGATTGTGCTCTTTGGCTTAATTCATAATGATTATGACTGATGTTCCTGTACAAAATCTCATTTGAGGTAAAACTTCATAGTAAGTCATCTGTGCTCTCAATGTCTTCTATTTACTCTTAGTCATCTCCTCTTTTCAATTCTCCATTCCACTCCCACCCCGAATATTGTCACGCTGCTATAGTCATTCTTGGAGAAAAGCATCTGAAAAACTACAGAAATCAGGTGGTTTAAGGAGTCAAAGGCTCTTTGAATGACTTCACTGGCCCTGAATAACTTTGTGTCATCAATAGTCAGGGGCTGAGGAGTTTCTCCTCAAAAATTATTTCCTTCCTCCAACTGGAAGAACATGGAACTTCTCTACTTTCCTTTCTGTCTTTCCTTTGACATTCTGATTTACTCTGCTTCTACCTGATCATGTTAACTATAACAGACATCTCAAGTAAGAAAACTGTTGAACTAGAGGGAGAAGGAATCTTGAGGCTCAACGTATATGTAAAATTACTAAGTAGAAGATACATACTTATATATTATACAGCTTATTTGACACTTTTTCCATGAATCTAATTCCCCTTTCTAGTTCAGTCTGACTTCAAAACTTAAATTGAATCCCAGAGTTCTTTCTTTCAACTTTATTGCCCTTTAGTCTTTTTTTTGTCTGGTTGATTGATTTGGTGGTCCCTGTAGATACAGAGGTGTAGGGAGCTTTTGGGGAGGGAACCTCCCTTACCAAAGATCAATAATTATTTTGCACCCTCCAGTCTTAGAGAATTGCCCCCTTAGGATCATAGCATGATAGATTTGGAGCTAGAAAGTCTAAATTTAAACCTGGAAGAAAAAGCATTTATTAAGCAACTACTATCTGCCAGGTATTATATTAAGTACTTTACAAAATTTTTTTTCTCATTTTTCACAGCAATCCTAGAAGGGAGGTGCTATTACCTCTCTTTTTGAACTGGGGAAATTGAGACAAGGCAGAGTTTAAGTGACTTGTTCAGGATTACATATTTAGTAAGTATATGAAGTCACATTTGAACTCAGGTCTATTCTGATTCCAGATATAATACTCTGCTGTGCCAAATCCTTTGATGCAAAATCCAGACCCACATTGTCTCCTGGTACTATTAAATGAAGAATTTCCTTTAATTATTTTAAAAAGCAACTGTGTCCTTGTCAACTGTGTTCTGAAAAGAAAAAAAAAAAACTCTCAGCAACCTGAACTCTGATTCAATTATTTCTCTTGAATTCAGCCTACAGAGTTCTCCTGAACTAGCCTCTTCCTCATCTAGAAATATGGTCCGTGGGGTTAATTCTAAACTGCCTCTGTTCTAGTAACTTCCTTATTCTGAAAAGTTCATTTTACATTCTATTTTCTACCTTTTCTGCTCAGGTTTCTATGAGGAAAAAGTTCCTAAACAACTTAAAAACATTTTATTCACAGCTTTGCTCTTTCAGTGGTTAGTACTTCTATGTATAAGTATGTGAATTTCTCAGAGTCACCTCTAACAGGCTTATATTTGGCCTCTAATTTTTTTGACATATAGTTAAACATAAACATTAACATTTCTCCAATTTAGTTCTATTTCAATAATACAATAAACATTTATTAAGCATCTACTGCATAAAGAGCACTATTGTTAGTCTGAGCTTTACAAAGACAAAAATGATATAATTCCTGCCCTCAAGAAGTTTACAGTCATCTCAGAGGAAACAGCATGCAGATATAATGTTAACAAAATGTGAACAATACAAACATAGGGCAATTTACTAACAGCTGAAAAAATCAAGAACACTTCCCGTAAGAGATGGCATTTGAAGGAAGCTAAAGATTCTAAGAGGCAGAGGTGAAGAGGAAGGGCATTCCTGGTATGGGACAGTCATGGAATTGGGAGATAAAATGTCATGTGTGAGGAACAGTGAGGACAATTTGGCAGCATTGTCAGGTACATTATGAGTAATACATAAAACTGGAAAGGTAAGTTGGAGGTAAGTTGTGAAGGATTGTAAATGTCAAACAGAAATTTGGTATGATATAAATGTTGACTATTATTGTTGTTTATTTGGGGGGCAGTTAAGAAGCTCAGTGGATAAAGCATCAGACCTGAAGTCAGGAGAACCTGAGTTAAAATCTGCTCTCAGACACTTACTAGCTGTATAATCCTGGGCAAGTCATTTTACCCTATTTACCTCAGTTTCCCCATCTGTAAAATGAACTGGAGAAGGAAATGGCAAATCACTACAGTATCTTTGCCAAGAAAATCCCAAGTGGGGTCACAAAAAGTTAGATATGACTGAAATGACTGAACAAAAGAGGTTTATTGGAAAAAGGGGAAAGTGAATTCCCCAAAATGACTAAGCTAATGGCAAAATTTCAGACATTAATAGAAAAGATATTTGAGGACAGAAAAAGCCTCCTGTAGATAGCCTCCTATTTTACCCAAGTAAAAGACCAAAGAAAGGTCTTGTCTCTGGACTTTCAAAGGGAAGGATTTAATATAATGTGGAGACCTCTGTCTTATTGTGGCCCCAAAATTTCCCAAATCCTTGCACCTCCTACAATGACAGTCATTCCTGAAGGGAACCTCTCCTTCACCTTCCATCCCCTACATTGAATAGCCTAGGTCCAGTAAGAAATGATAGGAGTGGTCTCTATTGCTTCCTCTTGCTCCTGGTTTCCCTGAAAACAGCATCAGAGTCTAAGTACTTATAGGCTTTCTTCCTTTTTCCTAATCATGGGCCAGTGTCAGTATTTACTCTGGTTGTCATAGAGACTATAGGGTTGACTTCAGACTGCTTTTTTATTAAAGATGAAGGTAACCTCTGCCTGCCTGGCTTGGGCAGGTGTCAGAGAGTGGTGGAAAACTACCAATTTTCAGATTTTTTAATGTTTATAAAGGCTCCCTCTTTTCCTAAGTTGTACCCTACTTTTAGGTGGAAAGCTCCCATAGCTTTTTTCAGATGCCCTGCTGGGGATGGGGTGGGAGGGAGATTGTGTGGAGGGGATCATCAACTGCAAGCTACAAGATGTCTTGGAAGGCCATCTAGTCTGATTCCCTCTTTTTAGAGATGATGAATTCATCCTTATTCAATTTTCCCCCTCTATTATTTAATTACAACTGTGACAACAGTATTATTTTCTGTTATGTTTCATGGTTGTCATACAATATATTTATTTAAATACAATAGGCTTTGGTGGGCTGATCTGAACAATTAAGCACTATCCATGACATTGTTTCTATAAGAAAATACACACTGAGGTCTAGAAAAAGCATTGGATTTAGAGCAAAGGATCTGGGTTCAAATTTTCTCTCTTTGACTTACTACATGTGTGATTCTGGGGAAATCAGTTCTCCACTTTTAGTCTCAATTTCCTCATTTGTTGGACTAGATTACCTCTAAGGGTCCTTCCAACTCAAAATTTAGAACATACACAAACACATCAATTAAGAGATATCCTATTTACATACATGGATATATACACACATAACATACACACATGTGTATATGCATATAAATATTTGTGAGTATGTGTGTATACACATACCCATACAGACTCAAAGAGAGTTGTCCTTCTAACCCAACTCTCAGGCTATGCCAGGCTCCTCATAAATTATCTACCTATACATATACTTATATATAATATATATATAATATGTGTTTATTGTATAATATAATAAAAAGCTTTATATATATACATATATAATAAAGCTTTTTATTCTCTCTCTCTTTTTTTTTTTTGCTGAGGCAATTGGGGTTAAGTGACTTGCCCAGGGTCACACAACTAGGAAGTGTTAAGTGTCTGAGATCAAATTTGAACTCAAGTCCTCCTGGCTTCAGGGCTGGTGCTCTATCCTCTGCACCATCTAGCTGCCCCTAAACTTTTTATTCTCAAAACATATACATAGATAGTTTTCAACATTCACTCTGGACACATTTTTTTTTTCTCTTTCCTTTCCTCTACCCCCTCCCCTAGACAGCAAGTAACCCAATATATGTTAAACATGTGCAATTCTTCTATACATATTTCCACAATTGTCATGCTGCAAAAGAAAACTCAGATCAAAAAGGGGAAAAAAATAAGGTTCTTCATAATCTGGATCAGGAACACTCAGATAGTCCTATATACAATAGATGTATTCATGGATGCAGACAAGGGTCATTGGTTTTATAGGAAGAAAGAGTTTAAGTGACTTACCCAAAGACATACAGTTAGTAAACATCTGAGACTAGACTGAAATTCAGATGAGGCTAAAATTTTTTTAAGAGATAAAAATGTTTTCATAAGCAAAATGATAGTGTTAAAGGAAACAATGGAAAAAAATGAGAGCTATGAAAGAAAGAATTGGAAAGTTAATTAACCAAGCCCAATTAACATTACCCAAGAAACAAACTCCCTAAAGCTTAAAATGGACTAAATAGAAGCCAATGACTTCATGAGGCAACAAAAAATGACAAAATGAAGTCACACAGCTAAAAAAGTAAAAATTTAAGGAAATAGGAAAAACAATCTAGAAAGTAGATCAAGGAGAAGAAAAAATTTAAAACTAATGAATTATTTGAACACAAAAAATAAAGAGCCTAGATTTTTCCCAAGAAATCTTAAAAGAAAACTGCTCATACCTCTTAGAATCAGTGGGCAAAGAGCAAGAAGAAGGATCTACTGGTTACCATCTGGAAAAACAACAACAAAACACCAAATTGAAAACTCCAAGGAAAATCATAGGCAAAATCTAGTCTAGATCAGAAAAAAAAAATAACAACCCGTATCAAAGAGTGACAGTTGACTTAGTCACAATACAATTAGCAATTACCACTATAAAGGAGCAGAAATTGGAATACTGTATTCCAGAAGGCAAAGGATATTGGCTTACAGTATGAGGAGAAAGAAGGGGAGGGCAGGGAATGGATTTTTAATTAAATAGAGATTTTAGAAGTATTTCTGATAAAAAAAGATCACAGATGCATAAAAACTTTAAAGTTCAAATATAGAAATGAAGAGAAATATAAAAAGTAAACATGAATGAACAATAATAAATACTAAACAAAGATAAATTACTTAATTCCAACATTGTTTCTTCTGAACACTGTCATCATCAGGGGGACTCGAGGAGAGAGTTCTGACATTGTGCAGCTGTGCCTTATTTAAATTCAATTCATTCACATGTCAAGACTTTACCCTGATGGTATCATTGATCCTCTTCAAGAAATAAGGACAAACAAAAATCTATGAGTAATAGTAGCTGCCCTCAGAGAACTAGCTCCCAGTTTAAGTTGGAAAATGCTTTCTTTTTCTTTCTCTTCTTCCTCTTTTTCTTCTCTTTTCTTCTTCTTCTTTTCTTTCTTCTTCTTCTTACTCTTCCTCTCCTTTCTCTAGCCCTCCTCCTCCTCCTCTTCCTCCTTTCTCCTTCTGCTTCTATTACTTATTTCTCCTCATTTTTCTCTTCTTTTTCTCTACTCCTCTTCCTTATTCTGCTTTTCCTCCCCCTTCTCCTTCTCCTCCATCACCTTCCTTTATCTTTCTTTTTCTTCCACACATGTTGTACCTCTCTCTACTTGGAGTATCATACTCTTTCATATGGGTGCTCTGTACAAAGGAATATAATTTTTGTCACATATTTTGTAAAATATTTTGGGACTTGGAGGCTAGATTTTCTTTATTTCTTTTTTTTCCAATTTATTTTGTGTTCTTCAGTTTTCACTTATAATTTCTTGAAATACAGCTCTGAGAAAACAGGCTTTAAAAGCCCATTGGGGGGGGGCAGCTAGGTGGCACAGTGGATAGAGCACCAGCCCTGAAGTCAGGAGAACCTGAGTTCAAATCTGGTCTCAGACACTTAACATTCCCTAGCTGTGTGACTCTGGGCAAGTCACTTAACCCCAATTGCCTAAGCAAAAAAAAAAAAAAAAAAGCCCATTGGGATTCAAATGGAGCTACTTGACTAAGCTTTTAATCTCAAATCACTCTGGCTTTCATTAAATGGCCAAACAAAAATTGTTTGGATTTTGATAGTTTAGAGTGAGTATAAATAGCAATTGTTTTTTGTTTTGGCCAGAGTCTCAGAGGAATATTTTTGAGATCGTAAAGGAAGCCATCTTCTGACTCAATTCTTACCTAGTCCTTGGTCACTAAATGAACACTGCCTCAGTTAAACTGAAACTTGGGAAAGATCTTAACTTAAAAAGTCCAAAATCACCCATTGCATCCTAGGTCATGGAAAATAGTCTTGACTTTGGTCTTGCTCCTGGACTCTGGAGGAGAGACTGAGACAGATGAATTTGCATAGTTCTGTCTTACTTATATTCAGTTCATGATTCATGTACATGTCAATATATCACCATCATGATGTCATTGTTCCTCTGAACCACAGCAACTAAAGTGGTTTGCCATTTCCTTCTCCAGATCATTTTATAGATGAGGAAACTGAGGGAAAGTGCCTCAAGATCATACAGCTCCTAAATATCTGAGGTCAGATTTGATTTCAGGGAGATGTCTTTCTGACTCTATGCATTGTACTCTATCCACTGCATCACCTAACTATCTTCTATATCAGGGCTTCTCAAATTTTTCCCTCTTACAGCTCCTTTTCAGTCAAGAAATTTTTATAGATAGGGAGAAAGGTATATAAAATAAATATCCTAATCCAAGATTTAATGATAATAAATCATAAAGAAACCTATTTTAAGATAATCCTTTGGTATGCAATACATTTATCATTTATTAAAGATGAAAGAAAATCTACATGCTAATGAGATAGATATGCTTGTTTATTTTTACAAAAAAAAATTCAATTTTAGTAGAATATCTGATACCTTTTACTGTTGTCAGATTGTTCTCAACCTCCACATTCAATTTTTCAACCCCATATGAGGTCCTGACCCACAGTTTAGGAAGCTTTGTTTTATATGATGGGTACTTAATAATTGCTTGTTGAATTTAATTGAAGCAGTAAAATGAGGAGGTTAAATGAGATGTTCTCCCTAATATCCTTTCTAACTTCCAATCTTGTGATTATACTGTTGGCAGCCACTACTGGTTCCACCCACTCCCTCTTTGTTAGGAGTTCCTCTTGTTCTGTACCAATGCATATGTGCTGAATGAGGGTCAGTATGAGAGGAACTTATCCTCTGATGAGAAGACTTACACTCCCTCATCTCTAACTCTTTGGCTCATTGTTCCCCTATTTTGCTGTTCCAGGGGAGGCTTAATTATATCTTAAATTGTGGCTCATATTTACATGAGCTAGTCTCCACTGAAAGTTATTCCATGTATCTTTATGAATCACATGTGAGACAGGTACTTACTTCCTATGTACAAATAATAATAATTAGAATTTACATAACACTTCAAAATTTGCAAAGCACGGGGCAGCTAGGTGGCGAAGTGGATAGAGCACCAGCCCTGAAGTCAGGAGGACCTGAGTTCAAATCTGGTCTCAGACACTTCCTAGCTGTGTGACCCTGGGCAAGTCACTTAACCCCAATTGCCTCAGCAAAAAAAGCAAAAAAAAAAAAATTTGCAAAGCACTTTCCATGTTATTCCTTTTGATCCTCAAAACAATCCTTTGAGATAAAAGTTATTACTTGTGGCCATTTTACAAATGAGGAAACTGAGGCTGAGAAATTAAGTAACTTGCTCAGTCACCTTGGCTACTATCTGAGGCAGAATTCAATTTCAAGTTGTCCTGACTTCAAATCCAATACTCTATCACCTATGCAACTTAGTTGTGTGAACAGACATCAAAAAGCTCAGTCTTTTTATGAATTATTTTAAACAATTTTAAACAGAACAACTTTAAAAAGAGATTTAATGAACTTATAACTATGTACTGTTATAATCTGAGAAGATGATCTTTACAAGAAGATGATCCTGAAACCATTTTTAAACTGAGTTGGAAACCATTTCTTTTAAAAAATAAAATAAAACAAAAAAATCAATATTTTATTTTCCCTAAATTCCATGTAAAAATAATTTTAACATCCTTTTAAAAAAAATTTCAATTCCAAATTCTCTTCTTCCTTTCTTCCCCTCTTCCTGAAACAGCAAGGAATTTGACCTAGGTTCTAAATGTGCAAGCATGTAAAACACATTTCCATATTTGTCACATAGGGAAAAACAGACAAACCATTCCCTCCCTAACAAAAAAAAAATTGAAGAACATAAAAAATGGTATGTTTCAATTTGCATTCAGACTACATTATTTCTTTCTCGAAGGTGTCTAGCATTTTTCATCATGAATCCTTTGATATTGTCTTAGATCATTGTATTGTTGAGAATAGTTAACTCATATCATCATACACTATTGTCTTTACTATGTATAATGTTCTCCTGATTCTGCTTTACTTTTCAGCAGTTCATGGAACTTTTTCCAGGTTTTTTTGAAATCACTATGGTTGTCATTTCTTATAACACAATAGTATTCCATTACAATCATATATCACAACTTGTTCAGCCATTCCTCAATTGGTGGAATCCCCTAAATTTCTAATTCTTTGCCACTACAAAAAGAGCTGCAGTAAATATCTTTGTATAAATAGATCCTTTTTCCTTTAAAAAAAATCTCTGAAATATAGGCCTTGTGCTGATATTGCTAGATCAAAGATTATACACAATTTTCTAGCTCCTTGGGCTTAGTTCCAAATTGTTTTCCAGAATGATTGGATCAGTTCACAATTCCACCAACAGTGCATTAGTGTCCCAATTTTCCCAAATTCCCTCCAACATTTGTCATTTTTTTCTGTCAAATTAACTAATCTGATAAATGTGAGGAGCTACCTTAAAGTTGCTTTAGTCTGTATTTCTCTAATAAAAAGTTATTTGGGGCATGTTTTCATATGACTATAGATAGCTTGGATTTCTTCTTCTAAAAACTTCCTGTTCATATCCTTTGACCATTTATTAATTAAGAAATGAATTGCATTTAAATTTGACTCAATTCTCTATATTTAACATATATAACATTATAATTATATAAAAATATGTATTATATTATATATAAATATGTATATAATTGTAATATATAGAATAATATGATACATATTATTTAAGAAATAAGAGCTTTATCAGAGTCATGCTCTAAAAAGATGTTCACCATCTTTCTGATCTTTTTTTTAAAAGATTCATTAAAATCATGAACCATCCTCCTCCAGCTCTACAACCAATGAGAGCATTGCTTCATTATTTCAAAATGCCCACTATATTTAGTACTATCCCTCAGTGCCTATATGACCCCTAAGGAGTCTGGAAAGTCATCATCTCTAATATACGTGAATGGTGATCCAGAACATGAGATTAGACAGAACCAAGCAGAGCAAGTTTTAGCATGTTCCTTGGGATGACCTTCTTTCCTTATACTATGATTCCATCTGCACATGAGGTTTTGGAACATAGCTGATTTGTGCTATGGAATGGCCCATTTACTGATCTCCAGCACTTCAAGTTAGGCAACATAATAAGAACCCTGGATTTTTTGTTTGTTTGTTTTTTGGGGGGTAAACAATTGGAGTTAAATGATTTGCCCAGGATCATAAAGCTAGGAAGTGTTAAATGTTTGAAGTCACATTTGAACTCAGGTCCTCCTGATTCCAGAGGTAGGGCTCTATCCACTGTGCCATCTAGCAGCCCCTAGTCCTGGGGGTTTTTTTATACACAGTGTCAACCTGAATTCAAGAGAAAACAGCCAATATACAAAGTTGAGGTCTTTAATCAGGACAAGTTATAGCTCAAGATGCCCCATGGCAACTGCTAAAGTATCCAAGTAGGGACTGGGAATAGGGATTATACAGATAGAATGCTAAAACAGGGAGGATGGCCAATTTGTAGAGGGAAGGATTAGGAAGAGGGATTGACCAGGCTGCAGGGGGAGAGTTGGGGCATCTCTCAGTTTCATCAAGTAAGGTGTTTTGCATAACAGGCAAAAGTCCATGGAGAAATTTTGAGAATCTCAAAGCAGAGAGAATTTGAGACATTTACAAAATTAGTCAGAGGCTGTTGAGTGATAATGTCTAGTCCATTCAGGCAATTCATGGGTCTGGGAATGGGGACAAGGTCATATTCAGTCAACTGAGTCTGACATATGTTTAGGCAGATTAAGAGAAGCTGGAAAGTACAATAGATAGATTCCGAATTTAGAAAAGCTGGAAGCCTGGTGTTCTGTCCTAAATTCTGGTTGATTTGTTCTGTGATTTTGAGTAAGTTCCTTACCACCTTGTAAGCCTATTTGTAACCCTTACCCCATCTACTATCTGGAAAGAACTTGTGAGTTCTTAATATCTATTCATTTTGTCCAACAAGCATTTTAAAGTCCTTATTGTAATGCCCAACACTGTGCTAGAATAAAATGAAGAATTGACAGGGTTTGACACCTTATTGTATTTGAGAGGAGGAAGAGAGGGAGAGAGACAAAGACAGAAAAAAGCAAAGAGACAGAGACAGAAAAAGACAGAGAGACACACAGAAAAGAAACAGAGTCGAGAGACAGAGTCAAAGAAAGAGACAGACAGACTGACTGATAGACATAGAGAGAGAGAGATTGAGAGAGAGAGGAAGACAGACACACAGAGACACATAACTTTATTATATATTGAAAAGGAATACCAAATTATACATAATACATTTGCATTTTCATGTATAATCATCTTATACTACTATGTTATGGAAACATTTGTTTTATCTCCTAAGTTCAAAATAAAATAAACTTTTTAAAAAATTTAATTGTTTTTTTTAAAAACACTGGGTCCTGAACCTGTTGGAGAAGTCCTATTAGATTCCTCAGCTACCCTCTTTACTTACAATGATAAATATGGGACACTTTAGAAGAAAGATTAGGTAGACGGATGTTCTGATTCATTTTTCATTTTCAAAGAGGATCAATGACATCACCCAAGGATTATGATAGTGCTTCTGCCTAGACCACCACTTGTATATGTGGCCAATTGTAAAGTATGATCCAGTCAGTTTTAGCATTCAGTGAGAAAAACATTGCATGGTGGCAAAAATAATAATAATAACTAACATTTTAATGGGGCTTAAAGTTTTGCAAAGCACTTTACAAGTAGCTCACTTTTATCTTCACAACAATGCTATGAAGTAGAAGCTACTATTATATCCCCATTTTACAAAGGAGGAAACTGAGGCAGGCAGAAATTTGCCTGTTACAAGTCTCTTCCCACTTTAATCCATCTTCCATTCACTCATCAAGGTGATTTTCCTAATGTTTAGGTCTACTTGTGTCATCCCAATGCTCAACAAATACCAGTGGCTTCCTGTCATTTCCAGGATTAGACAAAGTCCTCTGGTATTCAAATCCCTTCATAACTTGACATTTTGACAGTTCCTTCCTACTTTGACAATTTTCTTACATCTTATTCACCCTCACATCCTCTGAGATTCGGTGACTCTGGTCTTCATACTATTCCTTGGACAAGAAATTTCATCTCCTGACTGGACATTTTCACTGGTTGTCCCTATGCCTTCCTCCTCATGTCCTTCTCCCAGCTTCCTTTAAGTCTCATTTTGCAAATCTTTAATTCTGTAAACTTCCAACCTATTATTACATTTGAGGTAGGAAATTGCTTAGACAAACCTGAGAAAGAGCCTCTTTCCCTAAAAAGACTTTGTCACTTGTCCATCTCTCAGTGTATTTCCAGAATATAGAACTATATCATTTATCTTGTACCAAAATAGGAAAAGTAATCAAAACCTAGACTCTGCACTTAAGTAGGGAGAGACTAAGGCAGTAAAATCAATCAACAAGCTATTTCAATAGTCCAGTCATGAGGGAATGAGGGCCTGTACTAGGGAGTTGGCAATGTCGGAGGAACATATAAGGAAGGACATATAAAAGATGTTATGATAGTAGAATTGATAAGCCTTGACAACTTATTGTATTTGAGAAGTGAGAGAGACTGAGGAATGAAGGATGATACCTACCTAGGTTGCAAGCCTGAGTAACTGAGATGTTAGTACCTTTAACAATAACAGGAAAATTATGAGGAGACAAAGATTTGAGCAAAAAATAGTGAATTTGTTTTAGGACATGTTGAATTTAAGATATCTATGAGGCATCTAATTTGAAATATCTAATGGACAGCTGAAGATGAAGACTAAAGGTCAGAAAAGAAGTAAAATCTAGACAAATAGATCTGACAATCATCAGCATAGAAATGGTAATTGAATCTAGGGGAATTGATGAGATTGCCAAAAGAAATAGTACAGCTAGAAGGGATGAATGAGTCAAGTAAGAAGTTTTTGAGGATTGGGGAGACATAAGTATGTTTGTAGGTAGTACGGAAGCACCCAGTAGACAGAGAAACAAAGATTAAAGAGGAGTAGGGAAAAAGAGAAAGTGAGAGAGGGGGAAAGAGGGAAGGGGAGAGAGGATGATAAAGGAGTTAATGTGCTGGAGAAGATGATATGGAATGGAATCATTTGTGCATGTAGAGGGGCTAACCTTGGTAAGGAAAAGAGCCATCTGTTCATGTGTAATGGGTGAAGGAGGAAATAGCAAGAGAAGGCAGCTGAGTGATGGCAAATAAGGAGGTGGGAAGAAGAGGGAGCTCTCAGAAAATTGTTTCCATTTTTTCAGTGAATTATAAGGCAAGGTTCTCAGATAAAAGGATGGGGGTGGGGAAGTCATGGAAGATTTGAGGAGGGACAAAAAGATTTGGAAAAGCCTCTGTGATGAGTGAGAATGAATCGATTAGGGGAGTGTAAAAGGATTGCCTTGTTGCAGCTTCTGTTGAGATTATGGAATATAGATTTATAATGGATCCAGTCACCATGGTTTCATAATTTTCTCTAGCTTCTTTCAGCAGTATGTGAATAAGAGTGAAAGCAGAAGAAAGTTAGCAAAATTCAGGCCTGAAGCTCAGCTGGATGAGATTCCTCCCTCTAAATGCCCATTCTTTGACTCCAGGAAGTCCTATATCTATTGTTATTTACCTTAAATATATTGTCATTAATTTACATCAACAAATTCCCTTCCTCAATAGGGGCTCTTCATTCACAGAATCACATCATATTCCTTTTGTCCTTGTTTGTGTCGTGTATACTTGTCTTATAATCCATTGGAAAGAGAATTCAAGACTATTTGAATACTGTGGCTATCATTTTCTTGAGGCTGATCAAGGAATATTCCTCAAGATTTTTTATTGTCTTCACATTATCTATCTTTGTTTTCCTGAATATTTATATCAATCACATCAACTATTCTCTCCTTAGTTCCTATCTCATGGAGACTGCTTACCAAGGCTAATGGCTTCACATGTTCCCTTGAGTCTATTTTCTTCCAATTCTGTCAATCATTATTTCTCCCTTCCCCCTAAAAAATTAAGGCAGTCTGGGTTAAATGATTTGTCCAGGCTAGTAAGTTTCTGAGGCTGAATTTGAACTCACACTCTCCTAACTCCAAGACCAGTGTTCTATATATTCTGACACCTAGCTGTACCCCCTCCCATCTTCAATCACCATTTAATAATTCCATTTTCCACATCCATACTGAAGTCTCTCCAATCTTCAAAAAAATTTTTCTTTGACTTTTCCATTGTTGTTTAGTCATTCAGTCATGTCCAAGTCTTCATGATTCCATGGATCATAGAATGCTAATGCTGTCCATGGAGTTCTCTTGGCAAAGATACTGGAGTGCTTTGCCATTTCATTCTCTAGTGTATTAAAGGAAACAGAGATTAAGTGATTTGCTCAAGGTCACCCAACTGGTATCTGTGAATAAATTTGAACTCAGATCTTCCTGAGAACAAGTTCAGTGCTCTATCCTCTGTTCTACCTAACTAACTGTCTTCTTTGATGTTGCCATTAGCTTTAGCTATTGTTCTATATTTGTCCTATCCACTACTATACTATTAGAAATTGTAGTCTTGAAATATTGCTTCTGATTCTACTGGGGGTTAGGTTGGGAAGGGGTGGTCAGAAGTTTCTTTCTCCAAAGCTATCAGTGATACAATGATCTCTTAAGTCCTAAACCCAATGTCTTTTTTAGTCCTCATTCACCATGACATTCAACATTGTAGATGAATCCTTTCTCCTATTATTCTGTCCTGATTCTTCTGGTTCCTTTGTTTCTAATTATTGTTCTATTGCTCTTTAAATGTGGGTGTTCACCATCACTATGTCATGGATACTCCTCTCTTTTCATCATCTCCATGATTTAATCTAACTCCCATGGGTTCAGTGGTCACCTCTATATAGATAACTCTCCTATTTGATACATTGATATTGCTCCTCTAAGATCCAGTCCCCCTTTTTCAATGGCTTGCTGGATGCATCCATTTGAATGTAGGAAACTCAAAATCAACATGTCCAAAATTATAAACTTACTATTTTCCCCTTCAACCTTTTCCTTCATCCCAGCTTTCATATTTCTAATAATATCACCATCACCTAGTTGCCTAGACACAAAATCTTTCTTTCTTCCTTCTTTTTCTCTCATATTCAATTAATTGACATTTCCAATGCAACCACTCATGCTCCTCTGCTTCTCTCCATTGCCACTGCTACCATCCTAATCTTTCTCTTTATATCTATTTTATGTCATCATCTTGTACCCAATTTGAATAGCCTCCCAACTGATTCCTCTGCCTCTAGCTTCTCTTTATTATTCATCTGTCATCCAGTTTCTAGACTCCTCTTCACAAGACATTTGTCTGATTCTGTCTCTCCCAAGCTTAAAAGCCATCAGTCAATCCCCATCAACTCTATTCTAGGATGACATAAAGTTCTTATTCTGGCATTAAAGGCTCTCCACAGTTTGAATATAGCCACCATTTCAAGACAAATTTCACATTAGTCCTCTGTAGTCTATTAAGAGACTGCTAGAAAGACTAAAACACTTATCCTCTTCTGCCCTTCAGAATTCCAGACTAATCCGTACATTCTAAGTACATTCTTCTCTCATCTTTGTCTTTTAGAATCTTAATTTTCCTCCAAGGTTCAACATAAGAACCATCTCCTCTAGGAAATCCTTCCTGATCTCCTCTAACCTATCAACCACCCACCTTCCAAACTGATAGTGCCCTCTCCTCCTCAAATTTTCCTTGGGTGCTTTGGATCTCACACTTGTCTCCATCACACCTTAGCTTATATTACATACACATATATGTCCTGTGCCTTCCCTTCCACATGTCAAGCCAAATTATAATCTCTTTGAGGGTTGGGAGAAATGTCATTATTTTATTTTATTTTTTGATTCCTCAGCATCCTAGCAGAATGCCTAGTAAATATTTATTGAATTAAGATTTTGGTGGATTTTTTTTTAAATCTAGAGAGGCTTTGATTTTAAAAATATATATACATATAGATAGATAGATAGATGTAAAGGCAAAAATAATAAATTAATTATAGTAATTGTTATGTTATAATCTAAATTAGTAATATTGGGAGGGAAACAGGAGAGAGAAAGAGAGACAGACAGACAGAGAATTCAACTCTTAACTGTTAGATTACTTTTTTCAAATTAGTAACTTTTTTCAAGACAAGTCCATCAGTAAGATTGGACAAAAAAACCCTTTCATATGTGGTATTAGCAGAATCATTTCCCATGTTTGTTGAGGTTTGCCTATGGACTTCTACTTTGACTAAAGTTTCGATATTATAGAACTTTCAGAAACTGGAAAAAAAACCATTATTGGTATCTAGTAGCATTTTCCCATCTCATCTTTCATATTTATCTATCAGCAACTGAACATCTTCAGAGAGAAATGGAGCACAATAACTGTCAAACCAAGATCAATCAGATCTGAGTTTCTTAATCTTAAATTGCCCCTGCTCTAGAACATTGCATTTTAATCAATCTAATAGACTAAATTTGCCATTTGAAGGATGCAGCTTCCTCAGAATATCTTAGTAAATAGAGAAGACTAAAAAAGAATGGATTTATAGCCAAAGGAGAAAGTTTTTCCCTGTGTCTCTCTCTTTCTCTTTCCTCTGTCTCTCTCACTGAAAAAAAAATCCTTATTTGGCATTAATAACAATAATTTTTAAAAGAAGAAATCTTGTGTCACTTGATCCCATATAATGCTCATGTTATAATGAGAGTTTTGGAAAAAGGGACAGCCATAGTTTGACCAGTACATAGAGTGCTGTACCTAGAATCAGGAAGATTCCTCTTCATGATTCTGTCCTCAGATATTTATTATCTGTGTGACCCTGGGCAAGTCACTTAACCATGTTTGCCTCAGTTTCCTAATCTGTAAAATGAGCTGGAGAAAGAAATGGCAAATCACTCCAGTGTTTTTGCCAAGAAAATCCCAATAGGGATCACAAAGAGTCAGGCTTAACTGAACAGCTGTATAGTTTGGATGGGATGAGATGGGAGGAATCCACTGTAGAAAATGACAATCCTCCAATGACTTTGTGTTCTCAATGGAGAGTCTCTTCAATGAAGATTACAACCTCCCAGTATCTGCCTACTCTTTATAACTTCTCGGTGCATGATCTTTAAGTTTAACTCAGGGATCCACCCAAAATATTGGGGGGTTCCTCACCTTCTCAATATTTAAAAGATGGTAGTAGAATACATAGGTTATCTATACTACCCCTCACTCTCACAACCTGATTGTCCCCATACTTTTTAATTTTATTTTATTATTTATACATTTCTCTAATTGCTAACCTTTATCTCAGAGATACAGCATAGTATAATGGGAAGAGAGCTGCCCTTAGAATCAAGAAGACTTGTTGAAGTCCTATTTCTGATGCATGCTAGTTGCTTGACCTTGCTGAAATTATTTAATTTTTCAATGTTTAAGATAATAAGTTGCAGAATAGCTACCAATTTGAATTGATAGAGTTTCTTCACTAGAAGGTCCCTATACCAATGAAGTTATGCCTTTTATCTAAAAACATATCTCTCTTGTAATTGTAATGTGTAATTACAGGTTTGGAACATGCTTTTGCCTGCACACACCCACCATGTGCCTTTCTGGATGATATTCATTGTCAGCTCTTCCGAGGTTATGGTATTCCATGGCTCCAGGTCATTATAGGAAAAAAAAATGAGACTGAGAAGAAAATCGACCTCTTGGCCAACCATGAGAGACAAGCCATGAAATCAGGTAGGGAATCTTCATGGTTTAAGCCCACATTTTTATTCTCAAAAGCCCCTCTCTTTTACAGGGATGGATGCCTTTGTTCTGTAGGTCTTCTGGCTCAAGTTACAGAAGGCCAGGCTTTCCCTGGGTCTCTTTCCATGCCATTCAGGAAAATGAATTAGCTAATCGCTACCATCCAAAAACAGACAGAGTTCACTCTCTTCTCCGGCAACAACAATCCTGTTAACAATGATCCCACCATCCAGGCAATCATTAATCAGCTTACTGAAGGTCTAAGAAGGGCTGCTCCTGAATGATTCTTGATTTTTTAAAAAGAATTGTTTTTAAAAGGTTGAGGGGACAGGGCACAGGCTAAGAGGATTAAAAAAGAACACCTGAAAAAAATTATGGGAGACCAGCTTGACTGGGGAGGGGGAGCAGCGCAATGTGTTATGCATTTGAATTATGTTCCCTCACACAGATCCACAAGTGGGCAGGCCTTTTGTCCCTCACCTCCTTGGGACTATTGGAAAACATTTTGCCTTTTTCAAAGCCTAAGAGAGGCTTTTTTTCCTCCCCCAGTCATCCTTTGCCTCAATTTCCCAAAGGCAGGGTTTTGTCAAAGGAAATCCAACACCAGCTTTTCTAATTTCTTTAGTCATCAGTTTGCTCTCTCATCAAAAGGTAAAGGCTATCAGATTACCAGAAGGTGATGATGTTTCCTGCTGGACCAGTGTGTCAAGTGGAGTCAGCACTGGCTGGGGAGTTGGGTGATTCCAGAACTAATGCCTGACTCACTGTATGTCCTTGGGCAAGTCACATTAAATATTCTATCTGGCACCTTTCCACTAACCAAAGTGGGGTGGGGACAGGTGAAATATGCCAACTGCATCACATGGGTTCACATGGCTTTAAGCCCTGTGGGTAAAAATAGGAGAAGGGGCCGTGTGACCAGAGCCTGGAGGCAGGAGGACAGCTGCAGGGTTTGGACAAGGACTTTGCCACTCCTAGGTTTGGATCTGTGCTTGACAAGCAGCAAGCCAAGAAATCAAGACCATTCCAGAGGATAATCAAGCATGCATGGAGTGGTCCAGAGGCCTGGACTTTGTATTTTTTCCAGGTGAGGGGTGGGGAGAGGAGCACTAGCATGGTTGCCCTTGGAAACTGCATCATATGAATTTGCTGATTGTCAGGCCCTGCTGTGGCTTGGTGGATGCTAGTTCTCTCTCTAAGCAGAGTAGCATGTTTTTCCTCACAATGTGGTATATAGGAAAGAAAACTGGCTTTGGAGTCCAAAGCCCTGGGTTCAAGATACTAGCTAACTGACCCTGGGCAAATCATCTAACTACTTGGAAACTTAATATTCCCCCTTAACTGTAAATGGAATGATTATAGAATAGTTAGTTAAAATTGGGAGCTACCAGAAGGGCCAAAGGCATGGCCCTTTTACATCCTTCTCCCCTGCTATTTTTAGTAGTAGCCTTGAACTAGGATCTTAGGCCTCCGTGCTCCTCCTTAGCTAAAGGGGAGCTTTATGCTACTTGCCCCAAGGACAAACATTCCTAGTTACAGTTCCTTCTCCCTCCCTGCTTTGGACATAAAATAATTTGTAAACCATAAAACCCCATGTAATTGTGAATTATTCTTATTATTTAATCCCACTCCCCTGCTAATTTTGAAGAGAAAATAATTATTTTTTTCTCCTCACATAATATCCTTCCTGGTGGGCTACTGAATTAAAAGGAGCAGTAGGAACTGTTCCAAAGTCTTGGTAAGAGGAATTAAAGAAGCAGAAATGCCTTTATTTATTGAACCTGAAAAGAAGAGTGCTTGACTGTTTATACATACCTCTTCAAATGCTTTTAGCAAAACCTTCAGAAACTCTTTGTAGAGGAGCTGAGAGTGAGGGTGGTAGAGGGATTTATTCTGTATAACCAGGCTTAATTTTTCCACAACTGAAAATAATTTATTCTAGTAATATTCCTTGCTCAGCTACCTATTTTTCCTTTCTTTTCTCCCCCCTTCCTCCACTATGAGTAATAAACTATTTGCTACAGCATTTGCTGAAAAAGAAAGAACGAATGAGTATTATAGGCCTCCAGCATATTTGATGATCCCTCTGTGGTGAACATTTGAGAGAAGATGGATGTGTCATAAAGAATGTATAAACATGAATTGGTTTTGACCTGCATTGTTGAAGGTAACTTGGGAATGGATGAGATTCCACACCCATTTCAATATTTGAACCTAGGAAAGGAAAGGCCATTTTCATTGTCTTATAGATGAAGGTACTAGAGCACCAAAGCCTAGATGATTTGCCTTTTGGCCCAAAGTTGACTCTTTCCATCACACATGCTACTTGTGAATTTAAATGGAAATCAACTAGGTTGATTTGCTGGGTAGCGCAGTATTGGACTTTTGAGTCAAGAAGATCTGGATTCAAATCCTGCCTCACACATTCATTGTGTGATTTTGAACAAGTCATTTAAGTTCTGCAAGCCTCAGTTTCCTTATTTGTAAAATGAGACTAATAATAGCATCTTTCTTCAGAGAGGTTGTTAATCTCACAGGATTGTTCTAGGGATCTAATGAATGGAGCAAACATTACAGTCTTTTATAAACACTGGCTGTTATTAAATACATACTTGGAAGTAGTTCTAAAATATCACATAAAATATTGCTTTCTTAATTGTGGCACAAACTGTTTGGCCTTTGCATGCATAATCTTATCAATCTTTTGGAAGCTGGGCTACTGAAAGGTTGTTCAATATGGTGAGATATACAGATGGTGATGTCACCTTCAATTAATACCAACTTAAAATAGGCTCTGAAGTAACGTGGTTTCCTAGCGTGGCCACATGGCACCCTGTCCCAGATAGAATGCCAGGATGCTTGGGACACCATAGACTCTGCATGTGGTTTGGGCCATAATAACTCATCTGGCCTTGTGGTGAAGGAGGGGTGTGGCTTTGTTTTGCATTCATATTTATTTGTGGGTAAAACTGTCTTTTTGTAGGGAAGGGCATTTTAAATTCATGATGCTAGATGACTCTTTCAAATATATTTAGCATCTTTTTCAGAGGGAATGTTTTTGCTTTGCTTTAGCATAGACAAGATGAATAACTCTCCCTTCAATCTAATAATTAAAGGGGGAACTGAGGTAAGGAAGCCTTTATCTTCCTCTTCACAGCCCAACTTCTTGGGAAGAGAAATCTTTATTCCTTGTCTCCACTTCCTCACCACCCACTTATTCCCCTATCTATTGCAATCTAATTTCTGTTCCCATAATTGAACTGAAACTAGGTTATCAGTGACCTCCTCACTGACAAATCCAATAGCCTTTCCTCACTCCGCATCTGCCTTGAACTTTCCGTGGCATTCACCAGTCTCCTATTTGTTACTGACTCTTTCCTTGATTCCTGGACACTACCTTCTCATGGTCTTCCTCTTACTTTTCTGACCACTCCTTCTCTGTCATTTCTGTTGACTCTTCCTCCACTTCCAATCCCTTAAACATGGCCTTTCTCTCAGGTTAAGTGCTAGGTCCTCTTACTCTTTAGGGGTCTCCTTTACTGCCATGGCTTCAATTATCATGCAGATGATCATCAAATCTAAATTGCCACTTAAATTGTCTCTAGATCTTCAACCCTATATTTCCAGTAACCTACTAGATCTTTCCATTTGAGTATTCCACTAGCACCTCAACCCAAACATGCCTAAAATTAAACTCATCCTTTTCCTTCAAATTGGTCTTATCCCTAGCTTCTTTATTACAGTCATGGCATCATTGTCCTTCCAGTCACCCAGTCCTCTTCTTCACTCTCCCTATTTGCAATAAGTGACCCCTTGCTACCACTAAAGTCTTTTTCATATCTGAGCCTCCTCTACTCTTTCCATGGAAAAAACTCAATGTAACAGAAGCACAGATCTCACACCTAAAGGGACCTCAAAATTATTTTGTCCACTGTGTCTCTGCACAACATAACCTTTACATTGCCTTTACTTTAAGACTGCTAGTGAAGAAACTCATTTCATTTCTGGATAGTTTCAAATGTTAAGAACTTCTTACATTAAGACTAAGTAGGATGTTCTTTTTGCACCTTTCACCCCCTGATCCTTGTTTTGCCATCTGGGACCAAGCAGAATTACTCTGATCGCTCTACTAGGCAGGCAGGCAGGCAGATACATAGATAGATAGATAGATAGATAGATAGATAGATAGATAGATAGATAGATAGATAGATAGATAGATGATATAAATAGATGTTTGATGGATAGATAGATGATAGAGATAGATGGATGGATGACTAGATAGTAGATAGATGATGGAGACCGAGAAAATAGACAGGATGTTTAGATAGACACATAGATAGGAAAATATTTATTAAACTCTTAGTCTGAGTCAATCAGACACAGAGTTAAATGTCAGGAATATATATATATATATATATATACATATATGTACATATATGTATATATATATATATATATATAAAAGCAAAGATGACAGTCCTTAACCTATTACATTTTAAAAGAAGAAGAAAACACATAAAGGAGTAGTAGAAAGTAGACAGGGTGGCCAAGAGGGAGCATAGTATGGAAACTTAAAGAATTGTTAGGGTAACTTGCTTTCTGACTAGATAAGCCTGAAGAGTTTCCAGTGGGACAAAGATGGTTTGAGAGTAAGACTGTGGCCTAAGATCTTTATTATTATCACTTCCCAATATCAGCTTCCAAAAACATCTTCTTTTCTCTAGTTAGACATCCCCAGCTGACATTTATATGGCATGTTCTTTGAGACCATTGTGATGTTCCTTCTCTTGTTCTTTCCAGCTTATCACTCTTTTCTCAAATGTGTCACTCAAAATTGGAGAGAAAATAAGCATAATATTAGGATTTCTTTTCCAACAATGGTCGGGACTGGCACCAGAATCGTGTTTTTACCAGGGAAGGAATAAATTTGGTAGAGAGGGCTCTATGATGTAGAAGGTTTAAGAGGAGAGACAGAGGGAATCTCATAAGGGAATAAGACTATATTATTTAACTGTTTATTCTTTAGTTCTAGCCACTTACTGGGTTCCAATGCAACCTAACCATACTATAATCCCCACATCTCCATCTTTTGAGGGGAGGGGACTGGGCAATCGGAGTTAAGTGACTTGCCCAGGGTCACATACCTAGTAAGTATTGTCTGAGCCTGGATTTGAACTCAGGTCCTCCTGACTTCAAGACTGGTACTCTATCCATGATACTATCTAGCTGTCCCAAATATTTTCTACAAGAATAGCAAAAAATAAAATAAGTAAAGCATAAATATAAGGACCTCATTTTTTTTCATTCAGATTATTGTAATAGCCTCTTAACTGATCTTCCTGTCTCCAGTCTAATTCCTTTCCATTTTTATAAGCTGATCAAGCAATCTTTCTAATAGATCACTGTAATCCTATTACAATTCTCTACTCCAAAACCTAGGACCTCCCCTTGCCTAGCAAATAAAAATAATAAATTCTTAACTCTGACATTCAAAATTCCTCAGAATTTTCCTTTAAACCTATCTTTCTAGAATTATGTGGCTCCCTTCTGTCTTTTACCAATTCTGTGTATTGGCTCTTGACATTCCCTGTGTTTGGAATAGAATCCCTCCTATCTCATTCAGTTGATAACCTTCCTTTTCTATCAAAACCCAATTAACTCTTAGCTCTCCCTTGCTATCTATCTCCCTTTCCTCCTCTCTAAAAGAAAGAGGTCTCTTCTCAAATGTCTCACAATGCTTTTTATGCACCTTTGCACTCATCTCATTCACCCTGACATCATAGCTATCTATGTACTTGTCTTTTCTCCCCATTAGACTACAAAACTACAGTATTAGATATGAAATATAATTCAATTTGTTTATATTACAGATAAGGAATTTAAACCTAGAAAGACTGGATGATTTTTCCAAGGTCACATAAATAGTGACTGGAAGATCTGGGATTCAAACTAAGATCTGATCCCAGATCCAAAACTCATTCACTGTACCATCCTATACTGCTTCTAACTCCCTGAGAGCAGAACCAGTGCTTATCTATGCCCAGAACCCTAGCACCAAGATGAGTGCATTGTACAGAGTACACATGAAATCAAAGTTTATTGAATTGGATCAAAACATTTACAAAATGTCTACATGCAGGCAAGGCAGTGTTCTAGATAATTAAATACTCTCCGAGTCCACTCCCTTAAATCAGGATTAATAGAATGTTTGGGAGATCCCTTTCTAGTCTATAATTTTTGGCAACTTGAAACTCTTCCTCACATCCAACTTCATTTTCTCACTTTGTCACCCGTCTACTTCTCTTTGCTTAGGAAAAAGTTACTGATTTCCTAAGTTGCACATTAGAATGGAGAAATCACTCCCACGATTGTCTCAATCTGGCACTATATTTAACTTTTGGATTAATTCCAGGGAAGAAGGGACCACAGATCAGTGTGTGAAGGATTACTACCCTGTTGTAATAGAAGGGCTTGTGTAGCTCAATGAAACTATGAACTATGCCATGCAAGGTTACCCAAGTAGTACAGGTCACAATGGAGAGTTCTGATAAAAGGTGATCCTTTGAAAAAGAAAATGGCAAACTATTCCAGTGGAATACCCATGGATAGTATCAAAATGCTAAAAGATATGACATTGGGAGATGAGTCCCTCAGGTTGGAAGGTATCCAACATACACTTTGGGAGACAGTATAGAACTGCTCAGGAGAAACTGAGACAGTATAGAGATTAGAGATTATTAATAGTTTATTGATAGTAGTGAAGAGTTTGGACTGGCAGCCATATTAGCCAGTGTTTGGATAGGACTCTTGTCTCAATCTTGCCTCAAAGTATCCAGGACTTGAGTGAGAGGCTCCAAGGACTCTGGTGCACAGGGAAACAAAGGCAGAAGGAGAGGTAGAGCACTGGGGGATAGAAGTTCCAGGAAAGAACCATAAATTCACTTCTAACAGATTGGAGGTATGAAGAAAGAATCATAAATTCTGATATGGAGCTAGGAGACACTGAGTCTGAGACCAGAAAGATATGCCCATACATTGGAGATAAGCCAACTGGAGTTTTATGACTCTTTGGAATGCCAGTGGCCATAGCTCCTAGTCCTAATTATCTCAGTCCTAATGGCCAGGAAGTGGGGCAGAATGGGGGAGGTTGCTACCAGGGAGATTGAGGCAGAATAATTCAGGGAAACTGAGCTATGGGAACTGTGGCACAACATTCCACACTCTCTCTCCTGAATATTCAAATCATGGAATCACAGTCCCCCAAATACTAGGAAGGTCTCAGCACCACAATTTTGACCGACCCTACCAGGAACAGATAAACCAAAATAAAACTAGAAAAGGTGCAAGGACTTACAGTGATGGCAAGTCTCTCCCTGATAGCCCCAGAGCTGTTAACAGCCTTCCATAGTCCTCCCTGTTGCAAACCTGTCAGATCCTCTGCAGTTCTGGAGCTCCATCGCAGCCAGGGAACCCACTTTGAGATGGGCAGTGCAATGTTAGGTCTGCAGTAGTTTGTGCACTTAACTCAGCCTCTGCTTGCAGAGGGAGCAGCAGTGCCCAAGGCAGCTGTGCTGACCCCTCTAGGAGGGACACTGCACGGCAGTCAGAGACTCCAAGGGGGAAGGGGGAGGCCCAAAATTGCCCCACCTGTCCCTGCCCAGAAGAACAGACAGGCTAAAACACTTCTACAGAAAGGATCCAGATCAGAGTATGCACACTTAGACAGACTGTCAAGGCAGGCAAACCAGGAACTCAGAGGCCTGATAACCAGATTGTAACGTCCTTGGAGGATGCTGAAAACTAAGGAACTGGGGTTACAGGACTGGAGAAGTGGATCAGAGAGACTGACAGGAATCAGAAAATGGTCCCAGAAACTGAGTCTGCCTGGGCAATTCCAACAGAATAAGGGGGTTCAAAGTTAAAGCAGAACCAGCAATCTCAGTCCAGTTGGGGTTTAAATAATAAACCAAGAAGGCAGGAAAAAAAAAAAAACAAAAAATGGGCTGCTGGAAGGACTTCCAATTTAAACTGGTGGGTTGGGGGTGGGGGAGAAGTGCCTAAGGCCAAGTGAATAGGAAACCAGGAGCACTAGGGGTTCCCATTTTTTCAAGTACTTTTGGGAAAAATCCACCAGCTTTCCTGATCCCTACCTCTTATCCTCCTCCCCTTTTTTATACCAAAGGAATCATTCAAGGAAGAGTAAATAGGGCTCTAGTTGTCAAGTCCATCTCACAAAACAGACATGACATAATAGTAGGGGTTTTTCACTCTGGAACTCAAGATCCCTCACACAATTACATATCCTGAAGGGAACATTGTGATCAATTGGATAATGCAGATACAAACTATCCATAACAGTAACAGTCACCCCAAATCTTAACCCAACATTTTCCATCCTTAAATCCAAAATACAGCAATAGGGACCCCAATCAGGATTGTACAGTAACACACAGTAATAGGAGACCCAATCATGAGTGTACAGTAATACACAGTAATAGGGGACCCAATCAGGATTGTACAGTAACACACAGTCAGAGTTCAACAGTCAATCATCAACCACTGTCAGTTCCCCCCAAATCAATGAGGCACAATGTCCATTAGGAGCAGGGGCTGAACAGTCTCTTTTTCTAGAAATTTCTTCCTGCTGAGAGTGGGTGAAGTGGACTTCTTTTCCAGGGAGGGGGATGGGTGATGTGTTGGAAGCATTCAGTGAGCTGATTTAGGTCCCAGAAGCAGGTAGTATGGATGTAACTAGAACAGAAAACAAATCTAACAAATAAAGGTTAGAACAGTCTGAGAGAGAGAGACTGGGTCACAAGGACTGGTACAAAATGTGGAGAAGCCAGTATTTATTTACCAGCAGCTTCCCATGTAAGGAGACAAGTCCTCTCATTATTTAGAAACCTTTACAGACCAGAATACCTACAGATACAAATATCCAGTAACAGATAGATGACTGGGCTAAATGCTCATTTGCCTAAGTATAATGATTACCTATAACCAGATTGGAAGTAGCAAGGTATGACATAATTGAATTGTATCAATGATTCCTATTGACTATTGCTCTGATCATAGAAATCATCCATAGGAAGAAAAAGTAGGATATGACCATAATATAATATAATCAGTCAAAACTGATTGTTCAGCACATACAGGACACAGAATAAAATAGCCTTAACTCAGTTTTACTCCAGGAAATAGTCCCAGTAACTTACAGAAGGTGAAACTTTAAAACTCCTAAATAATAGACACAAGCCCCAGAAATTTTACCTCCAATAACAAATCCCATTAACCAAAGCTTCAGATGAATCCTAAACAGACATTTACCATGACCTTATATTGGTAGTAAGAGATTTGTCCCATGAATTTTCTGGGACTTTTCTTTCATATCTAAATAAATGTTCTTAAGTTAAACATTACAGATCATTTTGCTTTTAAAATACCAAATACATTTTTAAAAATTCTAAATTGCATAGTGTCCCTAACAGAAACTTTCAAAGGGACAAAGGCAAAACCCCTTATTCTCAGAATCCCTCTAGATAATGAATATAATTTCAAGATGACTCAATGCAATCAATTAAAACTTATACAGAATATCCTATTTCCACATAAAAAAATCTTTTAGATTTAACATTAACAATTTCTCCATTCTTTTTCTTTTCCTTTCCTTCAAAACACTTAAGATTCACAATATAGTGAGTGAATAGCTAAGCAATTCCATAAAACTCAAACACATGTTCAAAATTAAATTTGACAAAATTTAAAGCATAACTTATAATGTTTACAAGTTACCCAATATATGTTTCAGAAGGTAACATAGTTATCAGGACTTTTTTAAACAAGCTATTATTAAACTGAATCAAATCAAATACAGCTTTTAGATTTTTTTTTCTTCGGTAGTAAAGGTTCAGACCAGATTTGTGCCCAAAGGCACCCAGAACCAGATAGTGCTCTAAAAGCACCCAGATTTGTGTCAGAAGGCATAATCAGACCAGATTTGTATCTTAGTAGATACTCAGAAGAGATAGCATCATGCAGTGTCTTGACAAATGCATCCCAGATTATTCAAAAACATATATTTGAGCTCATCAGCATATGAATATATAATTTTTGTTATATTTCTGGGGACCAATCAGAATGCTAGCAGCCAGACAAACACAGACAGAATTTATCCTGCAGGGGTTTTAAACAGACTCTCTTTTGGCCAGATGGAAGTGTCCCCAATGAGCTCTTGCTATGGCCAAAACTGCTCTCTTTGTGGGACTCTGGAACTGTCCAGAGAAAACTTCCCCCAAAGAGCCCAGATCCTAGTTGCTTCAAGGCTCTAGGGGGAGACCGGCTGGTCTCTAATCTCTGATACTGCTCTCAGATCTCATATCTCACTGGGGCCTCCAAATGTACTGCTCAGGAGAAACTGAGGCAGTATAAAGATTAGAGATTATTAATAGTTTATTGATAGTAGTGGAGAGTTTGAACTGGCAACCATATTAGCCAGTGTCTGAATAGGACTCTTGTCTCAAAGTATCCAGCAGTTGAGTAAGGGGCTCCAAGGACTCTTATAGGGCTCTGGCGCTCAGGAAACAAAGGCAGAAGGAGGGGTAGAGCACTGGGGGATAGAAGTTCCAGAAAAGGACTATAAATTCAGTTCTGACAAGTTGGGGGTATGGAGAAAGGATCATAAATTCTGATATGGAGCTAGGAGACACTGAGTCTGAGACCAGAAAGATATTGGAGATAAGCCATCTGGAATTTTATGATTTTTTGGAATGCTAAGTGGCCATAGCTCCTAGTCCTAATTATCTCCGTCCTAATGGCCAGGAGGAGGGGGTTGCTACCAGGGAGACTGAGGAAGAACAATTCAGGGAATTTGAGGCACAACAATTAAGGGAAACTGAGACAGGGGAACTGTGGAAGAACAGAACAAAAAGTCCTGGCAGACTGTGCTTCATGAGGTCATGAAGGGTGGGACACAACTGAATGACTAAGCAACAACAAAGAAATTATGAGGGTTGTATGATCAGGAATTCTCTCAACAGAATGTAAATTCTGCGAGAGTGAAGATTTCTTCATTTTTATCTTAGGATAAAGACACAATGTATATAGTAGACTTGTTAAATGAAAAAGGGAAAAAAGAAAAGAAGAGAGGGTTAGAAGAAGAAAAGAAAAGAAGCCAAGCAGGAAGGCAAGAAGGAGGGGAGGAAGGAAGGGAAGGAGGAAAGGAAAAAGGGAGGAAAGGGGAGAGAAAAGAAAGAAGGGAAGAGGGGCAGCTAGGTGGCACAGTGGATAGAGCACCAGACCTGAAGTCAGGAGGACCTGAGTTCAAATATGATCTCAGACACTTAACATTCCCTAGCTATGTGACTCTGGGCAAGTCACTTAACCCCAATTGCCTTAGCAAAAAAAGAAAAAAGAAAGAAGGAAGGAAGGATGAAGGAAGGAAGAAGAGAGGGAAGGAAGGATAAAAGGGAGAAAGGGAGAGAAAGAAGGAAGGATGAAAAGGAAAGAGGGAAAGAAGAGAGAAAGGGAGGGAGGGAAGGAGGAAATGCAGGATGGAGGGAGGGAGAGATGAAAGGAAGGAAATAAGGAAGGAAGAAGGAAAGAAGGAATTGAGGGAGGGAGGGAGGGAAATAAGGAAAGAGGGAGGGAAAGGAGGGAGGGAGAAAAGAAAGGAAGGGAGGAAGGAATAAAGGTATGGAGAGATGGAGGGAGGAAGGGAGAGAGGAGGGACAGAAAGAAAGAAGGAAGGAAGGAAAGAGGGAATCAAGGGAGGAAGAGAGAGAGAAGGAGGGATGGAATAAAGGAAGGGAAAAAAGAGAAAGAGGGAGGGATGAATAGAGAGAAAGAGGGAGGAAGGAGGGAAAGAAAGAAGGAAGGAAGGAAAGAAGGAAAGGAAAGAATGAATGAAGGAAGAAACAAAGGAATGAAGGAACAAAGGATGTATGGAAGAAAAGAAGGAAGGAAGGAAGGAAGGAAGGAAGGAAGGAAGGAAGGAAGGAAGGAAGAAAGGAAGGAAGGAAGGGACGAAGGAAAGAAGGAACAAAAGAATCAAGTGAAGGAGGGAGGAATCAAGTGAGGAAAGGAGGGAGAAAGGAAAAAACCATCCTCACTGCTGCCACCAGTACCTGTATGGTGCCAGAGATAGAGTTGGATGCTAGAGTCTTTAGCCCACCCCAGAAGTCAAGAAATGTAAATTTGCTCAATGTGAGAACTGTTATTTCCCAAAAGCAGCATAAGTCACTGAGTGGGAATAAGGTTCACTGATGACTGATGAGTTATTTGTCAAACAGGTGCTATGACACAACAATCACTGGAGTCATGCTTCCAAGATCTCTAGCCTACAGGCTTGGAAACGATGATCTCATACCCTGGGGGAGGGAAAAAGAGAGCAAGAAAGCAATGGCTGATCCTAGGCAAACTGTGAAACAGCAGGAAGTATGTACAAGCTGGTGCCCCTAGTCTGGGCAACCAGATAGCCAGGTGTACAGTCTGCCCAGCCCTGAGTCAGAAAGATTCATATTCTGGAGTTCAAGTCCAGACTCAAATACTAAGGACATTGGGCCACTCATTTAACCCTATTTGCCTCAGTTTTCTCATCTGTAACATGACAAAAAACAACAACTTCTGGTCTCCCCCTGGGTCTTTTCTTCATTAGGCATCTAGTGCCCTCTATCTTACTCTTTATTTCCAGCAAAATCTGCTCTGGTTTCAGTTGGACTGATTACTCCTGAATTGCTACCTGAACTCAGAGGAATTGGCATATGTAGATATATATGTATATGTATATGCATATAGATATGTGTATATGTATGTAGGTATATATTTGTGTATATATACATACACACATATGTATAGGTACATAGAAACATATATGCACATGAATGAATGGGTGTATATGTATATGAATGTGTATATGGGGAACTAAAGCGTTCTATTAAAGAAGCACATGAAATTTCTGAATGCTGAGTGTGAGGGGGATTTGGAGGAACAGAATAGTTGGGGAAGAGGATAAGGGCATCAGCTTGATCAGGAGCCAAATTTAGAACACTGGAACATTATAAATGTGGCACTAGAGAGAACTAAAGGTAAAAGAATCCTAAAGGTTTCCCCAATTGATAAATGGTGAAAGGATATGAACAGGCAACTTTCAGGTGAAGAAATCAAAGCCATCTATAGTCACATGAAAAAAATGTTCCAAATCATTAGAGATTAGAAAAATGCAAATTAAAATAACTCTGAAGTTTCACCTTATACCTATCAGATTGACAAAGATGACAGGAAAAGATAATGATAAATGTTGGAGGGCATGTGGGAAAAGTGGAAAACTAATGCATTGTTGATAGAGTTATGAACTGATCCAGCAATTTGGAACTATGCCCAAAGGATTATAAAGCTGTGTATTATCCCATCAATAGGGAAATGGCTGAATAAATTATGGTATATGAAAGTAATGTAATATTATTGTTCTATAAAAAATGATGAACAGGCTGATTTTAGAAAGACCTGGAAAGATTTGTATGGACTGATGTTGAGTAAAACAGGCAGACCCAAGAAAACATTGTATACAGCAACAGCAAAACTGTGTGATAATCAACTATGATAGATTTCATTCTTCTCAGCAGTTCAGTGATCCAAGGCAATGCCAATAAACTTTGGGTGGAAAATGCCATCTGCAACCAGAGAGGGAACTATAGAGACTGAATGTTAATCAACATATGCTATGTTCACTTTTCTTTTCTTCTTTTTTTCTCTCTCATAGTTTTTCCCTTTTGCTCTGATTTTTCTCTCCCAATTTACTCATATGGAAATATGTAAAAAATGAATATACATGTATAATAAAAATGTTGTTTTACATGTAACTGAGGGAAATAAAAATGATTTTAAAAAAGAATCACAAAGGTTCTTCTAACTTTTAAAAAATTAATAGATTTAAAATTTGTGAAATTTTATGGTTTGCATATTTATAATAACTTTTGTTTTTAAAGCTCTTTTAATAGAATTAAGCCAAGTAACTTTTTTTATAGCAAGTTGTTACCAAAAGAAATAACCCTAAAGCTATTCTCCTTGGTCCCCTCACTCCTGAGATGCCTCCTTTTTTTTTAAATAACCTAGCCCAACTTCACTGAAGAAGGTGGGAGCCTAAAAGGGAAATGGAAAGAAGACAAGTGTATTTCTAAACTAGAAAAAGAAGACCCCCCCAAAAAAATTTCCTAATTATAGAAATCAAAAGGGAGGAAGAGCTGCAAAGGGTCATAGCATATGTCATTAGGGATTTGCATCATGCTTAGCAAGCAGTTCTAATTTTGGAAGTGGGTCTGAGGGCTCCAGCATCTTGGCAATACCTTTGAGTGAATGTCTAAACACCCAAGGTTATGTGGTGGACAAAGTGAAGGTTGTATTCTGGTCATTATGTCCTTGCTATGTCTTGCTATAGCTTGCACCTAGTTACTATATCTTTTTTATGTCTTTTAACCCAGTAGGGACCCCTAAATATATGTATATATACATATACATGTATATGTATATATACTAATATATATGTGTGTTTATTATATATATACATATATCGATATATATGTGTGTGTTTATGATATATATAATACACACACACACACACACACACACACACACACACACACACACACACAAGGCTATGTTCTGGTCAGTTTGAATTTGTTCCCAGACAAACACACAAAGACAAATTTAATTGCTAAGCACAGCATCCTTTAAATAGCTCTTTCTTTCCACTTTTCACTCCAATAGTATAGCTTTCACCAATTGGGACCCCATATATATCACTGAAAAATCATGATTTTAAAAGGGCCATAGTAGAATATATCTTTTCCAAAAGAAACAATACATATGAAAGAGGGACAAAGTAGCACGGTATGTTAGAAGATCCACTCATATGAGTAGATACTGGAAGGGAGAGGGAAGTTTGGTAAAAAACAGATAGGTGAATATCAACAGAAGATTAAACAGAAATGAGCTTTCCATATACAAATTATAAAACACTTTTACAGGAAGGAGAGAAAGATGAGACCAGGAAATAGATGAAAAGTCTGGCACAGATGTGTGATGTAATAGTGATGGAGAGTTTCAATTATCCAGACATCTGCTGGAACTTTTCTCTCTGACAAAAGCAGAGCAGCTAATCATTTCTTATTTATCTTTGAGGTCATCCTTCTGTAATGAAGAGACTAGCTAAAAAAGGTCAATTCTTTGAAGTGGAAGTTGGTAAACTATAGCCAGGGACTTTTGTGCAGGCAGTAAGCTAATCATGGGTTGAACACTATAAAATAAATACTTGAAATAAATACTTTAAATAAAAACTTCATTTTAAAACACAAAATCCTTAGCTAAGGCAGGGCAAAAATAGACTGTGGGTCATAGTTTGCCAATCCTCCTTCATGCTCCTTAGAGCATTGTTCTTGCTGATGGGATATGAAGATATGTATTTTATTAGGTGGAAGAAATGAAAAAGGAGGAATTTTCTTCTGGTTCTGATTCTCACCAATAAGGAAGAAGTAGTTGCTGGAATGAAAATGATTGGAACTTTGTGAGGGAATGACTACTCTATATTAGAATTTATAGTAAAGAAAGAGAATAAAGATGGGCATAGTCCAACATGCATATTAGATTTTTTTATAGCTGTTATCAAAAGGAAACAAGGAAAGGACAGGAAGAATTCCATGGCAGAAAATTCTACAGGAGAAATCAGCCCAGAACGAGTAGGAGGCTCTCAAGAATGAAATGATTATGCCACAAAGAGGAACAATTCCATTGAAGAGAAAGGAAGCTGCCTGAAGAGACTGATGGAAATATATAGTAAACTCACATGTCCATACAGATTAAAAAGATGACAGGATTTGATAACTGTTTGGATATGGGGGATGAGAGAGAGGGAAAAACTAAAAACAAGTATGAAGTTTCTTCTTGTACTTGTTTGTACATCTTTGGGATGACTGAGAGCATAAAAATGCCATCAACAAATCGGGAAAAGAACTGAGGTCCTAGAATCAAAAGTTTAGACCTAAAAATAACTTAGTAGTTATCTGGTAAATTTAGTTTAAAGAGGGAGAAACCAAGTCCCAGAAAAGTATAGTGGTCCAAAGCCACATAAGTACAAAGCTACAAGAGGAAGAACCAGGATTCAAATCCAGGTTCTCTGGATCTGAATAAAATTCAAGTCTTTTTTCATTTCACTACCATGAATAACATATGAAAGAAAGGACAGGATATTCTTAAAGACCTTATTTCTACTAGCTCAGTATCTAAGGGGAAATTTTAAAAGTATGTGTGTGTGTTGACTCCCCCACAAATATTTAATCTAATTATGAGTAGAGACAGTCACTGGATCACTGAGTAGAAGAGTGACTAGGGTATACAAAGATCTGTAATTAATTAAATAGGTGGTTGTTAATGAAATGAGTCATTCTTCTACCTTTAGAAAAGTTCCTTGCAAAGTTGAGTGAAACTAGGCACAACAGTTAATTTGCCATTTTGGTGGGGAGTCAAAGCCAGGAGATATTTTTCTGCCCTTATTGTCTGGGAATGGGATTTTCTTTTTTTGCTAACTCCATTTTTCCCCCTCTGTGCTCTTGACATTGAAGAAGTTAATGATAGGGAGTCTCTAAGAACTCAACTCAGTAAATACTGGGAGAAAACCTCAGCAAAAGAAAGAACCAATCTCTTATTAAGTGGTTGGGATTCCCATAGCTGAGAGGGTTAAAGTGGGAAAGAGCCTGGGGAAAGAGAATGTACTGCTTCCAGAGCTATTTTGCAGAGGCTTATACTTCCCAAGAAATCATTTAACTAAACACACATTATTTTCTAGGCTCCCCAGGAACTTTTCCTCCCCCTACCCCAATCTGTTTCAATATTTTCCCTTTCATGGGTCTTGTATTCAAAGGAGAGGTGGGTAGCAGCGATGGTTCCTTCTGCTGTTCCTCTGAGATAAATCTTGTTAGTTTATTTGGATATTTGAGGCATCTTTCCAGCAAGCTGATCAAGAAGGGAATTGAGAGTGGGGAAGTATTAAGGGGTGGGGAGATGTGTCTGAAGCACCCTCTGGTGGCTAGACCTGGGGGACAAGAAGGTAAGAGCATCTTCTTCCTACAAATCTAGTTAATGATTTGAGACACATTCTTTGATCTTTTATTGCCTTTCATTTCTTCCAAAGATTTGCTGGACTTTAGAAGTTGGAAATAAGAGCCTCTCTTTTAAAAGAGAATCGTTTTCTTGCTAAATTAATCCTAGTCCTAGAGAGCAATGCAGACTCTCAGAAAATTGTATTCCCTTTTGCTTTGGGAGTCCTAGATGCCCAATAAAAAAAATCAAAGGAACAGGCAAGGCAAAGCTAAGCAACAAGTATTTATTAATCTCTTGCTACATGCCAGGCACTCTGCCTTTGGACACAAATACAAACAAAAGGACAGTTCCTGCCCTCAGGACACTTACATTCTAATGAAGAAAGGCCATACAAACAAAAAAGAGCTGAAAAAACTTTGGGCTTGAGAGTTAGAGTTAATCCTTAGAACCTCTGAAATTGGAGAGCAGATGATTCTGCTGATGATTTAAATAGGTGTCAAAAGATTACATTCTCTTGCACAAATGGTTTGGACTAATGATGGAATGGTGCTGGTCTATAAAGGCCAGGTTTCAAATAAGTAAGTTTACCCTCATTTTCAAAAGAGATGGTTCTGGGAGCCATGGCAACAAGAAGTGATCATATCATGGGAATAATAATAGCTAACATTTATATAGCTCTTTAAGTTTTGAAAAGAGTTGTATATATGTCATCTCATTTGATCTTCAGAGCAACCTTGGGAAACAAATGATATTAATATCCTCATTTTGCATATGACAAAACTGAGGCTAAGAGAGGTAAATGACCTACCCAGAATCACACAATTAGTAAAGTGTCTGAATCTAGATTTGAACTCAAGCCAAATTCAGCACTCTTCTCCATTGTACCACCTAATTGCCTCCTAGCACGGTACAGTGGAAAGAATGTTAGATTTGCAGTCAAAGGATCTGAGTTCAGATCCTGACTTTAGCATGTACAACCTGTAAGACATATTCATTCACTTCTCTAGACCTTAATTTCCTCATCTATAAAATGAGGGGACTGGACTAGCTGGCCTCCAGTTCTAGACCCATGATTTTATTATCTATCCTGGGTCACTTCCTTTCTCCAAGCTTCATTTTCCCCAATTGTAAAAAGATTTTTTCCATCTCTAAATCTATAATCTTATGATAACTGTCTTACTACTATGGCAACATATAGGAGGAGGAAATTCCTTGTCTTTTTTTCCCATTCTGATTGTGTTTACTCTGCCACCTTAGAGTCTAAATTTTTTCTAGTGGTGATGGGATAGTGGAAAGCAGTTGGCCTGTGGGTTAATTTTATCATCCTAGCCAAGTCAAATAGACAATAATGGTATTTAATTCACATAGTCCAATGATGGATGTTAGTGATTTGGGTATTCCATCCAATAAGGAAGCTATACATGCTTGCCCATTATGTATTATTTTCATCCCTCTTCTTCCCTAAGTTCAACATGGGGTGCTTTCAGTACATGAGAAGCTAAGTAAACTGTTGAAAGCAGGAACTGTCTTGCCTTTTTTGGTATCCCTAGCACTTAGTACAATGCTTAATACATAGTAGGTACTTAATATGATTATTGATTGATTTTTTTTCCTTTTCTCTTGACTTGATAAGAGTCCAGTAACCAGTGGGGCACATTAATATCTCTTTTTCTTTTTCTTTTCTTTTTTTTTTTTTTGCTTTTTGCTGAGGCAATTGGGGTTAAGTGACTTGCCCAGGGTCACACAGCTAGGGAATGTTAAGTGTCTGAGACCAGATTTGAATTCAGGTCCTCCTGACTTCAGGGCTGGTGCTCTATTCACTGCACCACCTAGCTGCCCTGACACATTAATATCTCTACCTCCCACTCCATACCTGACCCATCTTCTTTTCCTTATTGACTTTCTTGACATCAATTCTCCATTATTCTTTTTGAAAAAATAAGTTTTAGTTGATATATTTTGTTTTAAATGACCATTATTTCCTCCCCCCAAAAAATCCAAGGGTATGTTGGAGCTAAGCTATACTGGTTCTTAACATCTGATTGTTAAAATTTTAGTATGCATATTTATACCTTGGAAATTGCCAAACACTATACAACAGGACTTGATTAACTGGTTTGCTAATTGTTTAGATTTAATAAAGTGTTGGAAAAAATGTTAATAGTGCAAACAAATTTGAAGATGTGTAGTATTTATTTTTTAAAACAAGAGTCAGTTGTTAAATATTTACCTGTGCACTACTGCCTGTATTGCTCCTAATCTCCTCCCAGAGAGTCTTACATATAAAAAAAAATTCTTTGTTTGATTATTTTTAATGTACAAAACCTTCTTTTATCCAGTGACACTGACTTACTTGTTTTTCCACGAGTAAGGACAGTCCAATTCTTGACTCTGGGCATATTTTCTGGCTGTCTTCCATTCCTGGAATATGCTCCCTCCCCCACTAAGACTACTGTTCTCCTTGACTTCTTTTAAGTCCCAACAAAATCCTACTCCCTACAGGATGCCTTGTACCACCCCTCAACTCCAGTGCTTCCCTTCTGTTAATTGTTTCCTATTTAAAACTAGTCTGGAAGAAATTAGGCATTGACCCACACCTAACACCATATACCAAGATAAGGTCAAAATGGATTCATGATCTAGGCATAAAGAATGATATTATAAACAAATTAGAACAATGTAGGATGGTTTACCTCTCAGACTTGTGGAGGGGGAAGGAATTTGTGACCAAAGAAGAACTAGAGGTCATCATTAATCACAAAATAGATAAGTTTGACTATATCAAGTTGAAAAGTTTTTGTACAAACAAAATGAATGCAGACAAGATTAGAAGGGTAGCAGTAAACTGGGAAAATATTTTTACATCCAAAGGTTCTGATAAAGGCCTCATTTCTAAAATATATAGAGAATTGACTCAAATATATAAGAATTCAAGCCATTCTCCAATTGACAAATGGTCAAAAGATATGAACA